>JACGCM010000828.1:0-43175 GCA_014058105.1 Kingdonia uniflora
AAATATTTTTAATTTGGTTCTTCATCCAACGCCTTTGTACCAGAAGTAGGTTACTTGGGTCCGTTGTCATCACCTTAACCATACGTGCATCTTCAATGGCTTTTTTTCGAGTTAGCTCTGCTTCACACCTCATTTGAATCTCAGTCTCTCTAGCCAACTTTTGTTCCTCTCGTGCTCTAGCTCTAGCTCTAGCTTCTTTTTCCTCTTTCTTCTGCTCGTCTCCCTCATTCCATGTTTTCATCATGTTGGTCATTGTCTCAAACATCTTCTTCCCCCAATAACCTATATTTGACTTTACCGCTTCTTTTGCCTTGTATTTTTTTTGCCGTCCGGTCGTACATCCCTACAAGAATATAGTGGTGCATCCACGCCGATAGAATCATCCGTACTTACGATATTTGGAGTATCGGATGTAGATGTTTTAGGATCGGTATTGGTGGAGTTACCCGGGTTATTGTTAAAATTTGATTTCCTAGCGACATTGCGGTCGGGTTGCCCAATATGATGAATTTGTGACCATTTTGGGCAAGTTTCCAAAACTTTGTACGCTTCCCAAAGTGCAAATGGTTTGCCTTATGGTTGCGCAAATGTATCGCATGCCATACATTCCTAGAAATCAAATTAGAAAAAATTTTAGAGTATGATTCACCTTTAAACATTAATGAAATGAGAAAAAAAAATACTTATGAAGTCAGCCGTTTCAATACCGGTAAAATGTCGGCTCTCAAGGTCTTGAATGATACCACTAAAAATCAAACATTCCTTATTGAGCTGCCCCTTATACGCACAATTGACATCATTGTACGATCGCCACATCGATTGGTCAACACAGAAGGAGTTGAATTGATCATGCACCTTGAACCAAAATATAGCAACTTTTTGGTTGTTTGTGGTAGTGAGGTTTTGAGACACTTGTGACCAAGCGCGTGCAAGATTCACGAAGTCATCGGATCACCAATTTTTAGAGTTCTTATATATTTCTTTGTCATCATCAACTTCATCCTCAACTATAATAGGTGTCGATGCCGTCTTTCTTTTAGACTTTGCCTTCCCACGCATATTACTTCTCGTGAGAACCAGATTGAATTCCTTGGAGAAAATCAGAGAGACAACCAGAAAGCAACCGGCGATGTATTAAGATTTAAATCATTTAAACCCCATGTACCTTGCATCGGTATGGTACTTAAACTTCCACTGGTGAAAGCGGTTTGAGATAAATAATATGGATTCCCCGGTTGAGGGTACGAGCCCGTATACCCATCAAATTGAGGGTAATATCATTGATTTGGGTAATGAGGGTAATATCCATGGGTTTGAGATTGAAATTGATTGTCGGGTGCCGAGAATAGTTGGTGGGCATATCTTAGATCTTGAGAAGTGTTAGGCATTTACGATGGATCAAATACGCTGAATTGAGGAGGAAAGACGTTTCTTTATTGGTTTGTATTGGAGGATTGAGAGTGGTTTTGAGAATTAGATTGGGAGCTCGAGGAAGACATAGTGGTTTTGTTTGTAAGGTAAGGAGGGAGGAGAGTGTAGAAGATTAAAAGGGAGGAGAGTGTAGGAGATAAATGAGATTTATAGTTGAAAAAAACTAGCCGTTAATATGGCCGTTGAGTAATTTGGACAAGTTTTCCAAAAAAAAACTAGCCGTTAATATGGCCGTTGAGTACCTTGCACAACAAGTTCACATTAAAAAAACTAGTCGTTAATATGGCCATTGAGTAACTTGCACAACAAGTTTGCCCAAACAATAATAAATTTTCTGTGACCCGATGAATAAAACATAGTTTAAAAAAAACATAGTTTAAACAAGATTAATACTCAACATATTTTAAACAAAACATAGTTTAAACAATATTAATACTCAACATAGTTTAAAAAAATATATAAATCAAAGTTCTAAATAAAACATAGCCTAACTGAGACGTCCTCTCTTCGTTTGGCGGGTGTGTCTGCTACGTGCAAGACTCTTGTTATAGGTACATTGCACAACCGGCTCAGTCTGGTAGGAAATAGACATCTCAGCTAGTCTCTCGTACGTATCTTGGATGACCTTGTATGCCCGCCTCAGCTCCCCCTCTAACTTAGAATTGTGGTCAACTAGTTGCCTCGAGTATTCATATGCCGCATACCGCATTCCTTGAGATTGATGCCACAACTCATCGATACTATAGGTAGGTGAACATGGGTATGGTACCTGCATCACCGGGATCGGTATCCGTTTACGCTTATCGCTCGTTCCCGCTATACCCATGAACCATCCTATATTATGTGGATCATCGATCACCTAAACACCATAGTCTTGTATCTGTGAAGACGTAGCTAAACTCGACGTAGGTGGCAAATGTACATCGGGCCTCACTAGATCACGCTCGGCGATCCAAATATTTTCAGCCTTCTTTACTAAATTACAACCGATCTAAGGATTTGGATGAACGGCATGCCAATATGTCATGTAATCTACGTCTAAAACTAGATAATTGCGACAATCGTAGAAGTCCACATCTTCCAGACCCTGATATAACTCTCGATCGTACCTTAGGAATTCCATAATCTCTTGAGGGGGTTCATAGGATACACTATCATACCTGGTCATCTGATGCATACACCGGTCTCCTAAATACTAAAGTGTATCATGGCCATATGGGACTGACACCAATGGAACCCTCTGGAAGCTCAGCGCTGCAGCAACTCTTACCTCTGGATGGATTAATTGCCTAGACCTGTGCCATGGTTGCCAATCTATGTAGGTTATGTCCTTCTATTCTATCATATCTCTTATCACAACAAAATAATAATAGATTTCAGTCCCCGTACTAGCCCTTTCATTTCTCCACACACTCATACGGAGATAAATATGGTTAAAGTTATATACCTTCACTAGATACATTCCAGCTCGATAGTACTCGAAGAACCAAAACTCCAACTTTGCATAGAATTTGGTGATCGATTTCTTTACCTTCTCGCCCTTCAAAACTGAGACTTCATTAAGTCCCCGATACAAAGCTGCCATAATCGGCGTACCCCAGTCAAAAACTGACGTACCAATAATATCGTAGTCTGTCAAGGGTGCAAGGTAACCCACCCGAAGAGATGCGCAATCATTTGAGAAGAAGAGATTACCCATCATATAGGCAATAAATGCCCTCGTATACACGATATCCATTTGTGGGTCGTAATTGTTGAGACGTGGATTCAAAGGCTTTTTCCACTTTTTTAAATAGGCGAGAGTGATGTTACCGTAACTGATATCAGAGCTTGTGATTCCCAGGAACATCTTTTCTGCTTCCTCTAACTTGGAGAAATTCTCGTCGTACGGGAGTTCGCGACCCCTCCCAAAAGATATGCCTGTTAGCATGACAAACTCTAACGGTGTGAAACCCAGTTCCATGCAAGGGAAGTGAAAGGTTTGGGTGGAAGGCCACCACCATTCCATAAGAGCATGAATGAGACGGTTATCAGAGCTTCTCACCTTAATCGAGTAGAAATCCTCAAAACCTAAATCATCGACCAACTTCTTCAACGTCGGATGCACGGCAATTCATTAGTACCACTTCAGTACCTTATCCAATGATCCCCTACACTGTATTTTATCTCAGTTCTGACAAAAAAAACACATTAACTGTAGGGACTTATCCCTCGAGCTATGGACACTCGATCTCATCTATACCTCGAGCTCTAGAAGACTCGATCTTATCCAGTACCAGACTCGCGCATAAACAAACACGTTAACAGTTACGCGTCGACCACGAACTCAAGCAGAACGTCGATCGTCCACAACAGATATAAACAGAACAAGTTAACATACATCTGTCTCCCACGAGCTAGCAGTTACACACTCAACTGCCCATGACTCTCACTTTCAGGAAAACGTGCTCGAGCACGATGTCAAGCTGAGAACAGGGTCTATAAAAGGGCAGAGCTCCTAAGGAAATAAGGGGAGGTCGATCAGACAATTCTAGACATACAATTATCTGATCTGTAGCTATTTTTTCTGAGATTAACTTTTGTAATCAGATTCTCTCACTCTCTCAAGCAATAATACTACTTTCACAAAATTCTCCACACGAGGTCATGGTTTTTACCTATTCACATGTTTTCTACGCTAAATCCCCTGTGTCAAGTGTTATCTCTTATTTAATTCTTGGCATAGTAGTTTTTGGTGTAAGGATCGATTTCAAGCTAGTTCGAGCTTTCTGAAATTTGGTCCCTACATTTGGCACCGTCTGTGGGAACCGAACCCATGACCACGTGGTTAAAAGCCACGATTGATACTCATCAGTCGAGTAACATTCGATTATGGTTCAAACACGTCAATCTTCGGGAGCTCAGCCTAAAAGTTCGAGGGAACCTGATCGGGTTGCCGAGCTTCGAGCGAGCTTAATTGCCGAAGTCAAAAAATCGAGCCAGCTCGAGCGCCAGCTATTGGAAGATCAAGAACTCTGCGAGAAGGAATCAGAACGAGAGCGTCAAGCCCGAGTTCTGGAGACAAAGAAGCAAGAAGCTCAGATATTAGCTTTTCAAACAACTCTGAAAGCATTATAGAGCAGCCAACCACCACCAGCCCTAAAAAAGTGCGAAACAGTACCAACAATCTCAAGGGTTTCCGTTCACGAGAGGTCAGGGGCACATGAGATACATAGTACAGATATTTCCAGGATTCATTATGAGGATCCACAAGCACCGATAGTCACAATTCATTTGGGACAGGAGACGCAGACAGATATCAGCAGAGATCGCAGGCCTTCCAAGCAGCACGAGGAAGTCTTGCGACCTCCTTACCGAGCCCCGCTTCCTGAACATGTGAGCGAGGAAATAGGTGACCACATTCCCAGACTCATACGTCAAACGGTTCCGGCAGTTCTGATAGTTCCAGCAGTTCCAGCAGCTCTTATCCCTCAGTATTATATTTCTCAGGAACTCATAGACCAGCATATCAGGGAGATCATCGAAGCAACGGCTTTAGACGTGAAGGATGACTCGCACAAATTACAAGGTAGTCCAATTGCTAAAGAATTATTTGATATGAATGTCCCAACATGTTTTCATACACCCAAGATCATCAAATACAAAGGAACCGATCATGGCCAGCACGTTCAACAATTCCGCGACTCATTAGGTTTATATTTTAATCTGAATCACATCCTTTGCTGGCTCTTCGCTACCAGCCTCCAGAACGAACCTCTCCATTGGTTCTACTCTTTACCAGAAAATTCGATTCATACCTTTGAGCAGTTACAGAAAATCTTCATCAAAGCTTATGCCCACAACAAAGACAAAGAAGATAACTTATATTCTCTTATAAGTCTCAAACAAGCACAAGGGGAGAAGCTCGAGGAGTTCTCCAAGAAGTTTCTTGAAGTGGCTCTGAAGGTCGACAATCTAGATCAGAAGACAGCCGTGTCCGCATTCACAAATGCTCTGCAGTTCAATTACAAAGCTAAAGAGTATCTCTTCCTGAAGAAGCCCAAGACTCTCGAAGATATGATCGAGATAGTTAACAATTGCATCGATCTGGAGCGGATGATGCCCGAACCGAATAAACATGTAAAGGCAGTCCACAACACCAAGTTTCCTTCTGCAGATTTCAACAACAACCGCAGCTCGAGCAATCCAGGCAATCCTAAACGAGCAAAGATAGAACTAGAAAGAGACAACAATAGAGGTCGCAGAAACCATCCAGAACAGTCATACCAAAGTTGAATGCCAAGCTTTCCGTGATCTATCCTATTCTCCAGAAAGATAAATGTTTCTATCCAGCTCGACATCTTGATCCAATAGCTGGTCGACCTTATTGCGAATATCACAAGATTAAGCACCACATCACCGAAATTGCTATGGTTTGAAAAAGCTCCTGGATATCATTTTTAAGGAAGGGAGAATGCTCGAATACATCATCAATCTTTCCAGCTATAAAGATGGAAGCTATCTGAAACAAGATGACGTGGCTCAAGCTACATAACAAGCAGAGGAGAAACATCTATATCATCTCTACTGCAGCAATATGATCGAGATCAATCAGGTTTCAAATTCCAACATAGTCAAGCGGAGGAAGTTGGGCAAGTGATGTGACCTTGCCATCCAAGACAAGGAAGCCAAGCTCCTCCCAGAGTCAAGCAGTCGTCAAAATGGAATCTCCTTCGAAGACTGCAACACAGGACATGTGAAGTATCCTCATCATGACGCACTAGTAATTATGCTTAAAATGAGGAACTTTGTAATGCATACCATGATGGTAGACACAGGAAGTGGGGTTGAAATCCTTTTCTAGAGCACGATTGACCAGATGGGACTCTCAGATCAGGTCGTTCAAAGTGAGACAGACATCAGTGGATTTAATGGGTCCAAAGAAGAACGAGTTGGGAAGTTTACTCTCTCGATCACAGCAGGGCCTACCACTATCGACGTCATTTTTTTCTTCATCAACGCTAAATCAAGGTATTTGGGGATACTAGGACGCTGCTGGCTGCACAATATGGAGGTTATCCCGTCCACTTTCCACTAAACACTCCGGTTCAAGCATAACAGCGGTATTTATGAAATCAAAGAAAGTCAGAAACTCTCTCGAGCTTGCGAGAATACAGTCTCACAAGTTCTCGACCATTCAAACCAGATTGCTAGATAGCAATCACAGAAGACTGATCACCTCGATGGTCAGTCTTCTCCAGCCAATCTTGTAGAATACGTCCAGGTCGATGGAGTTAACCGAGGTACTTATATTGGTACATAATTAATTCAAACAGAGAAAGAAGCTCTTATTTCTTTCCTCCAACCCAACAAAGACGTTTTCGCATGGAACTTCCAAGAAATGCCAGGCGTAGGCCCCTCAAAGTCTTGCCACATCTTAAACATCCGCGAAGGCACCGCAGCAGTTAAGAAGAAGCAACGCAGGTTATCTCCAAGACTTATAGACGAGGTGAACAAGGAGATCGACAAACTTATCGAGGTCGGTTTCATTCGAGAAGCCAAGTACCCAGACTGGATTTCTAATATTGTTGTTGTTCCAAAGAAGAATGGGAAGGTTCGAGTCTGCATGGATTTTACAGATCTCAATAAACACACGCCAAAGGATAGCTTCCCTCTTCCGATCATTCATTAGATCCTCGATTCTACAGTATGTCATGAACTCTTGTCCATGATGGACCCCGCTTCGGGGTACAATCAGATTCCACTCTTAGAAGCAGATCAAGAAAATACTACGTTTATAACATAAAGAGGTCTCTACTGTTACAAGGTCATGCCATTCGGCCTTAAGAACGCTGGAGCCACTTACCAAAAGCTTGTCACAAGTATGTTCAAAGAACACTTGGGAAAAATAGTCGAAGTCTATATTGACGACATGCTTTACAAGAGCCTAAAGAAAGAAGATCACCTCTCTCACCTCTCTACAATATTCAGTATATTACGATTCAACAGAATGAAGCTTAATCCTGAAAAATGCCAGTTCGGTGTTCACTCAGGCAAGTTCTTGGGTAATCTTATCAGCTAGAAAGGGATAGAAGTAGATCCAGATCAAATTCGAGCTCTTCTGGACATGCCTTCACCATCAACAAAGAAGGATGTACAAAAGCTCGCAGGAAATATTGCAGTAATCAACAGATTCGTATCCAAATCCTTGGACCGATGCAGATGGTTATTTATGCTAATCAGAGGTTCTACTCAACGAAGCAAAGGTTCAAAGAACAAGGATATCAACTGGATACCAGGATGCGAAGCAGCTTTTTAGGAGCTCAAAACTTACCTAGGGAGGTCTCCAATCATGAGCACTTTAATAGGCAATGAGGAACTGATTATCTACCTCACAGTTACAGATACATCTCTCAGCTCAGTTCTCATTCGGCTCAAAGGAAAAATTGAGAAACCAATCTTCTTCATCAGCATGACACTTACTCCAGCGGAAACGAGGTACTCTAAAATTGAAAGATTACTTTTAACTCTCGTTTACACAGCACAAAAACTCAAACACTATTTTTAAGCACATCCTGTTAAAGTCATGACGAACTACCCACTTCATGAAGTATTGTCTAAGATAGAGAAATCCATAAGAGTACAGTAGTGGTCCGTCAGTTTAGGGGAGCACGAAATCAAATTCGAGCAGCGAATTTTCGAAAAGGGTCAAGCAGTCGCTGATTTTCTAGCAGACTTTCCAGTTCAGATCCTGACTGGGAAGAACATGATCCAGATCTTACCGAAAATGCAGTAGATGAGATTCTACCCTCCAAATCTTTTGATGATCGAGCATCATGGATATCTCAAAAAGGGTAGAGGCTCCTCACCGATGGTTCAGCAGGACCCGCAGGGTCGGGAATTAGGATCGTTCTTATTACACCTTCCAACGACAGAATCGAGAAATCCATCCGTCTCGACTTCGAAGCCTCGAACAATGTTACAGAATATGAGGCACTCATTCACGGCTAGACATGGCTCTCAAACTCGGAATCACTGAAATCTCAGCCTACACAGACTCTCTTCTAATCATTCATCACTACTAAGAACATTACAAGAAGAACGGCATCATGGTCGATTATACAGCTCTGGTTGTAGAAAAACTAAAAAAAATTCACAAAGTTATGCTCGAATACCTCCCTTGAGGAGAGAATCGCCACGCTGACTCCATGGCTTACTTAGCCGGAGTATTGGGTACAGAATCACGACACCTTCAAATCGAGGTTATTTCTAGCCCCAGTATTAATCATACTACAATATACGCGATTAACACTGGGGGCGATGAGATGGAGGAAGATGATTGAAGGAAACCTTTCGTTATTTATCTTGGTCAGGATAACTCATGCAACTGGCCACTACCAGATGATCCACAGCAGCGCAGACACATCATCGAGAATTCAAAGCGCTACACAGTCTGACAAAACGATGATCTCTACAAACGTTCGATCACTGGTCCATACCTCAAGTGCCTCTCTAAGGAACTTGCCGACAACATGCTTTGAGATCTACATGAAGGAATCTACGGATCCCATACCGCAGGACGAGCTCTTGCTAACAGAGCTATTACCCAAGGAGTGTTCTGGCCAGGGATGCGGAAGCAAGCTGAGGAATACTCAAGGAAATACGATGCATGTCAGCGTCATGGAAATCAAATTTGGGCCTCTACCCTCGAACTCTATGCCAGTAAGGTGTAATGGCCGTTCAAGCGATGGGAACTCGATCTAGTTGGTGAATTCCCCAATACTCCGAGTAATAGGAAATTTCTCCTTGTTACCACGGGTTACTTCACTAAATGGGTCGAAGCAGTTCCTCTATACAGAACTCGAGAAGAAGAGGTCATTTCTTTCATTTGGCAGCATATCATCACAAGATTTGGTTGTCCACATTTGATCCGTATCGATAACGGTCCCCAGTTCGTTGGAGCAAAGGTCGCAGCATTTCTCAACAAACACAACATATTCCATTCTCCATCAAACCCATACTACCCCAGGGAAACGGACAGGCGGAGATCACAAACAAGATCATCGTAGATGGTCTCAAAAAGTGCCTTATGTTACAGAAGAAGGGCAACTGGATACGTAAATTACCTCACGTCTTATTGGCATATTGAACTACGCCCCAGAAGTTAACGCAGTGCTCTCCTTTTCTGCTTGCCTATGGAACTGAAGCAGTCATCCCAGCGAAGTACCACCATCCTGTGAGAGACCACGAGCTCACAGACGAAGAAAATGAGTTCGAATTGGCTTGCATCCTCAATTGGATCGATGAGACACGAGATCGAGCTATCACAAATCTTGGTCGATATCATCAAACACTGGCAAATTCATACAACAAACGAGTTCGCACTTGGGAGTTCACTATCAACGACTGGGTCCTTCGAGAAATCCCAGATAACAGAAAAGATCCACATGCTGGGAAACTAGTAGAAAACTGGGATGGTCCTTTCATGGTCATAGATCGAACTAGTCTGGGTTCATACTATCTCATGACGGAAGCTGGTGATAAAATTCCAAATCCATGGAATACAAGAAGATTGAAGTTATATCGACGCTGAACAGCTCCTCCGTCACTCAGCAACGTTCAATCCACCTCGAGATTTTACCTCCAATGTATGTACAAACTATTTTCAATCAATGAAATCTCTTTTTTATCACAAGAATCCCTACTATACAGTTCCACTTCATCTCTATCCAAGGGTAAAAGCACAGTTTATCCTAGCTCGATCCCTAAAGGTAAACACCATCCAACATTGGTAATGGCATAAATAATACTAGCCTAACTCCTGAGGATACTCATACATCCAAAGGCGGAGGCCATAACGAACCTCTTAGCCTGAAGATAACAAGCCTAAAGCATGAGTGAGGAAAAAACTTGCTCGCTGCCGCTAAGCTCCAATATCCAATATAGTATCAAGGCATATATAATACTAGCCGAACCCCTGAGGACTTAGAAACCTCCAAGGCTGGGGCCATAAATGGCCTCAGCCTGCGGGATCAGGCCTAAAGCACGAGTGAGACGTTGCTCACAGCCGATAAGCCCAGCTCTCCAATATGGTATGTCTCTGAGACATATGCCGCCACTCATCCGATTATCGGTCATGCTCAATGAGCAGAGAAAACCATAGGCAGGTTGTATGCAGTAGATCAACTATCATACATAGAATTTAACTACTTCCCAAACAATAAATTCGAGTAATCATAATTTAAAACAAATGGAGAATCTCATGTATGTCACGAGCACTTTATTAAAATATAAATGATATGTTCCCACAAAATCAAAAATACTGACAATAAAGAGAATAGTAAATCAAGTCTATCTAGAAAAGAAACTACTAGTGTTCTCTCTAAGGTGACATCACATGTTGACTGAGATATCATTACGGATTTCTCCGTATGTTGATTCAATACGATATTCATGTCATTAAAGAAGTCTGACGCTGCAAACTCTACAGGGGCGAAGTTAGTGTCAACAACTGCCTGGTGGGTTCGGACTCTATCACATGTAGCCACCGCAGTTAAAGCAAATAGATCCCTAATCTGGCTTCTTTTCCTTCTTCGCATTGCCTAGTGTCCAGGATTTCTCAAATCCTTGACCTCTCCTAGGGCCAAAAGGCTTCGGGTTCCCACCCTTCCTGTATCCCTGGTAGCCTCTTCTGCCCCCTCCATATCTTCGTCCCCGACGTGCAGAGTTGTTTCCCCAAAACTAAACATTGTTTGACACAGGTAACGGCGAACTCTCAGAGGGCCGCATAGAATGATTCTTCATCAGAAGTTCATCGTTCTGCTCAGAGAGGAGCAGTATCTGAATCAAAACTTCGTGAGTCTTTATATTCTTTCGCCGATATTGCCTCTAAATCACAATATTGCTAGAATGGAAGGTTGATAGAGTTTTCTATATCATGTCAGCATTAGTGACTTTCTTCTCACACAGCTCAAGTGGAGAAGTAATTTTATGGACTGCTGAGTTGTAATCAGCGACCGTCCTAAAATCTTAGAACCTAAGGGTATTCCATTGGTGCATCACTTTTGGGAGCATAATGGTCTTATGATGACCATAACCCCCAGGCAAGCTTGCCCATAAGTCAGCTGGCTTAACCTTGTTGAGGTATTCAGTCTCCAGGTAATCCTGAATATGATGACAGAGGATAAACAAAGCCCTTGCTTTGTTCATGGGATCTTCCTTGTTGCCAATGACGGTGGTCTTCTGCAGACCAAGTGACTTCAAGAATAAGTCAGTGTCAATGCACTAAATGAGATAATTGGCTCTAGTGAGCAGCAATGGTGGAAATTCAACATTGATGAGTGTCGCAGACATCGGTAATGCAAGATATAGATTGGAATAAGAGATAATTCTTGATAAATATATCAATTGCATTAAAGACAGATCATAGTACTTAGAATAAAGATAAATAAATGATTCAAAATCATCTTATAGTTGAACCCAGTTCATATTCTAAAACTCATGAAATTCTTTTCTAATAATTAAATCCCAAATTTTACCCTGTAAAAATGATGATCTAAATCTTAGGTGTGCGTTTTAATAGAATCTTAGCCATGATTGCTATTCAAAACCACTAGATGTGTGCTGCCCATATAAAATCTTTTGGAAGTACATGAAGTCCAATCATTACTAAAGGCAATTCATAGAATAAAAGCCAATGATTCTCAATCATTACCTATAGAAGAACTTTGTTCATATCCTATGAAGCGTTAAATCACAAATTTATCCCGTAAAATGGTGATCTTAACCTTAAAGTGCATTTTAATAGAGTCTTAGCCAAGACGGCTATTCAAAACCACTAAATGTGTGCTTTCTTTATTCTGAGAACTAGGGTGTTCTAAGCCCTCAAGTTCTAGAAATGTAGGTATATTTTAGCCAAATGAACCATTTGCTACGAATATGAGAGGTTTTAGATGTTTAGCTGACAAGTAGTTCCATCCAGAAGTCAGCTGGGTTGACAAGATAGGTTGATTAGGCCTGTCTTTGAACTAACATTCTTGGGTATTATAGGCTGCTATTAATGCCTATATATATCTAAATGTTATGCATGTAACATCTAATTGCACCTAGATACAAAAAATTGGTTCCTCAGACACTAAATTTGTAGAAATAAGACTAAGTCAATTCCCAATTTAGCTCTAGTTATTTGTCCGTGACAATTAATTGTGATTTAGATATGACTCACAGTCGTATACTAAATTAGTCTTGGTTTCGTATTATCTATGATCCCTGATCATGATAATTAGTATCCTAGGGGCATATCAGTAATATCTTATTAGCTATCATAAAGATACTTAAATAGGTATTACACCATGTACTTATATCACATATAAGTGAGCCAATGTTCCAATACGAGGCACCTCTTCCCAAAAAAATAAAAAATATTTTCATAACAAAAAATCAAAAATGGGTCCCCCACGGGGTAGGTCCAGTCAATAGAATTTTTTTTTTAAAAATGGGCTCAATTTGACCAAAAATTAGGCTATTTAAAGCCGTTTTAGTGTCTAGACCGGTCTGACTCGGTCTGGGTCAAGGCCTGGACCGGGTTGACATGGTCTGACTCAGTCACACGTGTCCCACACGTGTCATACACGCACACGTGTCACACACGTACACTGCTACGTGTCACACACGTACACTGATCCGTCGACGACAAAGAATATTCCAGCAACCGTCCGACCAAAATTCTGGTGATTCCGGCGTCCGGCCGGTCTCCAGTGACTATCCGGCAACTGTCACATGCCACACGTGTCAGGGCATGCCACACATTCCACGCACGTGCCAATGCATGTTATATGTGCCACGCACGTACGAGGCATGCCACACGTGTCATGCCACGTCGGCGTACCACGTGTCCTCGACACGTGTCACTGCTGACGTCACTATGGATAAGGATAACGTCATAATAATAAATAAAAATTTGAAAAAAAAATTAAAATTAAAATTTGATGACGTCAACGACCAAAAACGCTGTTTTTGGCCGTGAAACTGCCTAGTTTTAACGAGTTATTCCCGGTGATTGGGGCATCTCCCTGAGGCGTGTCATATATCGTTGGAAAGCTCTCGCAGTAGGCTATCCAACCGAAGTAGTATTGCCTCCATCCGATTTCCACAGAGAAAATTAAACACGTTTGAAAACAGCCCTTTAACAAGGGTAAAAAACACTCAAAATCCTAGTTTTTAATCCGAAAAAAATAGGAAAAAATAGGTTTTCGAAACATGCTGATCTATGATATATTATAGATCTGAATATAGGTATAAAAAAAATGTAAAATACCTCTTCTCCTGATCGCTTGGTTTCCGTGAAATCTTTAATTAGACGGAAAGATCTGCTCTCCTCGCTCTTAGAGTTTGCGTGCTGATAACGTGTGTTGGGATATGATTAATCTAGAACATAATAATAGTAAAACATGAACAATAGAGAAAAAGATTTATTAATTATCATAACCGTGTTCTCTGTACATAGTACAATTCTATTTATAGACAACCTAGAAGGATTCCTTATTGTACTCTAACTCTCCCCATAACCCTATTGGGCCTATGGGTTTGCTAGGAGTCTGTATAGGACACTCCAATCCTGTTGGTTCCTAGCTTGGGCTTGGACCCAACTCCTAACATCAATGAATATAACATAACAATAACAAGTCTCATCCTGCAACAAACTTTTAGGAACA
Source organism: Kingdonia uniflora (assembly GCA_014058105.1). NCBI lineage: Eukaryota > Viridiplantae > Streptophyta > Magnoliopsida > Ranunculales > Circaeasteraceae > Kingdonia > Kingdonia uniflora. The sequence continues at coordinate 14,124 of JACGCM010000828.1, forward strand.
ATTGAAGAAAAGGTAAGATTGGGAAATCCATCTCTTTAGATTTATACTTGTATGCTTTTGTGGATCAATCATATACTGTAGTTGATTTATTATTACTACTTGATCTCATGATCAATGTAAGCATGGTGGTTCTGGGGTCTCTCCCGATCTTACGTTGTCAATCCCGCTATCGAAAATACTATATTTCGGATCAATATATACAACCCCAAAGTTACAAAATGACTCATATGAAGAGGAGGTGTACTACTCAAGTAATATCATTGCCATATGATGTTGATATTGATGGAGAGATGTCCCAAGGTTTGCGAGTCTTTGTACTATCGGACCTACACACAGATTACTCCGAAAACATGGACTGGGTTAAATCCTTATCGACCATACGATACAGGAATGATGTTCTTATTGTGGCTGGTGATGTTGCCGAGACATACAACGACTTTGTTTTTACAATGTCCCTTCTAAAGGATAGATTTGAACATGTCTTTTATGTGCCTGGAAATCATGATCTTTGGTGCCGATGGGAAGGAGATAATTACGTATGTAAGGACCTTTATCCATCTCTTTAGCATGAGATTGTCTTCTACATTGTTAATGGTATATTATATGCATGTTAATGTCTTCAGCTGGATTCAATTGAAAAGTTGAATGCGTTGCTTACTGCATGTAGTGGAATTGGAGTAAAAACTAGTCCGGCAATTATTGATGGATTGGGAATCATACCTTTGTTCTCTTGGTATCATGAGGTAATTGCTTAATTCCTGTACTAGTAGGATCAGAGGTTTGTTAAACTATGTGTTTGTTATTTTTTCTCAATAGTTTATGTTTTGTTTGTGCAGAGTTTTGATAAAGAGGAAAACATAACTAGTGTACGCTTTCCCTCTTTGGAGATGGTGATTCACTTTCTTTTTTACTGCCAAATGTTTTTATACTCACATTATCATTTGTATCTATGCACACACTCACACACACAGACACAATGGTAGATTCCTAACTTGACTAAGATACACGTATCTATGATACATCATTAAGAAATTCTTCCCTGCTATTTCTCTATTTGATTATCTATAATGGATTACATTATAGGTTAAAAGTCTTTTTTGTGAATGCACATTTCCATCTCTAAGTTGCCGTTAATGGTATATGCAGGTATGTAAGGACTTCCATGCATGTAAATGGCATGGGGAACTATCAAGCAAAGATTTATCTCTTGCTCTGTACTTTGACGCAATGAACAAGAAAAATCACGATCAAATAGAGGAAATCCAACAGATTTGTAGCCAAATAATAACGTTCTCTCACTTTCTTCCAAGGTTAGCATGTCAATTCTTTACAGTTTTTTTTTTTTTGAGCAAATAGGAATTTTATTAATAAATTAGAAAAATGTGTACATGAGTAGGACTAAAGCCTATCCCCGAAAGAAGTATGTTGTGCACTTCCCAATTAGGAGAGCCCGTCAGCTGATCCATTGATTTTCCTGCAAGTGTTATCCATGAGTATATTTATCTCATCGCCAATCTGCAAATACGTCCCCAGATAGAGCCATATTTTCTTGGACATAATCCTTTAGGTTTGTGCCAGTTCACAATTATCTTAGCATCTGATTCAACCATAAAAGGAAACCAGTGGTGCTCTCTACACAATTACTCAGTAAGAGACCATGCAATAAACCATAGAGCTCTCCATTGGAGAAATTCTGCCTAGTGCCAACTACTTTTTCTATTGAGAAGGAATTTCTTGCTGTAATTTGTGCCAGCGCCAAGTACCATTATTAACAACAATCTCTTTAACTGCAATGCTTTGAGTGCAATCAACCTCAAACAGATTTTCTAGACATCATTCACCACTTCAATCTTCTTTCCAAAAATCCAGCTCTCCTTTTCCAATTCTTCATGAAGTGTTTGCTTTAACTGTTGGAATTAGCCTCTTAAAAATCTCCAGTCCAGCCTATCATAGGCCTTGTCCATGTCAACCTTAAGCATAACATTTTTTCCTCGAATCTTTATATGTAAGTTTCCCACTGTCTCCTGTGCAAGTGTAATAGTATCACTGATGTCTTTTCCCTAAAATATGTTTATAAAGAAGAGTGAGGAAGACCACTGAACATAGAGTAGACCACTGAACATAGGCTTATTGGTCTGTAGTCTCCCATAGTAGTTGGTGACTCCACTTTGGGGATGAGAGTGAGGAAGGAAGATGTGTAACTATGTATTAGAGTTACCAGCTTCAATCCACTAAATCCTTGATTGTTCTCTCCAAACTATTTCTTTTTTGTGTAGCATATCTGCAAGCTCTGTGTTAGTTATGTTGAGCTTAGCCCCAATTTGCTCATCCCATCCAACTTGAAGGGCAAAATTAAGTTAATTGATTTTATCTTTGAGAGCATTTATAGCAACTATATTCAGTTTATAGGCAAATTATCTCTCACCAAGTTAATTGATTTTATCTTTCACATGTAAATACTCTCTCAAGATGATTGACCTTATGCCCACTGTCTTATTCTTTCTTGATGGTAATTACACCAAGTATAGGATGATCTTGTGAACACTGCTTCAAACAAACTATTAGCTTGAATCATATACTCAAAATCATGAATATGAACATTTGACACCCTTCTGCCCCCAAATTTTCTGCTTGCTGCCTTAAAATGTCAAAAATAACACGCTAAGGGGAGCTAATGGCATTCGAAAGCATAATTGAATCATCCCATAAAGGTCTTCTTTCACTAATTTCACATTTTGCATAAATACAAGTCACCAATGCACTCCAACTATCATTATAGCTAATCTTGCAATGGATAAACTGATTTGAGGCACATACCAATTTAACATCATACTCTTGTTTCCAAAAAAAACAAAATTTTCCATTCTTATCTTGATTAGAAAGAAAAGAAAATAATAATTTATTCTTCTACAAGTACTACCAATTTGGGAGAATCTAAAAAAAGTTTTAACACAACAATGGAAATATATGAAGTTTGATGACCTTTTTAAGACGGTTTATTGTACTAGCATTGCCTATATCCTTACAAATTTTCAAATTTCTTGAGTGGTGGGGGTGGGGGTGTTGAAACCATTCCTTTGCCAAATCTCTACCATAATTCTTAATGTCGAAATAAAACGATTGGCTGAAAGCAACTTTTAGTCCCCCATGAGATACATTATTTTCAGTTCCAACACCATTAATCTTTGACATAGTTTCATTCACATCATTCCCACTGCCCTGCCCTGCTGTTTGTTGACATCTTCTTCATTCACAGGATCCACAACCTCAGTTGTCCCAGCTTTCCTGGACTTGTTATTCACATTATAAGTTAACACAACATCATTTCATCAGCTTCAGTGTTCACAGCATCTTTATCCTGCAGCAAAGCTTGATTTATCAGAGCATTGGGTTGTGATTCATCAGCCATTAGTTTCTCAAGGCCGACATCCTCAAACAGCCTGTGATTCACAGTTTATTCTTAGGATATTATAGTTACTCCGATATATGTATTTGTAAATAAATAAAATAGAAATTTAATGAAGTTTGTAAGTCGTATAGTCCTATTTGATATTTGATGTTAGGTAATGAATGAAACTTCATCAGTTAGGCACTTCTTTTTGTTGCATGCTAGAAGATTTTTTTTCTTGGACTTTGGTTTTTTTGCAGATGTTAGGATTGTTTATTGTTACCACTCTAACTGACCTATATTTTTATGTTTCAGGCAAGAGTTATGTCCTGAGAAAAGAATGCTATTCTATCCGAACCTCCCAAAGATTATTGGCTCAGATAGTCTTGAGGCACGCATACGATCTATTCATGGGACGGATGGGAATTCCACTTCTTGCCATGTATTCGGGCATACCCATTTCTGCTGGGATACTGTGCTTGATGGTATCAGGTACATTTTATCAATCCCGTGTGCTGCTTTTGCTCTAAAATCATGCATACACACACACACACAGACACATATATATATATGCTGAAAAATTAAATAAGACAGACATATGCTAGAGGATTTGTAACCCGGCAAGATAATCTTAACTTAGTTATGAGTCATATACCATATGGTCTTTTAGACAAAATATTGGAAATAATTTTTTACATTGTTAAAAATCTTACTGTTAGATTGAAAATAAAAGTTAGGCTTTGATCTATGGCTTACTTTTCACAACCATGGCGATTGCTAGCCACTGAATCCACCAGAATATTTTGATTGTTAGCAGTTCTGACACGCAGCAATAAAACATTTCTCCCATGGGTTAGATGGCTGTACTGAGGGAATCCGTTTTTATCCCCCCACTTTTTCACTTTTTTAGAAACAAGTTTCGATGAGGTGCATTGAGTGTTCTGATAATTGCTACCTCAAGTTCAAAATGATTTTTAGTTAACTTCAAGTTTCCTATTGGAATGCAGGTATATACAAGCCCCCTTAGCTTATCCAAAAGAAAGAAAGAGAAGAATTAATGATGGTGAAATTTGGTTGCCGTTCTGCGTCTATGGCAATGGGAACTGACTGGTAAAATATCACCTTGTTTCTGGTGTGATTACTACTCTAATAACTCTAGACAACCAGGAAACCATGAACTTGCACCTTGGGTTGCTAAGTTGTATAATAGATTCTAAAGTCCACTAAGAATTGAAGATTTTGTCTTCTTCTATACTTTGTTATGTACTATAGCGACAAGCAAAAGAAAGGGAGGGAAAGTTTCCACTAGTGAAAAAAAGTGTAAACAATGTAATCCTTTGGTTGGTATGTGATACTCTGTTTAATTATCTTCCTTATTCTTTTGATAAATACTGTTTGACTGTTACTTTATGTACACCAAACATAAATTTTCATTGTCATTTACAAAACGAGGCAGAGCTCTGTTTAACGTGTCATAAACGAAGGAAAACATGAAAACTGATCCATTGTATTTAGCCAGTCACATATAGAAAAAGGTTTAGTCGTTGCAGTCATTATTATATTAACACCTTCTGTCACTATTATATTAACACCTTCATTTGCTATTAGATCAGCTGTGCAATTACCTTCATGATATATAGGATCATTTATTGAAGTCATGTGTTTGGAAGGATTTTAGATTAAATAGTAAGTATATGAGGTGGGATTTCCTTCTAAGGTACCTTAGATTGCTAGATCTCAGAATTTTCCACAGGGTGGAAAGGGCACCTCCAATTTGAGAATGTGATAATGCTTTTGAGAAGGCCGAGGCCATTCAAAGAGAGTATTTTCAAGAAAATGAGGCTATTTGATATGCTCGTCTGGTTTGACGAATTGTTTCAGTACAGATTAGATAATTGACTTATCTTAAAGAATCCTGTTGTTTGAAGAAAGTATATCCTGAACTACGTGCACATAGTATTGTGTATTCTGCAGCCAAATGACTGCCAGAATGAGGAAGATGTCTAAGTGGTAAAGCAAGAATTTTAATTGTCATTTGAGGTGACTATACAACCCAGATCTCATTTTCTTGCCACCTTCTAGTGACTGAGTTGTGAATTATAAATGAGTCACTGAATTGTGTGAGTATTTTAGCATTGGTACCTAGGGACTAAGTCAATAAATAGTAACTAGGATCACACAGAAGGGACACTGACATCAAAGGTAATTGTTCTTTCACTATCTTTTTGTAGGATCCGTCAGTTGGATGTTGTATGTGAAGGTGTTTCATCACCTAAAATAATACCTACTCTAAGAAATTTGAACTAGTCTGTAAGATTTTCTTCAGTCTTCATTTGATCTCTTGAAAAGAACACCTTGAAAATATTTAGATTGCATTTCACTTCCCGTGACTTCCCGGGGTTGAGTTGTAGCTCATAGGAGGCAGGAACGGCCCTGATGTATTCGGGGGCTAAGGCGATCTTCCCGGGGTCAAGGATACTCTATGTCACCCAAACTTATTTTGCAGATTGGCGATGAGATGAATATACTCATGGATCACACTCGCAGGAAAAGCAATGGATCAGCTGACGGACACTCCTAATTGGGAAGTGCACAACATACTTCTTTCTTCTAGGGCTTACCATCACTAACAAGACAGGTCAGAGCTACTCATTTTCTTGAAAAATGAGGAGTTACTGCAATGAGAAATTATTATACTTTCTTTTGCAAGGGATAGGCTTTAGTCATTCTAATGTACGTACTTTTCTCATTTATTTAATAAAATCCCTATTTGCTCAGCGTCAAGCTCAGAGTCTCCTGTGATTGCTACCACACACACTTCATTCAAAGGTAATTGCTACCAAGTCTTGCCATTGCTACCACACACATACTTCATTCAAAGGTAGAGAAAACTTCAACATTTTCAGTCTCTATTAATCTTCAGCCTCATTACTACATAGTTGTTATTGAGTTGTGAGCATAGCCAAGCAATGGGCTCATTTCCCTTTAAGCTGCAACATGTTCTCTCTCTACTCTTATCTCCTTGTTTTTGTATTGGCACTTAACACTTCACAAAATATTGGTAAAATGGAAACCGAAGCACTGCTTAAATGGAAAGCCAGCCTCCTCAACGATTCTCCTTCGTTCCTTTCTACATGAACAATTTCCAACACTTCTTCCTACTTCAATAAAACAACTAGTCCCTGCAGTTGGTCTGGAATTTCTTGCAACAATGCGGGAAATGTTGTCAAACTAAACGTGTCGAGTTTGGGTTTACAAGGTACTCTCCTTAACTTCAAGTTTTCATCCTTTCCGAACCTTACCAGTTTTGATCTTAGTTCCAATGCGATCTTTGGGGCTATCCCGGCACATATCGCAAACCTTTCCCAAATTACATCCCTCACATTCTCTAATAATACACTCTCCGGGGAAATTCCAAGGGAAATTGGTCTACTGACTAATCTCGTCTTTCTAGTTATAGATCAGAATAGGCTATATGGCTCCATACCCTCAACTGTAGGCAATCTAACCAAGTTGCATGACTTGGTCTTAAGGGACAATCAACTCAATGGTTTCATACCTCGAGAAATATGAAATTTGGCATCTCTTAGTAGATTATCATTTGGGAGAAATAATCTCAACGGTACAATCCCAGCTTCTTTAGGTAACTTGAGTGACCTAACCACTTTGTACCTCTGGGGGAATCAACTCTTTGGTTCCATCCCTTTAGAAATAGGAAACTTGAAGTCTCTTGACAACTTACAGATTAGCAGTAACAATCTGAGCGGTATAATCCCTGCTTCTTTAGGTAACTTGAGTGAGCTAACCACTTTGTACCTCTTTAAGAATCAGCTCTCTTGTTCCATCCCTTCAGAAATAGGAAATTTGGCATCTCTTAGTACATTATCACTTCAGAGAAATAATCTCAACGGTACAATCTCTGCTTTTTTAGGTAACTTGAGTGACCTAACTACTTTGCACCTCTTTGAGAATCAACTCTCTGGTTCCATCCATCCAGAAATAGGAAACTTGAAATCTCTTGTTGATTTAGAATTAGCCAATAACATTCTCACTGGTTTTATCCTGTTTCTTTAGGTAATTTGAGCAAACTAACTTTATTAATACTCACTGAGAATCATCTCTCTGGTTCCATTCCTCCACATATAGGAAACTTAGACAAATTTGAAAATCCTACTGCTGTACTTTCTCGGGCAATTTGCTACAAAATCTTTGCCGTGGTGGATCACTTGAAAAATTCGCAGCATTCTTCAACAACTTCACAGGTCCAATCCCAAAAGACTTAAAAAACTGCTCAAGCTTAGTTAGAGTCCGGCTAGAGATAAACCAACTTGCTGACAACATATCAGAGGCCTTTGGTGTGTATCCAAAGTTGGAGTACATGGATTTGAGCCAGAACAATTTGCATGGGGAACTATCACGTACTTGGGGAGTCTCATAACCTAACATACCTCAGTTTATCAACAATAAAATTTCTGGCTCAATACCACCGGAAATTCGAGAGTCGGCCCAATTGAGAAAACTGGAATCTTTCAGATAATCATCTGGTTGGAAAGATTCCAAAGGAATTGATGAAGTTGAACTTCTTGATATATCTAAACCTGAGCCACAATGAACTTTCAGGCCAATTGCCTAGAGAAATTGAAAGCTTATCTGAATTAGATCGTCTTGACATATCATCCAATAATCTGAGTGGACCATTACCAAAGGAAGTGGGGATATGTTCCAAGTTATTATATCTAATCTGAGTAATAATGGATTCAACGGCTCCATTCCCACTCAAATTGGTGATCTCATTTCCCTCAATATATTGCTTGATCTTAGTCATAACGAGCTCACAGAAGGTATACCATCAGAAATAGGAAGGTTCCGAAATCTGGAAAACCTCAATCTATCTCACAATATGCTTTCTGGTCACATTCCGTCCTCATTCGAAGAAATGAAAAGTTTGTTATCCATTGATGTTTCTTACAACCATTTGGAAGGCCACATTCCTACCAACAAAGCCTTTCAAAATTTATCATTCGATGCTTTTAAGAACAACAAAGACTTATGTGATAACGTTAGTGGTCTGCAAGCTTGCGATTCTTCTGGCATAAGTAAATCCAATGCAATGGATAAACACAAAGTTGTGATTATCATCATACTTTCTCTTTTAGGAGTACTCTTTCTTATATTGGCGTCTGCTGGAGTTTTCTTCATATTTTATCGGAAAAAGATAGATGTGAAGGAAGACCAAGAAGAAATACAAAAGGATTTGTTTTGTTTATGGAATTATGATGGGAATATAGTGTATGAAGATATCATTGAAGCAACAGAAAATTTCAGCCCCGTACACTGCATTGGGAGGGAAGGATATGGAAGTGTTTATAAAGTGGAGCTGTCAATGGGTCAGGTTGTTGCTGTCAAGAAGCTTCACCCATTAGAAGATAGTGCTGGGCCGGGATCAAAAGCATTTCTTGACGAAATTAGTGCATTATCAGAAGTTCGTCACCGAAATATTGTAAGACTATGGTTTCTGTTCACATGCACGACACTCATTTATAATATCCGAGTATTTGGAAAGGGGAAATTTGTCCAAGGTCCTAAGTGCTAGTGAAAAAGCTGTGAAGTTGGATTGGGTCAAGAGAGTTAACATTATGAAAGGTCTAGCTAATGCATTTTCATATTTGCATCATGATTGCTCATCTCCAATAGTTCATCGAGATATATCCAGCAGTAATATTTTGCTTGATTTAGAGTATGAGGCTCGTGTCTCTGACTTTGGCACTGCAAGACTTCTAAAGCCAGATTCATCAAATTGGACTGAACTCGCAGGAACATATGGATATGTCGCTCCAGGTATAGTCTTTAGCTTTCTCTTTTTGTTTCCTTTTTCTCTTCGGAACAAATATACCTTAAATGTTTGTTGAACAAACTAGAATTGAGCTTGAAATTACTGATAGTACGTTTCGATTTTACAGAGCTAGCTTACACGATGAGGGTGTCTGAAAAGTGTGATATGTATAACTTTGGTGTATTAACGCTTGAAGTGTTAATAGGAAAACATTCCGGCGAACTTATCTCCTCTCTAACATCATCATCATTGCCAGCACGCCAAAATGTTCTCTAGAAAGATATAATGGACGGACGCCTCTCACCCCCTACTCTCCATGCCAGCCATGAACTTTTCACTATAGCTAAGCTGGCATTTTCATGTCTTGATGCCAATCCTGAATCGCGACCAACCCTGAAACATGTCTCCCAGGAATTATCGAAGCCAAGGCACTTGATTTGGAGTTGTTTTACACTATGACTCTAGGCCAGTTGATGCACCGAGAAATCTAGTTGCTACAAAAATCTTGGTTCTATTTTTAGTATGTAAGTTGATTTACATAAATTTCTTGATGCTAAATAACTTAATAGAAAACATACACTTCAAATCACCCAATCGTCAAGTCTTGTAATTTGTAAATGTTGAGAAAACAGACACTTCAAGGCCCCTCGAACGAAATTATCTTTTGGACTAATGCAGAATGAAGGATTGTCAAGTCTTCAAACTATGTTGGAACCTGGAAGCAATGAATTCCATACACTTTAGGATGATAATGATAGTAAAACCATAAGCAACTACTTACATTCACGTAAAATTAATATGTTGTTGCGCCGTTTAACATGATCAGGACCTTTATACTATAATAGCAAGTTAAACCACCGAAAAGAGAGCAGACACTTCAAGCCACCCAGTCTTCAAGTCATTATACAATTCGAAAATGTTAAAAAAACAGACATTTCAAAACTCCACAACAACGAAACTCTGAATAAATAAGTGGCAAGTACCCCAAGGATAAACTAGGGTGGCTACTCCTAGTCGCCCACAAGCAAACGCGGGAAGAAGAAGATAATACAAAACCCACAAAGCACAAGCACAAACTTAACAAAGACACGAGATTTCTAGAAGTTTGATAAAACCGTATCAAATCGGGTGTTTAGAATAGGGGTTTGTGTTCACTTTCCGAAAGTACTAAAAACCAATTCCATCTGTGTTTATAATAGTGCTAAGACAATAATGCAAGATTTTTAACTAGCTTAAATTTATAGATAAGAATTAAGATACTAGGGAAGGGGAATCCATAATTAATTTAACATATATCTAATATAGTTTTATTCAAGATCCAAAGTTACAATCTCACAAACAATTCGAGGTTTCTCTCAAGATTTTCTCTCCAAAAGATCGAAACAAGGATGGCTTCTACAAAACCTAACTCTATCTTGGGAGAGCCAAATTCAATCACTCGGATCAAAAGATCTCACTAAGGATAGCTTCTAAAAAACCTAACTCTCTCTTATATAATTGGGAGAGCCAAATACAATCACTCGGATCTCGAGGTAAACAAGAGGCTTCAAACAAAACTCAAAAATGACATTTATCGTGTTCGAAGAGTGTATTCGAAGAAAATGGGTTCTGAGTAAATTGTTCTAACAGATATTGAGTATGCTCGAAAATACTCAAAGTCTATTCGAACAGAAAACATGGCAGCCTCACAATTCTCTACCTTGGCGAAGATTTTCACCAACCAAACGAACTAAAATCTTAGCCGAACATATCCACCAACCAAACGACCCAAAGAAAACCTCTCACCAAAAAAAAATTCAAAATGCCAGGAATATTAGTAAGATTGACTATTTTTATTTTGTTCTTCCTATTAGTTTAAATTTTAGGAACACGTGCAATTAGTTTTAAACACTTTGTCATTTTTCATCCGAGCAATGTAATTCTTCACTGGAGACAATCCAAGCTCGTAATTCTTCACTATTTTACATCGTAATTCATTTTTCTAACTCGGACTAACGTCCTGATCATTTCCTCATCAGAAGACATGTCTCCCTTTAATTTAGACTTTACCTTTCTTGTAACACTGTAAACCCTTCCATAATCACACCCAGATTACTTGGACTTCCTATCAAATTATGTACATTATGTAAAATTCTAATGCTGTCATTTTACCTTAACCACGTCGTACATTTTGAACCACGTCATGTTAAGCTGCAGAATAAAACGGCATTACATCAGTGTCTGTCTACCATGTAAAACATACATATATCAACTAAAACAACCATTTGATTTGGTATCTTTTCACTAAAACGACAGACCCCATTACTGAATCGTCGTAGATTTTGATATTCGTTGAGAAACGACATGCCTTTACCTTTAATTTTAACTGCAAACAAAAGTTTATTTGGAGAAATTTTAGATTACAAATGTTCCCTTCAAAATATATACTCCAATGACTTTACGCAAGAACCAATATTGGTAAAATTCAGAAAAATCAAAATCGAAATGCTGATGATGTTTTATCTGACCGACCGGTAGGGAGGTCACTCTACACATAACTACACAAAAATGTTCTTGGTGATTACAAAGAGGTTATATGGTAGTTCGTCTAAAGCTTTTTGGGATCTCTAAAATACCCTTTAGCTTTTACTTTATTTTTGGTTTGTGTTAGTTGTACGCACAGTAATAAGTTGAAAAAGCAATGGGTATTTTAGCTCAGATGAAAACATATCTTTCTACTCCCATGTTTCTCTTCATTTTTTTTCTTCTCTCGATCTCCTTTTTTTCTTTCTTTCATGGGAAGTAGTTTTGTTTCTATCCATTCTCTTTCTAAACTCCATACATTTTGTGCATGTTACCTAAAAAATGATATTTCTTCTAATTTGTAAATATAAAAAAAAAAAAAAAAACTTTTATTTAGGGATGAGACTTTCAAGTGGTCAAATTCTACGATGTTGTTCGAATTAAGGTGATCCAATCTACTAGCACTTACAATCGGAAAAAGTCTATCAGAAACACAAATATAAAACAAAAAAGACAATAAGAAATTTACGTTGTCAGTCCACCGTTATACGGTAAACTAGTTAATAATTTAAAATTACATCATCATAAACGAAAAATCAAAAGGGTGATAGAGTTGTCCTCCTTCAACACCATAATCTTACTGAGAAGTTGCACCATTCCGTCTTTTCTGTTCTTCTGCAGGTACCCTCAAACCATCGTTATATATGTATTATCATCCGGATTAGGACCCTTCTCCACCATTTCTGTAACCAACTCATCACATTCCTTGAACAGTTTCAACTATTTAGAAGGATGACTTTGAAAGAGATTCTTTGGCACATCTAAGTTGATTGATTTGCACATGTCATTGAAAACTGCGACGTGTTTGCGAATATTGGTTTTTAATCCTCAATTTGCCTCATCCATTTGGCTTTGTAAATCAAATTCATTCAGGAGAGCGTAGACGAATACATTTGGTTTCAAGCCGATTTCAGTCATCAAATTCACTAACTTTTGTGCATTTTCGACCACCATGCATATCTTGCATAAAGTATTGATTAAAATGGTAAATGTAAGTGGATTTGGTGAAATTCCACGACTCAACATTTGATTGAATAATTTCAGTGCTTGTTCCCAGTCGCCTGATGTACATAAGCCATCACTTTGCCATTGATCAAAGTGTTGTAAGTGTAAAACATGTATTCAAAATTGAGTCGAAGATGAACGAAAAGGAAATAGAAAAACTGAAGATCGAGGCTTGTAGTCACTGCAATTTCCTTAAGACAGATTTTACCTTGCGTATGGTGCTTCACAGTTGACGGTGCCTGTCTCCCAAGATACAACGATCGAATCGTATAGACTTGAAGCACTTAAGTTGATACGCCTGTCGAACTATCTGTAACTTCACTCTCAAGAAGGAATCAAATTGAAAAGATGAGGAATGAAATTCTAAGAAATTTTTTGTGTGTCAAACACATCAAGAATAATCATTTAAATAAAAGGAAAAGGTGTCCTTTAGAAGCACATGTAGACAGGGTTGCGTCCCAAGATACACCTCTGAGAAGACTTGTGTCTTTTGAAGAAAAACTGTATGTTTTTTTCGAATAGAATCTATTTCTGTTTGAATACATTTCTTACTATCAGATTTATTCTAATAGAATCATAATCTATTCAAATACAATCTTATTCGAATAGACTTATAAAAAATAGTCCAAAATGGGTCATGGGTTGGTTCGTACACGCAAGCCCATGGGCGTCCCCATATAGCAAACCTTCACCTATTTACACATGCTATACATCTATAACCTAATATAAAATGAAAATACTCTTTTTACTTATCCAATGTGGGACTAACAGTAATCACCAAGTTTATATTCAAACCATAAAGTAAAGACATGCATTTTTTCCAACAGTAAGTAACTAGATCGGGCTGAACACGTGTTCTAAGCATGTCTTGGAATAGATGTTGTGTTTCTGTTATCCTCCCATCTTTGCAATGAGCATCCACCAGGATGTTGAGCGTTATTATGTCTATGTCTAGCGAAATTCTATCATTTACCACTGTTTGGAAATAACGTTCAACTTGTTTCCATATGCCTAAACTATAGAAACCGTAAATAAAGGTCTTGAAAGTGATGAGAGTTGTCATGATACCTTTGAAATTTTATGTGCTCGTAATTAATGTATTTCGAGAAACTAGGTCAGAGCAATTCCTATCAATCAATAGTCTAAGGTTAAACAAAAATAATCAAAAGCAAAGACAAGAAATTAAATGATACAAGCAAATGTTTACCCTGTGGAAACTCCTTACTCAGGAGAAAAACTACAGGTCATTGTCGAGGATCACGACAACCAAAGGTTTCACTAGTCAAAAAGAGTTATACTGAATTACACTTACAGATTTAATAACCTAGTCACAAGATTACTACTCTTCTAACTAAAGCTTCACGCTCCACCTTATTCTTGTTCTCACAACAACTCTTCTTGATCTCTCACCAAGAAACTTCTTCTATTCTCGCAATAGCCCGTCTTGATCTCTCACCAAGAAATTTCTTATCGAATCGCTCTTGAACAAAATAATTGGGAAGTCTTTGAAACCCTAACTCAACATCATTCTCGTGATCAAAGGATGATTCATTGATCTTAAGTTCTTCACCCTCTCTGATAAAGTCTTTTGGAGCCCTTAAAAAGAAAATCATTTTTCCCCTAGAAAAGAAGAGCCACTGAAAAAGAAACTAGGGTTTCTTTAAATAGTAGTTCTATTTCACTCGATATTCGTTCGAACAAGACCAAAAGACGTTCGAACGAATTACGACTAATTTGGTCAAAAAACCCTAGAAAGTTTACATATCGTTCGAACGAAAAGAAGTCTCGTTCGAACGACAATTGCATATGGGCCAAATTCCAGGGGACTTGACACTTCGTTCGAACGACAAGAAAACTTGTTCGAACGACAAAATTGTCTATGGACCAAATTTCCAGGGGACTTGACACTTCGTTCAAACGACAAGAAAATTCGTTTGAACGACAAAATAGAGAAATGCTCCTTCCTTTTATTAGAGAGTAATACTTACCTTCTGTCCTGTGATCTGTGTCTTCGACTGAGACAACCAGAAACTCTACAAGCATGAAATGAGACAAATAAAACCTTTCAACCTTTCACCCAAATATGTTTGCGGAGGTAATGAGCCATGAGTATCTGCTTGTTCTTACAAAGACTGTTTATGATTGCAGAGTAAATTAATGAGTTTTACAAAGCGTATCAACTATAGTCTCATAAGTAACATCATCACATGCGTATTCATTTTGTTTAATCTTGTTAAACAGATGGGACGCTTGCTCGTATCTCTTATTAATGTAAGATGTTTTGAGCCTTTGTTGCTTTCACCCATTTCTCAAAACGTTCCCAAAAAAGCAAATCCAAAATCCAGTTTACCCAGATGAGGTAAAGATCTGACCATTGTGCCAAGGGGAAATATAACTTAAGTTGAATTGTAGTAGAATATTGTTTCAACTTGCTGATGTTTTGTAACAAATGAGCAAAAGGGGAAGATGGAAGATAAGCTCACAGATTCTTCCATCCCAAGCTTCCTGAATTGCATCTATCATTAATAAATTCCGTAAATTCAAATTTCGATATAAAACCTTCGCCTAGAAAATGAGGCATAGGGAATGATTTTGAATTTTCAAAACGAGGAGTAATTCCTGAATAAAACATGATGATGATGATGAACAACTGACCTTAGGACGATGACGAGCAGAAGAAAATAGTAATGGAGGCATCCTCTCGATAGTTGGTTGAGATCAGAAACAAGTACTCATAATACCAACTAGGGTTAGGGTTAAGCAGCCCAACCCATTACTAGGGTTTGGGTACCCGGAGTTAATTAATCAGATCGGAAATCGAAAAAATCAGAGCGATCAGAAAAACTTGCAGCCCTAGTTAGGGACTGTCCGCAAAAATATTTAATCTGCGAGGTGTAATTTAGTCTGCACAGTGTTCAATTGAACATACTGAACTTCTCTCCTACAGGCTACAAGAGCCAGGCTGTTACATTTTACAACCTGTACTGTAGCAGAATTCCCAGTAGAGTTTTTTCAAATAATTACAACTTGATTTGCAAATGACTGAGTTTTAATTTTGTCGAGGGAAAAGGATTTCCATGGCTATATATTGGAGAACAGAAATTATTTCCGTTCATATAATCTCTACGACCCTCTCTACAGAAAAAATTATTTGGTCGAAGGAGAAAGATTTCCACTTGTCACAGCCTAGCCCGGGTCTGCCTCTACAGTGCCCGGAGCACAGCGGAATAAGGGATTGTGCGGCGTACACGCACGTGCCGTCGGCGTGTACCAGCCATCTTCACGGGCGCGGCGCACCAGTGGAATATAACCTACGGATGCTAAAGCAACATTCGGATAATCCTAGATACTCGTGAGGGGTCATCGAATATGTATTCGGCATAGGCAACAATGCTGAAGGTTCCCTCAATAATTCCTACAGCGTAATCTCTCGTAACGCGCACGAGGTACGGAAAACATACATGTCCTGTAGCGGATCAGGGTAGCTCGATATGCCGGTTTCCATATAAGGGACTCATATATGAAGGGGCGACGAGCCTGGACTATTTATATTGTCTATCTGTAAGGGGCGGTGCGTCTCGGGTAGCCCGTGGGGCATAGCGGCGCCATATAAAACCCTCTTTCGAAAACCGGCCCCCATTGCGAGGCAATGTCCCCTAGCCTTCTCTAGGCCTAGGAGAACTCATGACTATCCCTTGTAGATATCCCATGAGCCGGGGTCCTTGATGACCAAGCATTAAAGCTCTTTGAGTCATGGGGAGAATTGGACCAAGGTTCCTCCTTAATATAACTACTAAGTAAATAGTTAAATTCCAAAAAGAAACGCTAAAACTGGAGACGAAGCGTACTGACCCTTTTCGCCCCCTTAACCGAACCGTTTTTGACGAAACTTGGCGTGCCGCTATATTAGGATATAGAAAACATATATCCAAGGTCAGAACTCAAAACGCTCAGGTGGATTTTCCCGGCGTTAGGTAGGCCGTCACACCACTAGTACGTACATTTTGTTCCAAGAGTTGATTACTGCTACTGGGCTCAGAACTTAACTCTTCCTATATAATCCTTGTACTTTTGAGAAGATCAAATTTCCTGCTATTCAAAGAGTGTACGATTGCGTTGATGCCACCTTCCTTCGAATGCTCCCTTAGATCTGATGATTACCTTATCTGTGTTGTAGAGTATTAATATCTTCACGAAGACCTCACCTGGAGACCACCTAGTATATTAAGGCGGTTTAGTTTAGCAGAGCTGAAAGTGTAGTAGTTTTTAATATTGCTCAAAACACTTTGAGCTTAATTGCAACAGTTCCACCAAATTCCGCATGCAACCAGCCCTGTAGATGCCGGAGACAACATTTTGTTTGTTGAAAAAGAATACAACAAGAAGCATGATTCTAATGTCTATCGTTACAGGATTGATCCATCTCAAAATAAAATAGTGTAGGTAAAGAGCTTAGGAGGTCGAGTATTATTTTTGTCGAACAACAATATACATGTTTTAGTTCCACAATCAGCATCACCCCAAGGAATGGGAAATTGTGTATGCGATAGCCTCGGTATCTTGTAATAATACTATTTTGCCATGTTTTAGCTCTAGAGAATACCATTTCGCCATTTCTTTGCGAGTTTCTTGAGGGGGTTGGAGATGGAGAATGGCAAAATCGTGTTAAAGAAATGAGATATGAGTTGAAAAAAAAAAAAAAAAATTCTAAGTGCTTATTAAAAAGTGTTGAAAAAATGAGACTGAAATGTTTTTCAGCAACAAGAAAACACAAAACTGTTGGATAATAAACTATTCTACTAAGCGATCACACACACATGGATATGAGAGAAGAACAGAGAGCTATTATTGATAGGTTGTTCTGTATTACAATACTGAACCCTTTTGGGCGTTAAATTGACGTGGATCGTTTACCACAACCAACTCTTGTTCTATTTTAACTTGTGTTTCTATTTACTCAGTTGGAGTTGTTCTAGAGTTTAGTTTTAGTCAATTTCTATCACGTCTCAAATTCCGATAATAATTAGTAAACCAAACCAATTATTGAAATTCCACAAATATCCTAGCCAAAATAAAGTTAGGCTAATAATCTATTGGTGTACAATACAGAGTAATGAGAAATAAAACAACAACGGAAGAAAAGTATAACGGTAACTATACTCAAAATTACTATAAACCTTAACATGTTATAGATAACAATCTCAAGAACTAAACTCTCTCAAGTACAACCAATCCGTGATTCAGAATAATAACAAATAATCAAGCCTTCAGTTTTAGCTCTTCAACGGGATCGTCTTAACCACAACCGCTACATCTCTAGATCTGAAATGTTTATATTGCGAGTATGAGCAGGTTAGGGGTGTTATAGTAGAAGTGATCCTAGGGAAACCTAGATTATAAAGGAAGAGGGTGGTGTAAACTTTTTAGTAGTTGTTAATGAAGTTTAAATTATTTTAGTAGAAACTATAATTTTCTCTAAACTTAACAAACAACATGACGAATTCGTAAATTTAGGTCAAAAATACTCTCTCTAAAACTCTCCTCATAAACCTAGTTTATATGGGCTTGTTAGGAGTCCAGTAGGACACCCCAACCCAGTTGGATTCCCACCTTGGGCCGACCCAACTCCTAACAAAAACCGAAAAAGATCCATGACCTCTCAAAAATCCAAGGATTCAATTGTTTGGGTCGAGGCATGCTGACATGTCGGTCGTAAAATTTTAGCGGAGGAAAAATAAAATGTTAGTTATACCTTTCAATCTTAGGACTCAAGTTTTGGTAGGTAGCTAAGATGAGAATAAAATAACATGTTTGAAGATTACTAATAAG
This sequence comes from Kingdonia uniflora, assembly GCA_014058105.1. Lineage (NCBI taxonomy): Eukaryota > Viridiplantae > Streptophyta > Magnoliopsida > Ranunculales > Circaeasteraceae > Kingdonia > Kingdonia uniflora. The sequence continues at coordinate 32,741 of JACGCM010000828.1, forward strand.
TTTTGGTAGGTAGCTAAGTATGTGAGAGGTTGTTGTGTTTAAAATCACACTAAAAGTACTCATAGTCATAGAATAGCATGTTCATCTTATTTTTGAAAAAATTATATAGAGTCTATATTTATAAAACAACCTACGCTGATATGTATGTATAATATATTATATAAGAAATATTGAGGATAAGTAGCGTTTAGGTTTTATACACGAGATGCTGGAGGAATCTAAACAAAATTAGGTTGTGCTTGGTTCGCCGCAAGAGCGTGCAAGTGCACCACCTTGCAATTGTTTTCCGATTTTGGTTAATTGGTTGCAGGCTGCACCGGGGGTGCAATGCAAGGGGTTACATCAGATTCAAATTTTCTTCTTGGAGGATACAAGAAAATATATTTGTGATGTTTTACTATTTTATAGAGATTCCCTTACCTGTAAAATACTTGGGATTACCATTGTTAGCTTCCAAACTATCAGATAATTATTATTGTGATCCTCTTATAAAAAACATCAAAAGAAATCTCTAATTTAAAGAATAAGTTCATGTTTTAAAGGGGAAGACTGAAACTTATAAAAAGTGTCCCTCACAGCTTCACAGTTTTTCACAGTTTACTGGGCAGGGTTGAAATTTTATATGCTCGTAATTAATGTATTTCGAAAAAATAGGTCAGAACAATTCTTATCAATCAATAGTCTAGGTTAAATAGAAACAATCAAAAGTAAAGACAAGGAATTAAATGACACAAACAAATGTTCACCCTGTGGAAACTCCTTACTCAGGAGAAAAATCACAGGTCGTTGTCGAGGATCACGACAACCAAAAGTTTCACTAGTCAAAAAGAGTTATACTGAATTACACTTACAGATTTAATAACCTAGTCACAAGATTATCACAAGATTCAAATTTTATTAGCATCGTTGTAGATTCGCTGCTCTAACCCTCTAACCCTTGCGATCACTCTTCCTCAAATTGCTCTAACAAACAAAAATCCCAAATTTCTCCAAATCACTTTTTCTCAAATTGCTCGACGGGTCTCTCTCACCCCCCCGTCCCTTTCACCCAAAATTGCCAATTTAGGAGTGCATGGCAAGTGACTGCAGCGCAACTCACTCGGTGCAATCGCACCCGGTTGCAAAATGCAAGATGTTGGGACGAACCAAGCACGGCGAAAAAAGATTTGATGGTGAAAAAAGAACGTAAACGTAAACGTAAAATGCGACCGTTCCCGAATCTAAACACAGCTCAAATGCCTGCAAGTCTAGTTCTTTCACGGAAACTTCCATCTACGTTGACGGTGAGCGTATTTCTAGACCGAGAACTGCGGCACGCTCGTGGAATAGTGAGGTTAATTCTAACGGCGTTTATCCGCCGTTTTTTGATAAGTTTATTCGCCGTAGCCTTGAGTTTCCAACCTCATGAGGTTTCGAACCCATGACCTCTCTCGTTAGTTTAAAATGTTGATCAAGAATCAAAGTGTTTATACTTCTGAATCATTGTTCATTGTTCCTATTTGTGGTGGACGATAAGGGATATAATCCGAGGTTGCAGGAACTTCGAAACTTCGTAATGATATCTTGATGCACTAAGTTTAAAAACTGAGAAATTTGAAGATGTTCTTATCGTTGGTCTCCGTTTTCACCGTAAAATTAGAAGGGTTGAGGCACATAAGATCAAGGTTGATCATAACTAAAACATTTTCCTTCCACGCCATGACGTTCCGTTTAAACAACTTGATGTCGATATTGAATCTCCTCTATTAAACAAAACAAACTTCATGCATCGAACATTTAGGCAGGCAGTTGGCACTATATAATGTGGCATTCAGGCTCGACAAAACTCCATAATTTCATTTTGTGATGGCCGGTTTGAGCCCAATTTTAAACTCAAAAAAGCACAACCCCAAAATTATTTTGTCCGACCGAGCCACAACAGCAACCAAGGGGTGCGAGTACAAGACCTATTCTACTTCGACGCTACTCAAATTTTCGCCTCCCGTTGGCATAAAACATTGGTAGGGTTTACAAATACACGGGCTGGCACAGATCAATCGAGTAACGAGTTACGGGTCATGACGAATAGTACACGGCCAGCAAGTACATCGGTAGGGTCCACAAGTAGACGGGCTGGCAATGCTTAGGTGAAGAAGTAAATAACTCACATAGCCAAGCAATGGGGTCATTATGTGTTATTTGTCAGAATTGATTGACCTAAACACACTTCATTCAAGTGTAGAGAAAACTTCAACTTTTTCAGTCTTCTTCTGTCTCTATAATCTTCAGCCTCATTACTTCACAAAATTATCTGTAAATAACTCACATAGCCAAGCAATGGGATCATTTCCCTTAAGCAGCAACATGTTCTCCCTCTACTCTTATCTCCTTATATTGGCACTTAACACTTCACAAAATTTTGAGAAAATGGAAACAGAAGCACTGCTTAAATGGAAAGCCAGCCTCCTCAACGATTCTCCTTCGCTCCTTCCCACATGGACTATTTCCAACTCTTCTTCCTACTTCAATAAAACAACTAGTCCCTGCAGTTAGTCTGGAGTTTATTGCAACAATGCAGGTAATGTTGTCAAAACTAAACGTGTCGAGTTTGGGTTTACAAGGCACTCTCCTTAACTTCAACTTTTCATCCTTTCCGAACCTTATCAGTCTTGATCTTACTTCCAATGTGCTCTTTGGGACTATCCCAACTCATATCGCAAACCTTTCCCAAATTACATCCCTCATATTATCTAATAATACACTGTCCGGAGAAATTTCAAGGGAAATTGGTCTACAGACTAATCTCTTCTTTCTAGCTATAGATCAGAATAGACTATATGGCTCCATACCTTCAACTGTAGGCAATCTAACCAAGTTGCATGACTTGGTCTTAAGGGACAATCAACTCAATGGTTTCATACCGAAATAGGAAATTTGGCATCTCTTAGTGGATTATCATTTGGGAGAAATAATCTCAACGGTACAATCCCAGCTTCTTTAGGTAACTTGAGTAACCTAACCCCTTTGTACCTATGAGAATCAACTTTTTGGTCTCATCCCTCTAGAAATAGGAAACTTGAAATCTCTTGTTGACTTAGAATTAGGCAGTAACATTCTCACTTGATCTATCCCTGCTTCTTTAGGTAATTTGAGTGACCTAACCACTTTGAACCTCGCGGAGAATAAACTCTCTGGTTCCATCCTCCAGAAATAGGAAACTTGAAATCTCTTGTTGGCTTAGGATTAGCCAGTAACATTCTCACTGGTTCCATTTCTCCACTTATAGGAAACTTAGACAAATTTGAAAAACCTACAGCTGTCTAACAACACTTTCTAGGGCAATTTGCCACAAAATCTTTGTCGTGGTGGATTACTGAACAATTCACAGCAGCCTTCAACAGCTTCACAAGTCCAATACCAAAAGGCTTAAAAATTTGCTCAAGCTTAGTTACAGTCCGGCTAGATGGAAACCAACTTGTTGACAACATATCAGAGGCCTTTGGTGTGTATCCAAAGTTGAAGTACATGGATTTGAGCCATAACAATTTGTATGGGGAACTATCATGTACTTGGGGAGAGTCCCATAACCTACATGCCTCAGTTTATCGAGCAATAAATTTTCTGGCTCAATACCACCGGAATTTCGAGAGTCGACCCAATTGAGAAAACTGGATCTTTCTGATAATCATTTGGTTGGAGAGATTCCAAAGGAATTGATGAAGTTGAACTTCTTGATATACCTAAACCTGAGCCACAATGAACTTTCAGGCCAGTTGCCTAGAGAAATTTGAAGCTTATCCGAATTAGATCATCTTGACATATCATCTAATAATCTGAGTGGACCATTACCAAAGGAAGTGGGAATATGTTCCAAGCTATTATATCTAAATCTGAGTAATAATGGATTCAATGGCTCCGTTCCCACTCAAATTGGTGACCTCATTTCCCTCAATATATTGCTTGATCTTAGTCATAAGGAGCTCACAGGAGGTATACCATCAGAAATAGGAAGTTTACGAAATCTGGAAAACCTCAATCTATCTCACAATATGCTTTCTGGTCACATTCCGTCCATTCGAAGAAATGAAAAAGTTTGTTATCCATTGATGTTTCTTACAACCAGTTGGAAGGCCGCATTCCTACCAACAAAGCCTTTCAAAATTTATCATTTGATGCTTTTAAGAACAACAAAGACTTATGTGGTAACGTTAGTGGTCTGCAAGCTTGCAATTCTTCCGGCACAAGTAAATCCAATGCAATGGAAAGCACACAGTTGTAATTATCATTATACTTCCTCTTTTAGGAGTGCTCTTTCTTATATTGGCATCTGCTAGAGTTTTCTTCATATTTTATCGGAAAAAGATAGATGTGAAGGAAGACCAAGAAGAAATATAAAAGGATTTGTTTTGTGTATGGAATTATGATGGGAACATAGTGTATGAAGATATCATTGAAGCAACAGAAAATTTCAGCCCCGGACATTACATTGGGACGGGAGGATATGGAAGTGTTTATAAAGCGGAGCTGTTAACGGGTCATGTTGTTGCTGTCAAGAAACTTCACCCGTTAGAAGATGGTGTCGGGCGGGTTAAAAAGCATTTCTTGACGAAATCAGTACATTATCAGAAGTTTGTCACCGAAATATTGTAAGACTCTATGGTTTCTGTTCACATACACGACACTCATTTATAATATCCAAGTATTTGGAAAGAGGAAATTTGTCCAAGGTCCTAAGTGATAGTGAAGAAGCTGTAAAGTTGGATTGGGTCAGGAGAGTAACATTATCAAAGGTCATGATTGCTCACCTCCAATAGTTCATCGAGATATATCCAGCAATAATATTTTGCTTGATTTAGAGTATGGGGCTCGTGTCTCTGAGTTGGCACTGCAAGACTTCTAAAGCCAGATTCGTCAAATTGGACTGAACTTGCAGGAACATATGGATATGTTGCTCCAGGTATAGTTCTTAGCTTTCTCATTTTGTTTCCTTTTTCTCTTCGGAAGAAATATACCCTAAATGTTTGTGGAACAAACTAGAATTGGGCTTGAAATTACTGATAGTACGTTTCCGATTTTACAGAGCTAGCTTACTCGATGAGTGTGACTGAAAAGTGTGATATGTATAGCTTTGGCGTATTAATGCTTGAAGTGTTAATAGGAAAACATCCCGGCGAAGTTCCTCTCTCTAACATCATCATCATCGCCAACAGGCCAAAATGTTCTCTTGAAAAATAGATTGGACGGATGCCTCTCACCCCTACTCTCCATGCCAGCCATAAACTTTTCACTATAGCTAAGCTGGCATTTTCATGTCTTGATGCCAATCCTGAATCGCGGCCAACCATGAAACGTGTATCCCAAGAATTATCAAAAGCCAAGGCACTTAATTTGGAGTTGTTTCACACTATGACTCTAGGCCAGTTGATGCACCGAGAAATCTAGTTGCTACAAAAATCTTGGTTCTGTTTTTAATTAGTATGTAAGTTGATTTATTTACATAAGTTTCATGCTTTATGAAATCATATGTATGGTTTTGGTGTTATCTTAAATACAACCTTTTCGTTCTATCTCTTTACTGTCTTTGCACCGAGCAATGGCATGTTTTGTGAAAAAACAAATCAGGGATGAGATTAGAGTTAAGAGACAAAGGACTAAGGTCAATCCTAACATTCAGGTTGCTCCAAGGCAAGCGAAAAAGAAGGTAGAAAAAGCTCAAAGGAGTCAACTGTTTTCAGTGAAAGAACACATAATCTGAAATTGTAGATTCAACAAATCAAAACAATAAAAATAAATAAATAAATATATATATATATATATATATATATATATATATATATATATATATATATTATTCTCAACAAGGTGCAAACACTCGGTCCTACCGCCAACAAAACCATCGAGGTGGGCGCGGGACACCGATTGACCCTACCGCCAGCAAAACCATCGAGGTCCGCCATAAAGGCATTATGTGTGAACCTAGAAAAACCCATGAGACATCTATCTGTGCGGCAACGTTATGCTCTACCCAACTTCATGGTACCCCATCATCTAACCTATTGAGCGATAGATGACATTTGCACCTAACTCGGCTGTCGGAAAGAAGATCGCTACTCCGGCATCACCAAGGTCTCTCAACTTTAGAACTTCTCAATGCCTCTCTCCTGACGAGGACTTAACACTGGTACCTTATGTACCTTGCCAACTTCAGTGGTAATGACCCATGCTGGAACCTGCGTACAACTGCGTCACAACTAACAGCTCTTCCCACACTCAATCAGCTCGACGTCCTCGTCGAGAACAAAGCTGTGACAATAACCGATTGACTGCTGAAGCGTTTTTCCATTTCTTCATCCTTACTCGAACCTGAGTAACTTGGAGAATTGGAATAAGATATTGCCACTGCACCTGTCGCCATAAGCTTGTTGGCTTGTCACTTCCAACTGTTATCAAACTTGTGGAGATCAACCTTCATACTATCGCAATCATCTTTAAACTGAAACGTAACCATTTTCTCTGTCTGCACTACCTTCTATAAACGCAGCCAACTCTTACTGATCATTCGGATGTGGTCTAAAGACACTCCATCAAAACAAACAGAAGCGCAGGAACTCGACCATACCGCCAACTACCATGTGATAAGGAATTGGGAACAAACATCCAATTCCGCTCAGAATCTTTCTTCCTAGAGCATTGATCCATTTGAGATCATGTCTGAGGTAACCCGCACAACTGACTGCAGGTCAACTCTGTTCTGCGACAACCACGTAACATACCAATGGTTTAGTCCTACATCGCTTAAGATCCTGCCAGGTGTATGGTCCTTAAGTTAATATTTTACTCTACATGTTACCGAGGCCTTTTCTTAGGAAGAAAAATCCCACACTGCAGAAAATCTGTAGTGGTTAAGTGGGGACAATATCAGTGCTCGTAGAGGGGGGTTGTGACAAAATGGTATCAGAGCCAGGAATGGCTCGATCTTAAAGGTGGGGGGACTGTAACACCCCAGCTGAACGGGTATTTGAAAGGCGCCTAGCCCATTAGCGGTAATGGTAGCACCAATGGTTTAGTTCCACATCGCTTAACATCTTGTTAGGTCTATTATCCTTAAGTTAAGATTTCACTCTACATTTCACCGAGGCCCTTTTTGAGGAAGAAAAATCCCACACTACAGGAGATCCATAATGGTTAAGTGGGGACAATATCGGTGCTCGTAGAGTGGGATTGTTGATCGATTATAAACCAACATCTTAAAAGACCCGCAAGTGCGCGGTGTACCGTTAAGTACAAGGGTAAGCGGAGTCGTATCCCAAGAGACTTGTGGTGCAAATTATGTTTCGAGCTACTAATTTTATCCAATAAGAATGAGTTTTGGTTTTATAAGTAAAGAAATTAAAATAAAATACAAACTAGAAAAGGTGTTGATACGATTGGAGAGGAAACCAAGGCGTGATTTCACTCCATCCGTTGTAATCTTGAGATAGTGTACCTAGTTAGAGTATTCACGAATTCCCGTATCACATATTCTTGGTCGAGAATATGCAATACATCATGAGATAAAATAATTATTGATTGGGAACTACCCATAAACCAACTTATTCAACCATAGTCCGGTTGATAAGCATAGATTATGTTTCTTCTCCATGTTCCTAACCTATCTTGTTATGGTCAAACAAGATGGTTACTTATATTCATTATTCCTCCTAATCCTAGCTATGACCAAGCCTAGGATGAAGGAATACGAATATGCATATTTCGGGATAAAGATAACGTAATTACTCTAACTAAGCTACACAATTTACACTAAGGCTACATTGGGTGGAGCTTCCTCTAGCCTTGGCTAAGAAGATTAACTACTCATCCCTTTGATCATTGCCATACTTATTACTACGATAAAAGTAAAAAAACAAGAAAAAGATAAGAACAAGAACTTTATTACTTATTGAACATTGATATTTACACTCTCCAAGATGATCTCTCATGGGTGGGATTCCCTCCTATTTATAGAGTATAGGAAGGGTTACAAAATATTACTATTAATATAAAATCCCCTAAACAATGCCTAAAATCATGCATATATATTACAACTCATGAGAATAATATTTATATCTAATTCTCTTCAATGGGCTTCAATGCATGGGCCTTTGGTTGACAACTTCAAATAAGAATCATTGTGGAGTGCATCACTTTGTTCTTCATTAAAATCAGAAAAATGTACGACTTGTTTATCATGTGACCGATTTCTGTAAATACAAACAAAAGCACTATTAGTGTCCATTTATTTAATAAATGACTAGGTAGATATAATTTAGGAGTTGTACACGTAAATATTACGTGTCTATCAAATACCCCTGAACTTATATTTTGCTAGTCCTCGAGCAAAAGTAAACAAAAACCATTTTCGCATATCACGCGATTGCATTTAGCGTATGCAACAAGCTGTTAAACCCTCTGGTTTAGCCTAGTAGACGAGGTTTGTCTCGTGAGGGTTTGCAGGACTATACCCACAAAAGTCAATAATGAGATTTTAAACAATTCTAGAATACATATGACTCATTTCCTGTGAACTTATCCTTACTTAGTTTTGACAAAAATATACCAATGGAAAAAAATCCTTAAACGTTTTTTCCTAAGTATACCAAAGAATATTTTAAGTTTATCCGAAACTAGGGGTACTACCTCAAGATTAGAAAGAGATTAAGTATTTTGATAGCTATATTTGAGTGTACAATAAAAATAGTTTTATCGCATAATACGTTGTTTATAATAATTTACTCAGTTTTTGGTAGTCTAGTTCTTACTGGAATAAATTCACGGTTAGTTTGACAAGTGCCTTAGTCAATTCGTATTTCTAGAATTTTACTTTTTTTCTTCTTTTGCAAGCATTTTCTTTTGAGTACTTTATTTCTTGTGAAGCCTCCATAACAAGGAGTTTTTTATCGATAATCACAGCCAGTTGGGCGAAGGTTGCCAGGGGTGGTGCCCCATAATGACCTAGACTTAGGATTCTCACAAGTAACATATTCTTATGCTTCTTCACATACTTAATGGTCAAATCGAGATTGGTGATAATTTTTCTTCTTTCAGTTTTTAATCATGCGAGTAGCCTGCAGCGTGAAAGTTTTAGAGCACATTGGCTTTTTATTATTTTTTTAATTTTTTTCTTAGGAATGAACTTATTCTTAGGCATTGTCTCCCTTGTAGCAAACTATTCCTAACATAAATGCTAAATTTCCCTTATACTGAGCAAAATTTATTGAAGGTATTAATTGCAAAACTACAGTGAAGTGCACATTTCCAAAATATGTCAAGTTAACTTGAATTAGTCGATAATAATAAAATAGTACATCTAGCTTAAGATATTCCAAAATATTCTAGTGTATACTTGGTACAATTTCAATTTTAGGTTTTTTCATAATATTTATGTCAAGGTAAAATCAGTTTAAGTATTTGGAAATTCGTCAAAAATATCATAAATTGTCAAAGTGTCATTATTCCACTTTTCTTCAAAAAACTTATCAAGAAATGGCTTCCTACCCCCAAATTAAATCAAATATTCCCTCAATATTAGAGAACAAGAAAATAAATGGAAGAGAAAAACTAAAATGTCTCACCTGAATGTGTCAAGGGTTGCTCCCAAGAAGCGCTAAGTTTACCGTCTTAGCCAGACAAATGTACCCCCTAAAATGTACCCCCTATACTTAAATGATTTATAATGGTACTATAGGGGTACATATATCAGTTTGTATACTGGATCATTTAAAATGTTATCTCTCATCAAAAGTGCAGGACTCTAAGTACGGTTTTAATCGTTGGCCATTGACCTTAAAAATATTTTTGTTCTTAGGGTCCTCCACCTCTATGGCTCCATAAGGATAAAACAATTTTAACTACAAAAGGGGCGTACCAACGAGAACGCAATTTCCCAGAAATAAACGTAGCCGTAAATTGTAGAGTAACACTTCTAATTAGGCTCAAAAGTTTGCGAACAATCGATTATCAAGAAAAGCTTTAGTTCGGTCCTTGTAAATTTTGTATTTTCATAAGCCTCGCGACGAAGTTCGTCAAATTCAGAAAGTTGAGTTTTTTATGTGATCTGGCTTTATCCATTTCAAAGTTGAAGGCCTTTGTAGCCCAGAGGGCCTTGCGTTCAATTTCTACAGGTAAGTGGCAAGCTTCCCAAAGACAAGTTTATAGGTGACATACCAATCGAGGTTTTATAAGCTGTTCGATATGCCCAAAGGGCATCATCAAGACGATCAGACCAATCTTTACGATCGGTTCGACAGTTTTTTCTAAATTCTTTTGATCTCCCGATTGGATACTTCGACTTGACCACTTGTTTGTGGATGATAAGGTGTGGCACTTTATGAGTGATGGAGTAAGTTTTTAAAATTTTTGAAAGACACGGTTACAAAAATGTTTACCACCATCACTAATAATTGCCCGAGGCATGCCA
>JACGCM010001325.1:0-52855 GCA_014058105.1 Kingdonia uniflora
TTCTCTAAATGGTAACAATATACTCACTTCATGCACACATGGCAGGCCAGTAAGTTGCCACTCATTGCAATCACACTCATGTTTTCAGTATTAACCCTCCATCTTTGCCCATTTACAGCATAACAACAAAACATCCGTCAACACACCTTCAGGATGGTAGTGACATAGAATATCTCCATTTTTGCAATATGTTTCACAGCTCTTGGCACTAACCCTTAAAGAGAGTTCAACCTTAGAAAGTTATAAACTAAGGCAAAACATTTACAAACAAAGATCAATTTATATAATGTTATAGTATCATACCATCTTGGTCCCATTCCTTTGCTTTTAGTCTTCTATCATGCATCAGCTTCATCAACATCAAATTCAATTTCTCTAAGGCTTTGTGAACTGGCTTATGTCTAATATTCAATATCCAATTATTGACAGATTGTGAGAAGTTGTTTGTTATGTGTTCACATTTGGATGTGAAGTCAAAATGTGACCTTGCCCAATGCTCATATGGTTTCTTCACCAACCAATCATATGTTGCAAGGTTATCAACTTTGAGTTTGTCCATCTTCGCATCTTTCTTATTTTTTTTAAAACTTTTTGTTGCCCCCTAAACAAGACCCTCCAAATGTGTTCCCCTGCGGTACTTCTTCATATTTTTGTACATATGTCTGAAACAAAACCTATGGTTTGCATTAGGGAATACATTTGTAACAACCTGTAAAAGACCTTTCTGCCTGTCCCTGATGAAGGTCAACTTTCTTTTGTGCTGATTTAAATAAGGTTCCAGTTTTTGCAGATAATTAAACCAAGTTTCAAAACATTCAGACCTGCACAAGTACACTGCTATTGGGAATAACCCATTTTTTCCATCTAGCCCAATGATAGACAAATACACTTCACCATATTTCTCCTTGAGGAAGCATCCATCCAAACCAAGTATAGGTCTGCAACCATCCACAAATCCATCCAAAGATGTTTTGTAATCAATACAAGTCCCAGTCCACTGATTAGTGTCAATGTCCTTGATAGTCTTAGCTATACTTTCTAGGTTAGAACTTAATATCTGTCTACATAACTCAGGCTACAATACATTCCCCTCATCATATGAACCCACAATCCTCTCCATACAAATAGTCCATGCATTCCATGCAGTGTAGTAGGAAATGTCAATCCCATAATTTACTTTAATTAACTCTATCACATCACAAGACCTAGTGGACCTAATTGTTCTCATTATATTCTCAACTTCATTTGCCACCCATCCAGCATGAGCCAATTTATTTTTGGATTTACCCTTCCCTTTGCAATATGGATACCCTTCCCATAATTTACTTTAATTAACTCTATCACATCACAAGACCTAGTGGACCTAATTTTTCTCATTATATTCTCACTTCATTTGCCACCCATCCAGCATGAGCCAATTTATTTTTGGATTACCCTTCCCTTTGCAAGTATGGATCAACATACTACTTTTTCTCAGTTTAAAGGTATGGCCATTAGGTGTTACCCTGGCATAAAATAGCCATTTACAACCTCTTTCAATGTATTCAAGTCTAATCCTATAACTCTCATTCTTTATCTGGTGATAGAGTACCTTATTTAATATACTTCATCTTCTAATATAAACTCTTGTAGCATGCACTGTAGGCCACTCCATCTCAGGTACCAAGTCACAAACCTTTTGAAATAGATCATCAACAACTGTGGTATTTTCTTCCACTTCAAAGATGTTCTCAGTTTCTTTAGCAAAATTTCTCAACTCCTCATCACACTTACCTATGTCATCTTGAGTAGGACCTTTATTACCATCCAAAAAAGTGTGAGTAGAGTAATATCCGTCTTCAGGAACTAAGTTATCAGGGTCTATTTTAGAAGGATAATCATTAAAAGTAGACTCAATTGTTATATCATCACCAAGTCCATCACCAACACCCCCATCCAATATGATCACATCATCATCACTGTCATACATAATTGGTATCTCATCTAGGGTTTATTCTAGTAATTTACTTTCTCTAACCTTTTTGGGTTTGGGTGCAACACTTGAAGTACACTTTTCTTTTCTCTTAGCCCTTATTTTCTTAGCTTCAACTATAGGTTTTTTCTTTGATTCAGTTAGAGTTTTGTCCTTACTCTTGGGTTCAACAGTTACAACATTTGTACTCCTCTTAACATTACTCACATTTGGAACAGGAGGATCAACATCAATAATAGGTAAGGCCACCTCAGGCTGGGTTGGGAGAGCAGGACCCTGATCAACGTCAAGAGTTATTACTTCATGGTATTCTTGGTTTTGGTTGGTTTGTGATAGAGGCAGAGCATGTCTATTATTATCTAAATAGAAGTGTATATCACCCACCACCTCCAAATCAGCATGATCCCAATAAAACAACAAGTCATTGTCACCCTTTACTTGAACAATTTTACCAATGTGGATAGCACTCAAATTAAACACAATCCCAGGTGGCATAAGATTGTTCACTACAGTCAAGGTAGAAAACACATAATCTATCAAGCATATGTAAGAAAATCTATCCCCATCCACCTTATCTTATATTTCTACCTTTCCTCCCACATACAAGTCATGAGTATACCCAATAACCGAAATAGATTTTATCCAAGTACCCCCCCCCCCCAATGAAGTAGTACATTTCTCATAGTTTCATCCCCGTAGCAAAAGTACAAAAACAAATTCTATAACAAATCACATTTCTCATAGTTACATCCACACACAAAAAACCCAATACATATATTACAGAATCATTAACTTCCAAACCCCTTATTATTCAAAATCCCTAATTTTATATTTAGCAAACCCTAATTTAATCAAAACCATTATTTTATATTCAAAAACCTTAATCCCCAAACAGTTATATATTTAACAAACCCTATAGTAAACTGAGATTTGCACTTTAAACAATAAGATCATATAGTACTTACATCGAGAATAGAGAGAGATATAGGGTTTCCTTTGGTACAATAGTTTATTTTGGTACAATGGCTTTTGTTACTTACTACAATGGCTTTGGCTTCCTTTCCTATGGTATTGAACTTGAGAGAGATTATACAATAACAGTAGAGAAAGAGAGATAGAGAAAAAAAAAAAGAGTTGTTGGGGAAATATCCTGCTCAAATAAATAACACGTGTCGTGATCGTAGTGGCGGCGTGGAAAATATCTGAGCCGTTAATTCAAGAACTTATGACAACCGGTTGCCATGATTCACGTGCTTGACACGCGAGGGTACTTTTGTCAGTTCACCAAAATCTGACCAGTCAAAGGCCAGTCAACCCAAAAATGGGGGTTACAGGCCAATAAGTGTCAACGCTGGAGAGAAATTACGAATTGGTCTATCTTAATGGGGGGCAAGAGCAAATTTTCTCTTAACAATATTAGTTAGGAAACCTGTGTTTGCAATAACATGGATGGAGGCACCCAAATTAACTATCCAAGATTAATTAACATCGTCACACGAAAGTAGTCGAGCCTCATCAAATCTAACTTTCTCAGTAAGGTTCATTGTTTATTTCTCATCATTAACTTTCTTAGAATAAGAATTACAATTTCGCCTGAACTGACCCTTCTTTACACAAGTCCAGCACGCGTTGGGTGGCTTAGACTTTCCTCTCCTCATCATTATTGGCGTATGATAATTTTTTCACAAAAATTCAGAAATCGGAATTGCAAAATATGGTTCAAAAATTGGAAATATCGGATCTGAAATCGAAAAAAATTGGATGTTCGGACAAAAATTGCAGCCCTAGTTGAAGGTATGTTGGTGGGTAGAAGTTATATTTGGGATTTTAAGTTAGATAGAGAAAGTCATGTCTTCATTAGGTTAGGTTAATGCAAGGGTTATTTAGACATTTAAAAATTTAGACTAAGTCAATAGAGTTAATACCAAGTTGACTCCGGCGGTTGACGACGGAAAATCAAATTTGGGGTTTAAAGTCTAAGAAATACCAATTGTGGGGAGTTATGACAAAGTGGTTCAAAATATTGAGGTCCAAAGTCCAAAAAGCTCAATATAATAAGATGCCCACTATCAAAGATGTTACTTCCAACTAATTAACTAAGAAAAAATCTACTCTAATATGTATAATTAACTCCATCACAATTTACTTCTAATTGCAGTTTCATCACAAAGCTGAGTCTTTTCATGCTCCTTAAATATGTAACTATGAAGATACTTAATAGCTTCAACACCTGAATAAACTCCATTCTTTAGATGATTATGTTGAACGAGAGCTTCAAGACCCTTTCTGTTACATTTGTCGCCATTTTTGTGCTTCGGTGGCGAGTTCGTCATGGGTGTAATTAGAACCTAAGTACAATTTAAACCAAAATATAATGAGCGTTAGTGCCATATATGTAGATAATTTTGTATCACTGTGATACATATACGTCCTATTTATTCGAGTTCATCAAAGAACAATTTTATACCACTATGGAACATAATGTATAACTGCTTAGTTTATTAAAATTAAAAACAATACATGAAAACAGTAGTACCCACATTAAGTGCAATGACTTGCTTACACAATCATAAACACATAAACTACATCAATATTAAAATGCAATAGTTTCTTGACTACATAACAATATCCATTTACCTGAGGGGCACGTTGTTTCCATTTTTGTTACGTTTATCATTGGTATTGAGTTTCGGCGGCAAGTTCGTCATGGTATTAATTAGAACCTGAATACAAATTGACCAAAAATAATTAAATTAATACATGAATAACAATAATGATGTTTATTTAATTCCCTAATTTTATAAACAAAGATATACTAAGCATAGAAATCAATAAAATGGAAATATTAACAACAAACTTAACCGAATTATAAAGTACCTACAATTGTAACATATGAAGGAGAAAGTTTTTCACAATTTCTCCCTCCCCCTTCAACAAGAATACAAGCGCAGATGGTACAAAATCACGAATAAAAGCCTGATCATAGTTGAGTAGCAGTTTATTAGCAGGATCATTTGCCGCAACCTGATCATATTTGTTTTTTTGATGATTAAATCTTATTACCTACCTTCCATGTATAACCCCATGATTCTACAAAACCAAAACATGGAAACCAGATTTTTTACAAAATCATGTTTTGAAAACTGGATTTTTAACTGCACATAATTTGAAATGTAGAAAAGAAATAGAGATGCACAAAAACTAGAAAATGCATGTTCTAAGTTATAATCTTGTACTTCTGACAAAAAAGATTCTTCCATAATATGGAAACAAGGAGGTTGAAATCTACAAAATATACAATTACTCTAATAACATGTGGTTCAAAAATAATCAATGACCTCGCAATAAAAATGAGAACTTAATTCAACTCCAAAGAAAGAAGAGAGTAACTTACATGCTCTTTTAACATAAAGGGGGAAGGCAACAGAATCAACATAAAGTGAAGTATTATTCCAACAACAGTAACAATTATTCCAATTTACAATTAGGGTGTAATGATCACCCAACAACATGGAAACCAAAACCAACAACATTAGGAACCTTTCCCTCGACCTAGTCCAAACTTGAACTACCTCAATACCAGACTCACGCATTATACACGTGATATATATAATCAGCATTGACACCTAGACCATGAACTGATAAGGAATGTTGCTCGAGCATTACAGAAAATATGAACAAGCCAAAGACGCTTGTCTCCCACGAACTAACAGTTACACATTCAACTACTACTAACCTCATTTTTAGGAGAATGTACATCTACACGATAACGAACTGTAAGTAAGGTCTATATAAAGGATGAGTTCCAAAGGAGAAATGAGACCAACAATTTTATATTCTAAGACCACACGAATTTTTATCTTTTAAGATCAAGTATTTCTAGCTCAAAAGATTACTTGTAATAAGATATCGGCCTCAAGCAATAAAACTTATAATTACTAAATCCTCAAATCGAAGTCGTGGTTTTTACCTATTCAAAGGTTTCTACCCTAAATCACTTGTGTTATTTCTTGAATTATACTAATTTTTGCCATAAGTACATTTGGTGTAAGATCTAATTTTTGAGCTATCTCGAGCTACGAAATTATGCCTTTACATTTTGTGCCGTCTGTGGGAAAGAAGACATTTTCCACGATATCCTAAGGCATACATTTACTTCACTGTCCATTTCAAATCATGGTCACTTCCCAACGACCAACAACAAGAGTCCAGCACAATTTTCAGTTGAACCATAATAGCTCGTAGAACTAAGGGCAAATCTCCACACCGAGACAGAGAAGTATAATGAGCTCGAACGCCAGTTAGTTCTTGACCGTGAGCTTCGCAACAAAGAACTCGAAAGTGAACATCAAGCTCGTTTGACAGCATTCAAGAGACATGAAGAACATATGACAACTATGCAGATTGCTTTGCAAGCTTTGGAAGATACTCAACAAGCTCCCCTTACCAAAGATCGCGATTAAGTGCCAGCGAACTCCCAAGTTTTTACAAGATAAAGATTAGGACCTCGAGGAGCAACCAATAAAGCCATTTCTAGAAATCTTTAGAACGAACCACAAGCTTCAATTTATTTGGGAAGAAAGGTTATGTCCAATATTAATAGAGGTCTCTAGCTTTCCAAGCGTCAAGATGAGGAGGAGCGACCTCAACACTGAATACCAGCACGTTGATACCTGAGCGAGGGCACCGGTACTCATAATCCTTGATCAGCTCGCCAAGTCACTCAGGCACCACATCAGTATGTCATACAAAAACACATGGATTAACATATTAAGGAGTTGATTGAAGCACAAGCAATAGGCCATAAGGAAGATTTCGCCAAGTTGCAAGGTAGTCTGATTGCCAATGAGTTATTTGACAAGGAAATACCAACATGTTTCCATACTCCCAAAATACGTAAATACAAGGGCACTGATCCGAAGGAGCGCATTCAGCAATTCTGTGATTTACTAGGATTGTATTTAAATTTCAACCATTTTCTAGGTCGTCTGCTCGCTATTAGTATACAGGGAGAACCGCTATGGTGGTTTTATTCTCTACCTGAAGATTTCATCCTCACATTCGACCAACTGCAGAATATCTTTATCAAGACATATACTCATAATAAAAATAAGGAAAATAATTTGTATTCTCTTATTAGTCTCAAAGAGTAACAATGAGAGAAGCTCATGGTCTTTGAAAATAAGTTTCTAGAGCTCGCACGAATAGTTGACAGTCTTTATCAGAAAATAGTTGTTACTGCGTTTATAAATCCACTACAACTCGATTGCAAAGCAATGGAGCATCTCTTGTTAAACAAATCCACAACCTTGGAATACATGATTACCAAGGTCAATGGGTATGCTAATCTAGAGAGGATACTGACCGAAAGGCATAAAATTAACTAAATTTGCCCTAATCACTATAGGATAAAATACAGATTGCAACCGTGTACCAAAAAAGGACCAGGGTGATCAAAAGCATTCCAAGGAAAATATAGGCAAACCTCAGAAAGATAATTTATTACCCAAACCGGTCCTCCCCAAGATGAATGTCTAGATCTCATCATTTTTTTCCGTACTGGCAAACAACAAATTCTACCTTGTATCTCAACCACTTGAACTGATTGAAGGCAAACTGTACTGCATGCATTACAAGGTAAATCATCATAAAACTGACAATTGTTATACTTTACAGAGGTTGCTGGAATATATTTTCAAAGATGGAAGAATTCTCGAGTACATTATCGATCTGGAAGGATACAAGAATGGTAGCTACAGGACGCAGGTCAAAGTAGTTCAAATCGAAGATCAAGCTGAGAAAAAGTACTTATACCATATGTAGCACAATAATATAATTGAGATCCATCAGATTAGCAACTCTTCCAGATTTAAACGACAGAGGTTATCAGAGTGCTGTGATCTCACTACTCAAGATAAAGAAGTTAAGCTCCTTCCAGAATCAAGCAATCGACGACTTGGGATTTCATTCGAGGATTACCATATAAGTTAAGTTAAGTTTTCTCATCATGTCGCTCAGGTTATCATGCTAAAAATAAAAAAAATCGTAATGCATGCCATGATGATTGATACTGGTAGCGGTATGAAAATTATGTTTCAAAGTACGATCACACAAATGGGATTGGCTGATCATCCTACCAATCACTGCTGAACCTGCCACAATCGACATTGTATTCTACATCATCACTGCCAAATCTTGTTACTTAGGGATTATGGGTCGTTGTTGAATTTACAACATAGAAGCAATCACTTCTACGTACCATCAAGCACTTCGTTTTAAGCACAACGGCGGCATCTATGAAATCAAAGGCATTCAAAAGCTTTCGCGAGCTTGCAAAAATACCATTTATGTTATTCACGACATATTTGATAGATTTGTTCCATAACAATTATAGAAAATTGGTCACGCTGATGACCATACTTCAACAGAAGAACCTATAGAATACATAAACATTGATAAACCAAGTAGAGGTACTTATATTGGTACCAAGCTGGTCCAGCACAAAAGGTGGCCCTCGTTCACTTCTTACGAATGAACAGAGACGTCTTTGCTTGGACTTTTAATTAAATTCCAGGAGTCGACCCAGCCAAGGCCTGTCACAAATTGAGCATCAACAATAACGCCACAGCTATCAAACAGAAATAGAAAGACTATCACCTCATCTTCGAGATGAAGTCAACAATAAAATTGATAAATTAATTAAAGTCAGGTTCACTCGAAAAGCCAATTACCTGGATTGGATCTCCAACATAGTCGTAGTTCTAAAGAAGAATGGGAAGGTCTGAGTTTGCATGGATTTCACAGATCTAAACAAATACACTCCAAAGGACAATTTTCCTCTTCCAGTTATTCATAAAATTTTATATTCTACAGTAAGACATGAACTCTTATCTATGATGGATGCTGCTTCTGGATACAATCAGATTCCTCTCTTCGATGACGATCAAGAAAAGACCACTTTCATCACTAAAAGAGGACTTTACTGTTACAGAGTCATGCCTTCTGGACTGAAGAACGCAGGAGCGATTTATCAAAGATTAATAAGGATTTAAAAAAAGGTTAAGCCGTTGCCAATTTTTTAATGGATTTTCCTGTGGAAGATCCTGATTGGGAGGAGCACAACCCTGACATTACAGAAGAAATAAAAGAAGATCCACGTACGAAGTCATTTGACGAGTGAGCTGAATGGATTACAAGAAAAAGATGGAGACTTCTTACAGATGGCTTAGTAGTTCCCGCAGGGTCGGCGATTGGAATCGTACTGATTACCCTGTCAAATAGTAGAATTGAGAAATCAATCCGTTTGGATTTTGAAGCTTCAAACAATGGGCTCGATTTAGCGCTCGAGCTCAGCGTTCCTGAACTATCAGTCTATACATATTCTTTGCTAATATTTTACCAGTACTCCGAATAGTATAAGATAAATTTAAAGATAATTGAATATGCAGCCCTCGTTGCTGATAAGATAAGCAGATTTATGAAAGCAACTCTTGACTATTTACCACGAGGTGGGAAAAGATATGCCGATTCCTTGGCTTACTTGGCCGGGGTCTTGGGTACAGAAGCACGATATTTACATATCGAAGTGATGTCCACCCCCAGCAATGATCTCCACTCTGTATGCATGATCAACACTAGGGGGAATGAAGAGGAAGATGACGATTGGAGGAAATATTTTATCGCCTACCTCGGTCCGAAGGACAAATGTGACGGGGCCCTTCCAACAAATCCAAAAGAACACCGATAGTTGATCAAAAACTCAAAGCATTATACAGTTTAGAACGGCCATTTATATCGCTGATCAGTGACAAGGCCTTATCTTAAGTGCCTCTTCAAGAAGAAAGTCGATGGAATGCTCAGAAAATTACATGAAGGAACTTGCAGCTCCCATGCTCTGGTCAGACATTTGCAAATAGAGTAATTATACAAGGAGTATTCTGGCTGGGAATACATAAGCAAACGGAAGAGTACTAACAAAGATGCGACACATGTCAACGATATGGATACATGATACAAGCTCCTGCACTAGAACTTGATTTAAGCAAGGTATTTTGGCCTTTTAAGAGGTGGGCACTCGATCTCGTGGGAAAATTTCTTAATACGCCGGGTAACCGATGTTTCTTACTCATGGTGACTGATTACTTTACAAAATTGGTTGAAGCAGTTCCTCATTATCGAACTAGAGAAGTCGAGGTCATTTATTTTATTTGGGAACATATAATCACACGGTTTGGATGCCCTTACCTAATTTAGATTGATAACGAGCCACAATTCGTTGAAGAGAAGGTCGTGGCTTTCCTCAATAAGTACAACATCATTCATTCCCCATCCAATCCATACTGCCTGTAGGGAAACAGACAGGCCGAAATCACCAACAAAATAATAGTGGATGGGCTCAAGAAATGGCTTCAATCACAAAAAAGGGACTTGGATACGGGAGCTTCCTCACGTCTTATGGGCATACCGTACTACACCAGGATAATTAACTAGCTATTCCCCCTTCCTCTTGGCTTACGGTACCGAAGCCATCATTCAAGCAGAATACTACCATCTTGTCAAAGATCGTGAGCTAACATATAAAGAAAATGAGTTCGAGTTAGCCTGTAATATGAACTGGATTGATGAGACCCGAGCTTGAGCTATTACCAACTTAGGTCGATATCATCATATGCTAGCTAGCTCGTATAATAGAAGAGTCAGAAGTTGTGAGTTCCAAATTGACGATCTTGTCCTCCAAGAAATCCCACATAACATAAAAGAGTTACATGTTGGGAAGCTCGCAGAAAATTGGGAAGGTCCTTTCCTCATCGTTGGCCGCACTGGCCTTGGATCATACTACCTCATGACAGAGAAAGACGTCCGCATACCAAATCCTTGGAATACTAGGAGTTTGAAACGATATTATCGCTAAAAACCCTAGTTCTCCTTGCAAATAATACCATTCTGTTCTTTACATTCCCAAAGTAAGATTTCAATCTCCAGCAGTGTACATTCTTTTCGTCTAAATAAAAACTTTATAGTTGTTTTCCACATTACTCTCTACATACCTGTAGAATCTACTAAATCTCAAAGATTAAAATAAAGGTAATACTAGCTTTTAATCGACCCATCTATACAAAGATTAAAGCAAAGATAATACTAGCTTTCAATAAACCCATTTATACAAAGATTAAAGAAAATGTCATACTAGCTTATAATCGACCCATCTATACAAAGATTAAAGCAAAAGTAATACTAGCTTTAATCGCCCATATATACATATATCAACAATTAAGAAAAAGGTAATACTAGTTTCAATCAATGATCTCTACTATCTATAAGACACAAGATTAAGTAAAGGTAAAACTAGGTTTTATCTCTCTACATGCCTAGCTCGGTTTCCATGGCATTTAGGCAATTTCCTCGATCTATATCAGCATTGCAGATACAACCTCTGAGTACCATATAGTCATGCAAGGTATCCCTTTCGAGCTCAAGCATATTTACTTCTTCCACAAAATAGGTGATGACCGCCAATATTTCCCTCGAGGGTATCTCATCCAGGGATATCCTATTTTGGTTCGACATGGCCAACTCAGCAAATTGTACTTTCAGTAATTCATAATGTTTATCCAACTTTGCATAATAAGAATCTGTCTACCCTAACCATTCCTCTAACCTTGATATCACCTCGGTTAACTTTGTTATTAGCTCCGTCGCCTCGCCTTGCTCATTACAATTTTTCGTTCTTAACTCCTCTACTTCACCATGAAGTGCCACTAACTCCAACTCGTTTACATCACCTTCTCCAGCACGAGCTTTATTAAGAAGCTCATCCTTCCTCTTGATAGCTACCTATAACTCTTGCTCTTTACGAAGAGCATTCTCTAACTTATACTCACTCTATCTAGTTCGTTCTTTCGCTTTCCTTATGGTAGCTCGAACAAAAACTATATCTGCCTCCAACCTTTTAATTTGAACTGATTCCTTAACAATATCACCCTTGGTAGTCGATACCTCGGCATCATTCTCTTTTCTTTTTTGACCACCTTCTTGCCACACGAACTGGCAGAGTCTGCCTTCAACCTCGCAACTCGCTCATTAAGTTCGTCACACCAATTTTAGATGACCTGAAGGTCAAAATCTTTACCTTGCATGGCCTCACTCAACTGCTCAACGACACTTTAAGAACTTACTAAATCAGCTCGTGCCTTTGCAAGTTTACTTTCTTTTTTGGCCACTTGACCCTTCAAACTGGCCACATTATCCTGCAGCTCTTTATCTACCGCCTCTAACGATTTGATTCGGTATTGAGCGGCATCCGCTTATTTACCTTTCTCTATCAATAAGTCTATCCTACTATTAAGCCTCGCTACTTCGCTCTGCGTACTCACATGCTCTGCCTGCTATTTTACTGCCTCAACATCTTTAATTTCGATCTTCTGGGTCAGATCTTTTATAGTTTTATTCGCTTCAGTAAGCTGAAGCTCAACATTGACATACTGATCCTCCCTCTTATCATTCGAGGCCTTAATCCTATTAAATTCAGCCGTAAACTCATGGTTGTATTGAAGAGTTTGTTTTCCACTCAGGCGAACAGTTTCTAACTCAACCTGCATAAACAAGTTCAAATTAACAATACTTCACAGATGCAATCAATAAACTATAGTTCACTTTACACAATTCTAGCAGAGTTCCGTTTCTCACAAGCAAACAAAATGGGATTATACTTTGCCCTCAAGTTACAAGTTATCTCACACTAATGGCAATAACATCTACATTTCATCCTATTTGAAGGTACACATTTTCTATGCTCTCATTTGCAAACACTCTAAAATGATTTAATTATACTTGGATTACTTTTGATAATTATGATTTTCATTTGCCTTCTGACATTACTTTGAAGCTCTAGAGTGGCAACAAGTCAATATTTCAAGCTATTTTCTAACCTGTAGCTCCGTTTGCGAAGTTAATAGAGTTGTTGAGGCATTTTATTCCTTATCGAGCTCTTTCTCTAATTCCTTAATTCTGAGGCACATACTTTTAAGTTCCTACAAATCAATATTTACAACATCTCTTAGACTACTTCAAATTTATCCTTAAATATATCTACCGCACAATCACAGTTTTCAACTTACAAAAATAAATTTCTAAAAGTTTTTACTCTACCTTCTCTTCATCTCCTCCGCGATTCTTTATATCAGTTCTAGAGGACACCGCATTCGACCCCTGTAACAGCACCTTGGGGGGAGCCGCCAACAACATTGGGCTCATCTTCAACTTTTCCCTCTTCAACATACCACCCCTCTATGATAGCTTCGAGGTCGGCCACATAATATCCAACTTCGAGGAGCTTTTGTCCAAGGCTGTTGCGAGCAGCTGCAACTTCCTCAACATTCTTCTTCGCCTCCTTTATGAGTTTGAGCATCATCACCTCGTGCGAATCCTTCGCAAATATCGAACGCTCCTCTTCTAGAACTAAATTAGCCTCAAGTTGAGCCATTCTCTTCTCGATTTGAACCCTCCCGTCCTCGAGCCCAAGACAGATGCCCTTCAACGTATGGGGAGCCTGCAATAGAAAATATGAATACATTTCAGCTCGAAAGCAACTTAAAACAAAATAGCTTTTTCAGTTCGCAGGTTACACAATATTTAAGCAGTACGAAGAAGTTAAACTTAGCCTACACAACTCCAACTGCGCATACGTGTTTAGCTCCTCAGAACCTACTCGAGCTGCCATCCTCAACATGTTCTCTACAATTAGAAGCCCGTCCTCCACAGTAGGACTACTCTCCGCCTCCTTCACCTCACCCACTACAGTAGGAGTGTCCACCTTCCTCTTTTTCAAACTCATCTTGACCTCTTCACTTTCTATGGTCACCGAGGTCGAGCCACCTTTCACAATCCTCCTTTTTGGGTGCCTCTGAACTAGCTTGCTCGGCGTAGCCCCCCCCAGAACCTACCTTCAAAGACATTGGTGCAGCCTTCGGTAATACTGGACGTTCATCACTGTCCGCTACTGCCCTTCTTCCAGCTCCAGATCCTGTCATTTGTCTCTTTGCTTAAGACTTCTACACTTTCTCTGACCTTTAGTTCTTTTTGATATGCTTATTTTGAGCTCATTAAGAACAATCTCAAACTCATAACCTTCTCGAGCTACAATATCTATTAGCGATTCTTTTCTCGCCAATTGAGATCAAAGACCCGTAAAGCACAACACATCGTTACATACATAAAAATACTACTACAACTACAACAACTCGATATCACAAACTATTACTTACTTTTCCTTAGAGTTTTATGTATAAGGCTCATAGGTTCCTTGTCTTTTCTTTGGAGATAATCACCCTTCACCCATATAAATTGTTATTCCACACTCGCCCTGATGAGTTCAGGTCGAAGAACTAAGGTCGAGATAAACTAGAAGAGAAGTATGCGCCTTCAGTAGCTGCATAGTATTTCACAGTATAATATTGCAAAACATCTACAAAAGTTATTCTCCGTTTCAACTCATTTTTAGCCTACATTCTATTCAGGTTATCATAGCATTTACCACTTTCCACATATTCTTATTCATTTATGCAGGACAGGCATCTATGGTATTCAAAATACCTTTAGCAAGATAGGTAAGAGGCAACATCAGTCCGAATTCTAACTGAGACAGATAATACAAAAATCCCTGGTCTAAATAACTTTGGACACCCCCATTAAAGTACTTAAAAGAAATTGACTCCTCTACTCCCCTGTCAGTTTTTTCCTGTTCTAAGTCAGGCAGTAAGAAAAGTATTCTTCCCCTTTTAGAACATTATATCCCCTAAACGACCTCCTAGAGTGTTATATAACATTACCCCATCTACCACCTAAATTATTTTTTATTTTACAGGACTCCTTAAATGCATCTAAATCTACAGGGTAGGATACGAGATTACCAAGGAAATCTAGAAATTCTACTATGTCCTTCCCCTCTGAATCTACCTTTGCAACGTCAGGGCCCTTTGTTCTTAGGTCCCCCCCCCCCCATAATATTTATATTATCAAACTCAATAGATACTAGCTCAATCAAACGATCAGAGGTCAAATTCTCCATATTAAGAATAGGCCTGAGGATGAGGCTTATTTTTATAACAGAGCCTTCTCACGCCTTTACCTACATACAGGTCCAGGTATTCAATCAATTTTATTTGTCATTATTATTTTTTTCTTCTATAATTTTACACATACATATATCATACACATACATACATACTTTTTTATGTAAAACAAAATTTTTCAAAGAGTTTACTAAAAATAACAAACTTTTCAAATTTTAAATAAACACAAATATAGTATTCTCCATATCAAACGATTACTCTAAATTACAAGCACAAATCTACCAAATCAATCAAAATCACTAACCTTTAATGTCTGAATAAGAGTCTAGAACAACACACAATTCCTCAGTCAATATGGCAATGTGTAACAAAGGTCTCTGATTTGCCTCCACAACAACAACACCCTTTTCCCTTCAGCTACGATGCTTACTCTCGTTAACTCTTTCTCTAGAATCTCTGCAACTCAATCTCTTTTCTCTGTGTTTGACAAACATTTGAATGGAAAAGAAGAAAAGGTACTTGTACTTTCAATCTTTAACTGCTGACAGTTATTGGGGTTCAAACGAGCCATCCTCAGTTTTGATGCCAAAACGTCCCTTTTATTATTCATGTCAGTTATTTCGTACCTTTTGGGTGAAATCACCTCTCTATCATTACCCCAAGTCCTATATTTTAATATAATTCTCTTTCTCCTACCCAAAACCCCCTTAATCCTTCCCATACACATTATGACACTATACTCACACGTAATCAAATTTTTTCTACCCATTCACAAAAGATAAAAAGTACAGATGATCTGATTTTTCTACTCATATTTATGTTACTTATAGAACTACTGACGTCATTTCCAATGCCACAACATTTCAAAAATTAAATTTTTAAACAACATTAATAACAAAATAAGAACAAATTCAGAAGAAGTATTCTCCCTCCATTCAAAAATACAGTTATTCGACCTAACACAATTCACTACCTCACAAATAATCACATATAAAATATCTAAGATACCCTGGAGCGACACACCTAATCAGTTCGCACTAAGCAATCCTCTCATATTCCACAGTAATTTCTTTCAGGGCAATTTTCCTCATATCAACTTTTTGAGCTTCAGGCTCCAACACCAATTCATGAAATATCTTCGAATATACGCGATGCCCAACCACATTCTCCCTCACTCTCACTGTCAACCCATTAAATTGTATTGAAGATTCAGGCAAATTGGCATCATATCCTAACTGCCCAAAAATCATCTCACAAACTTCAACAATTTTTATTGTTACACACCCTTCCGACGCATGACGAGCTCTTTGAGAATGAGTCCTCATCATTTTTATCTCTTCTTCATCTCAACATCACATTTCAAGCATTATTTAGACATATAGATTACGATAACAGCAGATTCCGCCCATTCTGCATTTAAAATAATACATAAAAATTCCCCTTATCCATAATTGACAACCCTGAGATCATGCCCAAAATTTATTTGAGTTTATCTTTCCATAGCGGCCTCATTCAATTTCGACCATATCTTTTTCGAACTCATTTTTAACAACCTCTCAACTATTTTGGGAGTGGGCATCCGATATTTTGTTACAGCACGATTTTTTGGTTTTAGTAAATTCGCTTTTACGGCAAAGTGATGTCTTGCAGCTCGAGTTAATAGATTTTTTTCAGTTCGACACAAGTACCTTCTACATTTTCATATATATATATCTCCAAAAGGTCGACTAATGCATTGTAAGGAATTACATTATAACTTTTTTTTTAAGCTCGACCTACAAATCTTATTTCCGTTATTTTTGTTATATCAACTTTCTATCACAGATCACTTGCACTAGCCATAGTTCGAATTGTCATACTCATTTTTTTAGTTCGCTTTCAAAAAATAGATAATTACATTTAAGTATGCAAACATGTATTTTTAATTTGAATTCCCATACTCATTTTTTACAAAAAAAAAAATTCATTAGCTCGAATATTACTTACAGAATTCTTTACAAAACACAATTTTTTAGAACCTTCCTACAGATCGATCTACAGGTTACATTACATATCAATTTTTCGTTTAGAGGTACATTCACCTCAAAAATGAAACTCTTCTGTAAGAAAAGTTGAGAAGATTATTGCAACGAGAGAAAAGCGATGATTATACGGAAGAAAAATTTCCAATCTCCATCTCCACCACTACCGTTTCTTCCTTCGAAACCCCCACCACCTCTGATGGGCCGAGAAAGAAGAATGATCCTACTTTTATAGAACCTAAACCCTCATAGAATAACGGTAGTACTTCCTGGTATGTACACCGGTTTCCACATCTGCCTCCTCAATCTTATCCTCTGCAAGCAGGCGAAGACATACTCGGCGTTGCTCACCTAACAGAATAAGATAGTGGAAATGCCACATATGATAATAGTCATCCTCAGCCTCCGCTGCTTCCTTCTCTGCCATCCCATGGTATGGTATGTTAGTGGTATAGGTATAGGTATAGGAGTGGGCATCTCCAGATATTAGTTACCCAAGTAACGCAATTGCAGCTTTTATACTGCCGTAGTCACCCTGGCTTTATATACCTGACGCCTGGTCATTACCATTTTTAAGACATACAGAACCACAAGATATTCCTAGAGACAGAGTACTTTTACGGAGATAACAGATGATACAGTACAAACACTATTTATATCAGACCCACATTCAATGCAAGGAAGGATTTCCAAAACAGTCATCATTCACGAATAACCTTTATTGGGAAACCCAAACGTCAAATAACTCAATCCTTTCCCACGCTATAAATGTTATTATACGACCTTTAGTAAAGAAATGACAAGTCCCCAGCCAGTCCAATTCTATAGTATACCTTTCCAAATTCTAACACAAACATTCCACACATTTATTTTCAACTAAAGCCACATGTGCCTTCAGTTGCGAGGGGGCGATTGTAGGGACCTATCCCTCAACCTAGTCCAAACATGAACTACCTCAATACCAAACTCATAAATTATACACGTGATATATACAATCAGCATTGACACCTAGACCACGAACTGATAAGGAAGGTGGCTTGAGCATTACATAAAATATGAACAAGTTAAAGACACCTGCCTCCCACAAACTAACAGTTACACATTCAACTACTACTTACCTTATTTTTAGGAGAACATGCTTCTATACGATAGCAAACTGCAGGTAAGGTCTATATAAAGGATGAGTTCTAGAGGAGAAAGGAGACCAACAATTTTACATTCTAAGACTACTAGGATTTTTACCTTTCAAGATCAAGTATTTATATCTCAAGAGATTACTAATAATAAGATATCAACCTCAAGCAATAAATATTACAGTTAGTAAATCCTTAACTCGAGGTCGTGGTTTTTACCTATTCAAAGGTTTTCCACGCTAAATCACCTGTGTCATTTCTTGAATTTTACTCATTCTTGTCATAAATGCATTTGGTGTAAGATCTAATTTTGAGCCACAAAATTAGGCCATTACAAACAACAGCAACAACAAGTATAAATCCACACTTATAATTCAAGAAAATTGATACTTTATATTAAAACTAAGGGCAAATCATCAATTGAGATCTACAACATTCGTAATCTCATAAAAATCAAAACTTTAGTCAATCAAACACGTACCTCTACGGATTCTAACAGTCAAAAAAACTAAAACTTTGGAGCTCCACAACGAATCAAAAACATGAAATTCTACAAAGATAGGGTGGGTTTTAGGGTTTCAGTAGATCTAGAATTGGGGTAAAATGAAATTGAGGGAAGGACAATAATTACCTTGCTTTGAAGTACCAATCAAACTTAACGGTAACAGGAACAACAACAAGTAACAATAACAACATTAACAGTAAGAGAAAGGGAAAGAGAGAGAAAAAAAAATAGAGAGAGAGAGAGATATAAGTACCTTAAAGAGATGGAAAGACGCCATGGGAGAGATGGAAAGACACCAATGGGAGAGATGAAGAGTCGGGCTTAGTTGTTAAAATAAAGAGATACACTAACACTAAACTACACTTTTCTATGTTTTGTCGAAAGTACCATAAGTATGAGGGATAAATAAAATCTAGGCGTCCATCTCGCTCTTTCCCACAAATCCCAGCCCCTCTTTATCTTTGAGACAATGGCAGACTTGTCTATTTGAAAAACACTTCTCTAATGTACAATAGACTAGTACTACCGTGACCAGTCACGGCAACAACGTCGACGCACCTGGAGACGCTATTCATATTATTGAGCATGTGCCTTCAGTATTACAATGATACAAAGCTAGGATTCGAGTACCTATTAATTTCCAAAATACATATAGTTGCAGGACATGTACCTCGATACGCCTTCGTTACTATTATATATCTGATATGCTACAACATTGCTTAAATTTTTTGATCATAATTTAAATACACCTCCACCTCGGTAAAGTCTCAAAATATTTCCAACTTAGCCAAAACACGTCCATGACATAGGTATCCGTTTTTGACATAGTTGACATTGTAGGAGGTCTCTGGTTATTTCTTAATTTCTTTTCTGTTGATGGCATTGTGTATATTTTAGATTGAATCGATTAATCAAATGCAATTAAATCTTTACATCAAATGATCTTTTTGGTAAACCATTAATATTCGAACTTTGAACCTACAAATATTACAATGACGGCTATTTTAAACTCATCAATAGATCTTGCTTTATTTCACATGCGAACTTCACAACAATGTACAAAAATATGTCTAAAGTAATATTGCTGAAACTCGTCATATACTTGAAATACTTAGTTGTGGTGAGATCATGACCTTTGTACATATACTTGTGTATATATTTTATGCACTGAACACTTACATGTACTTCGTTGTTGATCTTTTTTCCACTTAACACTTGTACGTTTGTCTTGCGACAGTGATACACAGGATACACATTAGTGTTCATTGTTGTAGTCTCCATGTATGCTCTAGATTGAGTTTTGGTGTGCTTTTCATTTTCCATTTTAGGATCTACGAGGATTTGGTGTATCGGAAGGATAATTTGATGTTTAAGTCATCACAGTCAAAATATGGCCTTTAGTACTTGCAAAGCAAAATATCTTATCCTAAAACAATTTAGTTTCAAGGCAAACACGCCCTGAGTACATCAACAACAACAAAATAATTATCAAAAATTAATTAATGTCTTAGGCAAATATGTCCCTGAGTACATCAACAACCTAAATTTAGGCAGGAGTTTAAGATTTTCAAAAATAGGACACCTAGAGCAAACCAAACAAGGCTTATGTTAAACCATGCAAACCACAGGGTCTATGAATTACCCACTGCAACTTCAACTCATTTCCTGCCCCAACTTATAAAGGTGATGAATATTTAAGCCAATTTATATGCAAATGCGGCATCATAAAACCTATGGATCTCCACGAAACTATAAATACAATATGATGCATTATGCTCTATCTATTTTACAAACATGAACCCTTTTAGCATGATGTTCAAGCATTGGTAGACATACTTGTTATTGTTATGTCTCGGATGTCTCGTTACTCTTCACACAATCCACGCAATCTTTAATAATTACCTTTGCTTATAACCAATTATTGTACCTGTAATTGCACATTATTAAAAGTTAAACACTTGAAAGAAAGAAAAGGGTTCATGGAAATGAAGTTGGAGTGTTATAAACCTTGAAAGATAGATAACAAAAGAAAGAAGGGTGTTGAGAATCGAGGTAGCAACTCTCTCTTCTCTGACAAGAACGATACGTGGAATAAGCCCTAACAGAAGAAACAATCAAACAAAAACAATAAAGGCACAAGAATTCCCAGAGGAGGGAAGTGAAAAACCCTTACAGATAAAAAACTACTCCCCAAACAATCCACTATAATAATCAAACAGGTTGAAACGATCTCTCCAAGTCTCAAGCTTACATGGAGTCTCTCAAATTCTAGGTCTCTAGAAATAAACTCACTGAAGGATAGCTAACAAAAAAACTAAGTCCCTTTTATATTCTAGGAACTAAAAATACAGTAGAATAGATTTCGAGGCAAATCAAAGTCCAGAATAGTATCCAAGGCAAACTTAGCCATAGCCGTTCGAACAACTTGCGATAATTGGTCCTAGCCCTAGAAAACAACAACTCTTTCAAATGACATCCAAGCCCGTTCGAACGATGCTTCAAAACCAAAATCCAATGCGAAAAAGGATAATCTCATTCGAACGACTTCGAGAATTATGTTCTTTGACAATTCATCAGTTTGAGCTCACACCCAACAATCCTTACTTGAAAACGAACTGTAACCCATCTCCTGATCTCTAAATGAATTGCTTGTACTACCGGACCTTCAATCTTGAAAACACTACAGAAGTTGTACATGTCGTCAACTTCTGAAAAGTCACCCACATTCATAGATATATCGGTCGGATTCTCATCGGTGTGAATCTTCACAAGCTTCAACACACCATCCTGGAGAAGCAAGTAAATATAGTGATACTGAATATCAATATGCTTGGTCATAGAGTGAAAAGTGAAATTATTTGCTAAGTATATAATGCGTTCTCTACCAAGCTCTTTTATCAACCCTTTTAGCCAAACGATATCCTTGCAAGCTTTTGTAGCTACAATATATTCCACCTCCATCGTAGACAAAGCTACAATCTTCTGTAGCCTAAAAACCCATGTAACCGCACTGATTCCCAATGTAAAATCGAAACCACTAGTGCTCTTTCGCCTATCAATGTCACCTGCCATATCAGAATCAACAAAACCCTGCAAGCATATCTGAGAACCCCCATAACATAATGTTATATCTTGAGTCCCCTTTAGATACCTCAGTATCCATTTCGCAGCTTTCCAATGCTCCGGGCCTGGATTACTCATATACCTACTAACGACTCCCACTGCTTGGGAATATCTGGTCTTGTACAAATCATAGCGTACATTAGGCTACCAACCACGGATTGATAAGGAACCTTCCACATCTCATCGTGATCCTTTTGCATCTTCGAGCAGCAATCCTTTGATAATTTGAAGTGGCCTCCCAATGGTGTACTAACAACTTTAAAACCATCCATATTGAACTGCTTACTTTGCCGATGTAGTCAACTATAGATAACTTCAATTCTCACTGATTTGTGTCTCTTATAACATGCATACCAAGAACTTATTTTGCTGCACCGAAGTCCTTCATAGAAAACTCCTAGGATAACTGTTCCATCAACTTGACAATTTCTCCCATGTCAGCACTTGCTACCAACATATCATCTATATACAAAAGTATAATAATATACGAGTTCCCTGCATTTTTGATAAAACAACAATGATCTGCATTGCTCTTTGAATAACCATTTATGGACATAAATTGTTTAAACTTCAAATACCACTGTCTCGGCGCTTGTTTCAAGCCGTATAAGCTCTTCGTGAGCCTACATACAATATTTTCTTTCCCTTTAACCGAATACCCTTTTGGTTGCTTTATATAAATTTCTTCATCAAGGTTATTATGAAGAAAAGCTGTCTTGACATCAAGCTGCTCAAGATATAAATCTTCAATTGCAACTATATTCATCACAACCCGAATGGTAGACATCTTCACAACAGGAGCAAAAAATCTCACCGAAATCAGCATCTTCTTTTTGCTAAAAACCCTTCACCACAAGTCTAGCCTTGAATCTCCTTGAACCGTTAGATTCCTGTTTTAGTCTAAATACCTACTTATTGTGCAATGCTCTCTTCCCTTTCAGTAACCAAACTAAATCTCAAGTTTGATTAACTGATAATGACTGGATCTCATCATCCATAGCAAGCTCCCACTTACTCTTGGCTTTTACATCTTAAACCTCCTTATAACTTTTTGGTTCACCACCATCCGTAAGTAACAAGTAATTTAGGGAGTTAATGTATCTAGCCGGAATTCTTGGAACTCTTGGCTCCTTTCAAAGTGTTATTAGAATGTCTAGATCATTAGGTTCCTCGCCTTGATCTGATGCATCAGACTCAACCACCACTTCTTCATCAACCTCTCGAGAGGGTTTATCATGATCAATGTTGACACTTTCTAGTGCTTCACTTCAATTCTTTTCTACAGGTACCTTGAAGTCTTTATACAAGACTTCCTCATTGAATGTAAGGTTACGGCTCCGGATAACTTTTGGATTCTTCGCATCCCAAAATCGGTACCCAAACTCATCACCACCGTATCCAATGAATATGTACTTCGTCGACTTTGCATCTAGCTTTGTTTATGTATCTGAATTATCAAGCACATATGAGTTATAACCAAAAATAAGCAAGTGATTTAGGTTTACCTCTTTATTGGTTCATGCTTCTTCAGGAAGTCCAAAGTTCAAAGTCGTTGAAGGCCCTCTGTTAATCAAGTACACCACCGTATTAACTGTATTTACCCAAAAATGCTTTGGTAATCCAACGTTGAGTCCCATACTTTTTGCTCTTTCGTTTATTGTTCGGTTCATGCGTTCTGCAATACTATTTTGTTACAGTGTTACGGGAATAGTCTTTTGTCTCCTAATCCCGTTTGATGCGTAAAAGTCTTCAAACTCATCACTAAAGTATTCACCTCCGTTATCTGACTTAAGACACTTCAGTTTCAAACTGGTTTCATTTTCAACTAAAGGCCTCCGCCTCTTGAATTTATCGAACACATCTGATTTGTTCTTCACGAAGTAGACCCACAGTTTACGAGTAGGATCATATGTGAAAGTAACGTAATAATGAGAACCACCAAGAGAAGATACCTTGGTTAGCCCCCAAACATCCATGTGTACAAAATCCAGCTTTCTAGGTTTCTATGATCTTCCAATTATTTTAAAACTTACCTTCTTCTATTTTGTAAGAATACACTCTTCACAAAACTTGAGATCAACCTCAGCAAGACCTTCTAGCTTTCCCTTTGTTACCATCATCTGCATCCCCTTTTTCACTCATGTGACCGAGCCGTTTGTGCCATGCACATTAATCAATCCCCGGAATGGCCGCACAAATAGTAGAAATTATGTTCTGCGTTGTATACAATGTTCCTTGTTGCAAGCCTCGAACTACTACCATTGCTCCCTTTATAACCTTCCAGATGGTTACACCAAAGGTACTCATATATCTGCCATCATTCACCAATTTCCTAACCGATATAAGGTTACGCCCCAATTTAGGTACAAGTCACACATTCTGCAAAACCAACATTCCCCCTGAAGGCAACAACAACCTAGCATTTCCTTTTCCAGTAATATTATGTGCACTCTTATCTGCAAGAAAGACCGTACCAAAGTTGCCTTTAACAATATTGGTTAGGAAGCCTACGTTTGCAGTAGCATGGAAAGAGGCACCCGAATCAATTATCCAAGATTCATTAACATCATCACATGACAGTAGTAGAGCCTCGTCTGAACTAACCTCTTCAGTAAGGTTCATTGTATCTTTTTCCTCATTATTATCTTTCTTAGAAGAAGAGTTACAAATCTCGCCTGAAGTGACCCTTCTTTCCAAAAGTCCAACACGCACCGGGCGGCTTAGACTTTCCTCTTGACTGTGATCGACCCCTTCCAAATTTTGGCCCTTTTCCGTAAGACCTCCCTCTTTCTTCGACATTTAACACACTGCCATTTAAACTTGAAGATAGTTTAGATATTTTACGCCTATTATCTTAACTCATAATCATAGAGACTATAGTGTCAAATTTGATGTCTTTCTTCCCTGATAAGTTGCTTACAGCTGTAATGAACCCTTCCTAACTCTCAAGCAACTGCCCAAAAAGAGCCATCACTCTCACCTTCTCCGTAAAAGTGATTTTAACAGATTCCAGTTGAGCATGAATGGTATTAAACTCACTAATATGAGCTTGCACACTACCATTATCCTTCATCTTCAATGTAAACAAGCATCGTAAAAGATGTACCTTGTTTGACCTGGACGGTTCCGAGTACATAGTGAACAACGTCTCCATCAAACCCTTTGTTGTCATTACTTTGGAGATCATGTATAGAATCTGAGATGGCAGCGCTAACCTAACGGTTTCAAGCGCCTTATGATCTAATCGCGCCCACTTAGCAGCATCGAATTCTGCTGGAATCATCTCAACTCTACCCAGTAGTAAATCAAGATCCTTCTGATAGAGGCAATCCTTTATCTGCATCTTCCACACTCTAAAATTAGATCCATTAAACGTCGTGATCTTTAACTTTCTTGATCGGCCATCACTCTTCACCCCACAAACCCTGTAATACTTGCTCTAACACTAATTGTCGAGAATTAAGGTTACTACTCTCTCTTCTCTAACAAGAACGATACACGGAATATTCCCTAACATAAGAAATTATCAAGAAAGAACAATAAGGAAACAATAATTCCGAGAGAATAGAAGTGGAAAACCCTTGCAGATAAAAAACCACTCCCCTAACAATCTATTATGATAATCAAATAGGTTACAACGATATCTTTAAGCTTCTCAAGCTTTAATGGAGTCTATCAAATTCTAGGTCTCTAGAATTAAACTCACTTAGAAGGATAGCTTAAGCAAATAAACTAAGTCCCCTTTATATACTAGGGAACTAAAAATACAAGTAGAACGGATCTCGAGGCAAACTCAACATCACATAATAGTATCCAAGGAAAACCTACGTATAGCTCGTTCAAATGACTTCAAGCTTATTTGAACAACTTTAACAATAATTGGTCTCCAACCCTAAAAAACAACAACTCGTTCGAACGGCATCCAAGCCCGTTCGAACGACATCTTCGATAGCCAAAATCTAACGCGAAAAAGGATAATCTCGTTCGAACGACTTCTTTCTTCGTTCAAACGACTCCGACAATTTCTATTTCTTCGATAATTCTTCTAGTCCGAGTTCACACACAACAAAGGGCGATGTAGCTTATTTCACCGGTTGAAGAACAACATTTTGCATGGTTCTTGTAAAAGTCCTCAAATTTGAAATAAAAACTCAAAACTTATCAGTGAGAGGGAAAGAAAAAAAAACGTATCATATTGGAGAAACAAAACTAAACCAAAGAGGGACACATGTAAAAGAAGTCTAAATCCAAACCAAAGCAAAGTAAACTAAACAGTTACCCAACAAAGCCTTAATGAAGTCATGCAGGGGCTAGAATTCTCAATAAAACTTCCCCTCCCGTCATTCCCCAACCCAAAAAGAAGCGATAGATAAAATAGTGAAGTATGGAAACATTATATTGTCATCACATCGAGAGAGAGAGAGAGAGAGAGAGAGAGAGAGAGAGAGAGAGAGAGAGAGAGAGAGAGAAAGAAAGAAAGAAAGAAAGAAAGAAAGGGAGTGAGAGAGAACCTTAAATACACAGATCAACGGAAGAAAGCAAGCTATGGTTGGTTTTGAAAGTTTTGAAAATGAAAGAAAATATAGAAGGGTGAAAACAATAGAAGAAGTTAGATGGTGTTAAGTATGAGAGGAGTTGTAGGCAGTTGTTTGTGGAGAACTGGTAGTGTTTACAAGTGGTGCTGTAGTAGATAAGTTTGAAGTATTTTTTGAAATAAAACTGCCAACTTCAATTTTAAATCAGAGTTAGATGATGACAGGTGTTCTAGTTTAGCAGAGGTGTGAAAAGATAAGTTATGGAGGCAATTATAGTCAAGTGAAAGTTTGGAGAATTATGCTTATTGTTGGTTTTAATTTTGATTTTAAGAAAATGCAGATTGTTCTTATGACTGGGAAAAACATCTCCACGCAGCACAATCAAAAGTTGAAGATTAAAAAACCCATGGAATAACCCTAACCCAAACCAAATTCCTGAGAGAAAAATAAACTTTCAGACCTTAAATTAAGAGGATAAGAGATCTGAAAGAGGTCCAATCTCACTCGAACCTTCGAAACATGGAACATTAGCTAACAAAACCTTTCTAAGCTTATAGAGAAAGAGAGAGAGAGAGAGAGAGAGATCACAGCGTATATTTTTCATTTTTTGAAGAGAACGCATGTTTTTGTTTTTGGAGAAGAAGTTAATTTTGTAGTCGAGGGAGGTGAAGTTAAGTTTTTTTGTTAGGGTTGGTGATTTTAGCTTTCGGTTATAAAACGTGAAGTTCCAAAAAAAACCCTCTATGTGTCAATCTCGAGGTGCCGACAACCCTCCTGACACCTCTTTGTCTCTGGACATAAGGCAAACTTGTCTAAAGTGACAAAAACACCGCCCCCGTATAATAAAGAGATATTATAATTCGTGTTTTATCAATAAACGCTATTCTAAAATACATACACAAAAAAAAAGTGTTTTTATCAAGGAAATCCGTGTCACGCCACGGATACCACTTTTTTACCCAACTCTCACTTTGCAGTTCAGCTGGTGTGCCTTTGGCTCTACACTCACCCAACCTCATTCAATGAATCAACACCTTGTGAATCTTGTGCATGAAAATACAACTCTACCTTAATTAATTTAACCACCATCGAGTACTGCAGACATATTTTATTCAACACCATATAATAGATAAAAGACCCCTCTTCATATAAAGCTCAATCCATTAAGGAGTAAGGACTAAGGTTCAATCATCCGCATGGCAACCAAATATTGTTTGCATATACTAATTAATCATCTTCTAGTACCTTTCCCTTTTTCCTAAACTTAAGTACAATGAAGCTTCTAATGAGTTTGAAACTTAGCAAATCACTGTGAGTAAACAAAGTTCAGTTGATGAATAGTTTGAAATTCTATGCCAATACCAAATTATAATTGAATTGTGAATACATGTTAACGCCATAATCACATAAAATCGATATCCCATAATGAGTGCAATATGTTAACACCATAATCATTTTTAGAGAGCACTCCAAGAGATACATGTAGCAAGATATACACGGGTTACATTTCAAAAGCATGTTAATAATAATAATATGAAGGAAAGCCTTATTTAATTAACAAATGAAATGATACCTGATTTATAGCAGAACATTGCGAAATTGAAAAGCTAACCATGGATATTATACTTCAAAATCTTGAGAACATGAATCTTGGTAGGTGCAGACATCCTCACATACTACAGTTAAATCAATTAAAACTCCGCTAACAATTACAAACATATCTATCAATAATCACCCATGAAAATACCATAGAAGTATCAAACTATCCGAGCAAGGATAATGCATAAGCTTGAAAATACTATTTTGATGCCTCCTAATAATATTTTGCTCATTGAAGAACCCCTAAGCCTTTGTCACCATGTACTTCCTTCACCCTCAGGCCTCAGGAGCAAGACCAAAAAACCTAATGGATGAAAACCAAAAGCTGCATTGGAGGCTCAAATTTTCTAAAACAAAGTCGTCAGCGAAACACCAAAACATTAACTCAAAATTGAACTAAATCGAACCCAAAAACCCACAAAATAGAAACCTGCAAATCACCGTAATTGAATCCCTTGATCCGGAACCTGCAAATCAAACATGAACTCTAAATACCTCAAACAAACAAACCCTCATTATCTTTAAAATTACCATTGATTGTACTTGAATTGGGTATTGCTAAATTCTCAAATTAAAACCATGAAATCAACATATTGAAACCATGAAATTGCTAAGCCCAGATAGAGAGATCGAAGAGAAGGTCAAAAAATCCAAACTCGATTGATTGAAACCCTCGCTCGGTCACCAAACCCAAATTGATTGAAAATCTATTCTACATAGATTAAAACCCTTGTTGTAGATTGTTGAAGATCTAAACCCTAATAATTTCTGATCACGCCTACTAAGGTTTCATGGTGAGAGAAAGAGAGAGAAAAAGAGAATCTGTAGAATTTTAAAGCGTAGAGAGATAAAGAGAGCGCTAGTTTTGTTTTGAGGCTTTTTTGTTTTGTTTTGGAGAACAAAGTGTCGGGCGAGGAGAAGAGTAGTTTGTAGTCGGGGTTTGTTTTATTAGCTTTTGGACTTAAAACTTGAACTTCCAAAACTGCCCATTCATGTGCGATTCTTGAGGCACCCACATCGCATCTCGGCCCCTCTTTGTCTTTGGACATAAGGCAGACTTGTCCAAAACGACAAAAACACCGCCCCGTTATAATATAGAGATTTGTGGCACAAAATCTCCAAATGGTAAAGTAGTACATAAAAAATGGCCCTAAAAATCACATAAATGAAGTTTCCTTGTTTTAAATTGATTGACCTCGCCATAAGTCAAAGATCAAATCCACACCTTATTTACAAATTTCATTATGAATTCTGCAATATATTTTATCTATGATGCACATACTAATTATTATACATTATTGATGCATGATAATTTAATCAAAGCACATATTTAACAAATGACACAAACTTCAATAACAAATAACAAATTTTGTATTGTGAGATAACAAATTTAGTAATATATTATATATATGGCACAAATTCTCTAAATGGATTACATAAAAAAGGGCCCCAAAAATCATATAAATGAAGTTGTCTTGTTGGTTTAAATTGATTGACCTCACCATAAGTAAAAAGTTTAAATCCACACCTTGTTTACAAATTTTATTATGAATTTTGTAATATATTCTATCTATGACGCACATACTAGTTATTATACATTATTGACGTATGATAATTTAATCAAAGCATATATTTAACAAATGACATGAACTTCAACGACAAATTCTATATTGTAAGATGACAAATTCGGTAATATATTTTATATGTGGCACCAATTCTCCAAATGGTAATGTAGTATATAAAAAAAAGGCACCAAAAATCACATAAATGAAGTTGCCTTGTTGGTTTAAATTTCAAGCGATCTTCACCAAAATCTATTGATATTCATATTTTTTTTCTCAAGGATTAGAGATGACAAAACCAATTAATTACGTTATCTATCCATGGGGATGAATGGGGAGCTATACCAGAAAAATAGACAATCAGAGAAGAATGATGCAAACTCGAGTAACATTAATGGAGTTCAGGTTTTGGAGGGTGAATCTACAAACCAGTGTAAAATCTCGGACTCTATTAGTAGAGTTGTGAAAGATGTCTCTATGGATCACAATGTAGATGGAAAGATTGGGGATAAAGATACATCCGGTAATGGAGAAACCAAAGCCTCTTATGCGGATAAACTTAAGTGTAATAATGTTATTTAACATTGAAGATCGATCTTCCAATGCCAGGAAGAAGTGGAGAATACCCAACCATTAAAAATATTGTTGCAACTCTTTCTAGAGGAATAAAGGTATTTAGGTTCAGCCTTATAGGCAGGATAGATATGCAGAACCTTAACTACATAGAGATTAAAGAGAATGCCCCAAAATTGTGGAAATTGAACGGAGTTGTTTCAATTATTCCTCTAGGTAAAGGATGCTTTATAATTAAACTAGCAAATGAAGAAGATAAGAGGTACATTTGGAGTGGAGGACCTTGGGTTATTGATGGTGCTCTAATCAGACTCAGGCTTTGAAGTAAGAACTTCTGCCCAGAAAACCAAAAAACTAGCAATGCTCATATATGGGTTAAGCTACCTAGTTTGAGCAATGAGTATTGGGAACCACAAACTCTTATGTCAATTGGAAAAGCTCTGGGAAATACTTGTTAATGCAGATGGGTGTGGATTATTTGCAAGCATTCTTATTGATATAGACATGTCATCACCAATCCCAAATCAAATACTTGTCAAAGCACATGGTGTGGAGTTTTGGTAGGAGGTTATAATTTCTAGATTTCCAAAATTTTGTAGCCATTGTCAAATGGTAGGGCATTAAATAGAGGAATGCAAAGTACCATGAGGTAGCACAAAACGAATATTAAGAAGGAGAATACCAAAAGTAAGAAATCTGAAATTCAGGTG
This sequence comes from Kingdonia uniflora, assembly GCA_014058105.1. NCBI lineage: Eukaryota > Viridiplantae > Streptophyta > Magnoliopsida > Ranunculales > Circaeasteraceae > Kingdonia > Kingdonia uniflora. The sequence goes on from JACGCM010001325.1 coordinate 30,804, forward strand.
GATGGAGGTATTCTTAAAGCTAGGGAGGTCCTCAAAAGAAATGCTTCAGGAAGTATTAATTAATTCACTGAACCTATCCAGCAACCAAAACCACAACAACCACAAAAAGATCATAGTAGTAAAGAGAAAGCTTATGAAGTTAATGTAGATATATGTGAAGAAGAAGAGGAATTTCCCATTATTATGTTCCCAGGATTGGAACATTTGGCTAACAAATACCGCAGTAGTAGTAGTAAAATTAAGGACCTACAAACCAAATTCTCTTAAGATCTACAACTACTTATGCAAGGAAGTGAGGAAGTTATGGCCCTTATGATACTTATATAAAAAAGGGAGATGATAAAGGAAAAAAGGATAGGTACTGATGGGGTTAATAGTGAACCCATTGGGTTAGTTGTAAAACTTTGGGGGCAAGATGTAAGAAAATATCTAAATAGGGTAGTAGGGGTATATCAGGTACTGATGGGTTCAACTTCATGATTGCTTTCCAGGCTGAACACAATATCCTTATGCACCCATTCCACATGTTAGGTGTAGTTGGTGTATTCTGCGGCTCCCTATTCAGTGCTATGCATGGTTCTTTGGTAATCTCAAGTTTGATCAGGGAAACCACTGAAAATGAATCTGCTAACGAAGGTTACAGATTTGGTCAAGAGGAAGAAACTTATAATATCGTAGCTGCTCATGGTTATTTTGGCCGATTGGTCTTCCAATATGCTAGCTTCAACAATTCTCGTTCTTTACATTTCTTCTTAGCAGCTTGGCCTGTAGTAGGTATTTGGTTCACTACGTTAGGTATTAGTACCATGGCTTTCAACCTAATTGGTTTCAATTTCAACCAATCCATAGTTGATAATCAAGGTCGCGTAATTAACACTTGGGCTGATATCATCAACCGTGCTAACCTTGGTATGGAAGTTATGCATGAACGTAATGCTCACAATTTCTCTCTAGACTTAGCTGTTGTTGAAGCTCCATCTACCGTTGGATAAGGCTTTGTTCTTTTGGTTTTAATGTCTATTATTCGTTGAAGTTGAAGGAGCAATACCCAAGTTCTTGTTCTATCAAGAGGGTAGGTATTGCTCCTTCATTTAGTTTTTATACTTTTTTACTTATACAACTAAATTTTTTGAGAGTAGAGGGCGGATGTAGCCAAGTGGATCAAGGCTGTGAATTGTGAATCTACTATGCGCGGGCTCAATTCCCATCGTTTGCCCACCAATAAAAGATGAGCACCCACATTCACTTATTAAAATTAATAACGAGATCTATTATCATTTCTCGCATGCCCCCGAAAATTTAGAGTAGGTGCAAATTCTCCCAATTTGTGACCCACCATACGATCTGTTATATAAATGGGAAAATGCTCCTTTCCATTATGAATAGCAATTGCATGGTCAATCATTGTGGGTATAATGGTAGATGCCGGGGACCAAGTTACGATTATTTCTTTTTTTGCCCTCATGTTGAGCTTCTCAATTTTTCTCAATAAATGATTAGCTACAAAAGGATTTTTTTTAGTGAACGTGTCATAGCTAATTACTCCTATCTTTTATCTTTTTTTTGTAAAGAGGAAGAAACATATTCTATTTTCAATATTCTCCTATTTACTACGGCGACGAAGAATCAAACTATCACTATATTTTTTCCTTTTTCTACTTCTTTTTCCAAGCGCAGGATAACCCTAAGGGGTTGTGGGCTTTTTTTCTACCAATTGGGACCTCCCTTCACCACCCTCATGGGGATGGTCTACAGGGATCATAACTATTCCTCTTACTATAGGACGCTTACCTAGCCAACGCTTAGATCCGGCTCTACCCAAACTTTTCTTGTTTACCCCAACATTACCCACTTGTCCGACTGTTGCTGGGCAATTTTTAGATATCAAACGGACCTCCCCAGATGGTAATTTTAATGTGGCTGATTTACCCTCTTTTACAATAAGTTTCACTACAACACCCATTGTTCTAGCTAATTGTCCACCCTTTCCAAGTGTGATTTCTATGTTATGTATTGCCATGCATAAAGGCATATTGGTTGAAGTAGATTTTTCTTTTTGAACAATAAAAACCCCTTCCCAAACTGTACAAGCTTCTTCCAAAGCATACAGCTCTCTGGATGTATATGATGATATCTAGATAGACAGATCTTTTATAAATCGTATGATGAAGTACCACATGAGTAGATATATAGGAATCCAAATCTGCCAAATTACTCATGTTATGATCTTCTACATCCTAGGTCTCCTCGTTCCGTCATCTGGCTTATGTTCTTCATGCAGCATTTAGGCATGAACTAAGTGATCCACCCTACAATATGTGGTCAAAAAGCTAAACTAAGTGATTTTAGCCCTTATAAAAAGAAAATTGATTCTTGAACTGAACCTCTTTCACGCTCATGTCACATCGAGGTACTGCAGAAGAAAAAACTGCAAAATCCGATCCAATTTATCGTAATCGATTAGTTAACATGTTGGTTAACCGTATTCTGAAACACAGATAAAAATCATTGGCTTATCAAATTATCTATCGAGCCCTGAAAAAGATTTAACAAAAGACAGAAACAAATCCACTATCTATTTTACGTCAAGCAATACGTAGAGTAACTCCCGATATAGCAGTAAAAGCAAGTCGTGTAAGCAAATCAACTCATCAAGTTCCCATTAAAATAGAATCTACACAAAGAAAAGCACTTGCCATTCGTTGGTTATTAGGGGCATCCCAAAAACATCCAGGTCAAAATATGACTTTCAAATTAAGTTTTGAATTAGTGGATGTGCCAAAGGGAGCGGCGATGCCATACGCAAAAAGGAAGAGACTCATAGAATGGCAGAGGCAAATAAAGCTTTTGCACATTTTTGATAATCCATGATTAGGATCTATATAAACACACGGATCCATACATTTCAATCAAAAAAGAATTAATAGAAAAAAAAAGAATCGGAATTGATCGATATCTTTCTCGAAACAAATGGAAAGGAGATGAAAGATGAAGCATAAATCATAGATCAACTAAGCCCTCTCGGGGGCTTGCTTAAGAATAAGAAAAAAGAATCTTATCTAAATACCATGGAATAAGGTTTGATCCTATTCCTGGGGATTCCGTAAATATCCCATTCCTAAAATAAAAAGTTTGAAACAATTGGGACTTTTTTAGAGATTGGGTGCAGTTACTAATTCATGATCTGGCATGTACAGAATGAAAACTGCATTCTCGATTCTATATGAAAACGTTTTATTTGCTTCTCTTCAATGGAAGTTTTATTTTCCCCGAATGTATTCTCATTTTTGGTCTAATTCTTCTTTTGATGATCGATTCAACCTCTGATCAAAAAGATATATATTGGTTATATTTCACCTCTTCAACAAGCTTAGTAATGAGCATAACGGCTCTATTGTTCCGATGGAGAGAAGAACCCATGATTAGCTTTTCAAAAATATTCCAAACAAACAATTTCAACAAAAAATTTCAATTTCTTATTTTACTATGTTCAACTCTATGTATTCCTCTATCTGTAGAGTACATTGAATGTACATAAATGGCTATAACAGAGTTTTTGTTATTCGTATTAACAGCTACTCTAGGATGAATGTTTTTATGTGCTACTAACGATTTAATAACTATCTTTGTAGCTCCATAATGTTTCAGTTTATACTCCTACCTATTAACTGGATATACCAATAGAGATGTACAGTCTAATGAGACTACTACAAAATATTTACTCATGGGTAGGGCAAGCTCTTCTATTATGGTTCATGGTTTCTCTTGGCTATATGGTTCATCCGGAGGGGAGATTGAGCTTCAAGAAATAGTGAATGGTCTTATCAATACACAAATGTATAACTCTCCAAGAATTTCAATTGCGCTTATATTCATCAATGTAGAAATTGGGTTCATGCTTTCCCCAGCCCCTTCTCATCAATGGACTCCTGACGTATACGAAGGAGGGATGATAAATAGGGTCATGAACAACGAATAACAATTAAGGTGAAGCAGGGTCAGGAACAACAAATCTCTTTATGATAAACAGATCCATTTTGCAAGTTTGTTATTACGGGTAGTTCCTACAAAGGATCGGACTAATGACGTATACAATAATTGAATTCTCAATGATGAGTTTTTTTTATTTTGACTTGCTCCCCCGCCGTGATCGAATGAGAATAGATAAGAGGTTCGTGGGATTGACGTGAGGAGATGGGGATGACTTTATTTATGGGAGCGAACTCTAGGTGAATATAAAGACAATTCTAAATCCGCTTTGTCTACGAACAAGGAAGCTATAAGTAATGCAACTATAAATCTCATGGAGAGTTCAATCCTAGCTCAGAATGAACGTTGGCGGCATGCTTAACACATGCAAGTTGGACGGGAAGTGGTGTTTCCAGTGGCGAACGGGTGAGTAACGTATAAGAACCTATCCTTGGGAGGGGAATAACAGCTAGAAATTGTTGCTAATACCCCGCAGGTTGAGGAGCAAAAGGAGGAATCCACCCAAGGAGGGGCTCGCTTCTGATTAGCTAGTTGGTGAGGTAATAGCTTACCAAGGCGATGATCAGTAGCTAGCCTAAGAGGATGATCAGCCACACTGGGACTGAGACACGACTCAGACTTCTACGTGAGGCAGCAGTGGGGAATTTTTTGCAATGGGTGAAAGCCTGAGGAGCAATGCCGCATGGAGGTCTAAGGCCCACGGGTCATGTACTTCTTTTCTCGGAGAAAAAGCAATGACTGTATTAGGGGAATAAACATTAGCTAAATCTGTGCCAGCAGCCGCGGTAAGACAGAGGATGCAAGCGTTATCCGGAATGATTGGGCGTAAAGCATCTGTAGGTGGCTTTGCAAGTCCGCCGTCAAATTCTAGGGCTCAACCCTAGACAGGCGGTGGAAACTACCAAGCTGGAGTACAGTAGGGGTAGAGGGAATTTCTGGTAGAGCGGTGAAATGCGTAGAGATCAGAAAGAATAGCAATGGCGAAAGCACTCAGCTGGGCCAACACTGACACTAAGAGACGAATGCTAGGGGAGCAAATGGGATTAGATACCCCAGTAGTTCTAGCCGTAAATGATGGATACTAGGCGTTATGCATATCGACAAGTGCAGTGCTGTAGCTAACGCGTTAAGTATCCCGCCTGGGGAGTACTTTCGTAAGAATGAAACTCAAAGGAATTGGCGGGGGCCTACACAAGTGGTGGAGCATGTGGTTTAATTCGATGGGCTTGCACATAATTCGATGGGCCTACACACATGATTATATTTTTTTTAATAGATGATTTTACCAATGAGCTCTTGATTATTCGAACTAAGAATTATTCGCTTTTAATTTTGTGTTTCTTGAAAAGTGTTTGATTGCTGAATTTCTCTTTCAATTTCTATTTTGGAGTGAAGGGTCATTCGATCCCAATGACTCCGATACTCTTTATTTAGCATTCTCATGGGTTAAACTTTTGTTCCAGCATTATCTTTTTATTTCTCTTTCTGAAGAATGTTCTCTCTTCAAATCTTTTTTTTCTTTCTAATTTGTGTATTTTCTGTGGATTGTTATCGTTTACTTGATGTGAGCTTTTAATCTCATCTCACTGTAGATTTTCAAAATGCTCTCATAATCACCCTCTAATCATCTGGTTCACACTTGTATTTTGTGATTTTTTTTACTTATACGGGTTAATGGGTTGGATTGGGTCGGGTTAACCTGATTATATGCAGGTCGAGTTTGGGTTCGCGAATCTGACCCGTTTAATGAACGGGTTAGGTTTGGGTTTGGTGTTTCTCAACCTGAACCCGAGATGACCCGTGACGGGGTGACCCGACCTGACCCAATTGCCACCCATACACGATAGAGACGTAAATAAGTGCATTTTGGAAAGTAAGGTCCAACCTTACTTTTTGAGGAGAAAAAACCAAGTGAATGAGGTGTCATTGGAGGACAAAAATCCCACGTGGCACTTTGGAAAGCAAGTGAGTGAGGTACTTTAGAAGATGTCACGCCCAACACTTGGGCGCTGATAGGGACGTAAAAAAGAAAGCTTACACCTTAGAAAGTAAGGCTCAACTTTGCTTTTTGAGGAAAAAAACCAAGTGAGTGAGGTGTTGTTGGATGACAAAAATCTTACGAAAAGCAAGTGAGTGAGGTACTTTAGGAGATGCTCTAACAACTACCAAAGGGTCAAGGGTTCGAATCTTGCCACTAGTGGGGTTTGGGGTTGGTATGAGCCTGTCGATCTTGTGTCGGCTTACCAGATTTGTGTGGTATGAAGGCCATTTCACGAGCCCTGAAGATCCAGTCGGGAATTTACAGTTTGGCCAGATGGCCCGAATACTTCAGGACCTCCTCAGTTTTTCCCCTGTATCACCCCGCCCGTTGAACGCACAGGCATAAGCAAAACACATACCATCTCAAAACCCTAAATCAAATCCCTACCATTTAGAGCAAATGCATCAGGGTGTGGGTTGAGTTGGGTTTACAAACACACACTCAAACATCTCCAAGCAATAACTTTTTGGGTGTGAGTTGGATGACCTGGCGCTACAAGAACTCAACCGAGTGTGAGGAACTCACACTAATTTTTTTTTTGAGTTTGACGGTGTTTAGATTACCGCGCGGTGTTCTTTTTACCGCGCGGTAAAAGGAATACTGCGCGGTGATCTAAATACCTCCAAGCTCAATTATTTTGATCAATACTCCCTGATTACTTCTTCTTCCCCAAAACCAATTATAGAGCAGAGGAGAACCTCTATACTCTCCCCAAATGGCGAACTCCAGCACCAGTAGTAATAACCTTACACCATTGACCCCATCCTCTCATAGACCACCTTCAACACCATTCGCTCAACACCTATCATCACAATTCACTTCATACCTCTACCAAAACCCATCGCAATTTCAACCTCAATTCCAATCGTAGACCCCACCTCCGTTTACCATATCGCAAGGGGATCCTAGTTATGGATAATATCAAAGACCATTTACACTTTCTCAACCGCAACCTCAGGCGTTTAGCCCATACTATCAACCCTATCCGCTCACTCAACCTTAAGGTTTTCAACCTCTAAATTACTTTCAGAACTATATATTTTATAGTGAATCTACTCAACACAGTCAAAGTAACGCAAATGCGTCAATACCTGCTGAAGCGGCGGCTCCCCAGAAAGAAAAAGGAAGAAAGAAAAAAGTACCTACAAAACAAAGACCAAGCGTGCAAGTGCTAGAAGATGCTGAGTTTTTAGACGAGACAGATGATGCTTGAATGCATTGGACGGACACAGACTTTACGTATCTCGCAAGGGCGTGGGTAACAACTTATGTCTAAACAAATGGTCGCACAAAGGGTTTTACTTTCTATCAAAAGGTCAACATTGCCTTTAACAAAGACACCGAGTGCCCTATACGACGATCATGTGGGTCGACCAAATCCTAGTGGTATGCCTTTAATGCACAATGTGTAGCGTACAAGGGGATAATTGCTCAAGAACGATTTAGGAATAGCAGCGGAAAAACAAAAGAAGATCGGGTACGTTATAGTTTCCTTTAACTCAATTTCAATTATTTCTCGCGGATATACACGTTATTTATTTGTATTGGGTAATTTTGTGAACTGTAGGAAAATGATGCACACAAAATCTATAAAGGCTTGAATGGCGGTAATGACTTCAAACACCGTGAAGCGTATAAGAATTTGGCGTAAGAACCGTAATAGGCCAACCTAAGGGACGATAGGTTAAACCATGCGGTGAATATACCAAGAAATGTAGCTAGGAGAACATCGGATAATTCTTTTCCGGGGAACTCGGTCGGATCAAACAATCTATCGGAGGACCCCGATGGCCCACCTACACCGCAATCCGCTGACCCAAATTCTGATTTAGATGGTTCATTGTATGAGGGTAGAAGCAGGCCCATCGGCCAAAAACTCTATAGAAAGAACTTTGCATCACAAAAGGCAATGGAGGGTGTGGTTGCATCTAGTAGCGGTATCTAAATAATGCTGGATGAACTACGGTTGAAGAAGATACAAACGAAAGAAGAAAATGAAAGAAGAAGAGCAGAAGTAATGCAATACTGGCAAGCCAAAATTGTTTTGAAGCAAGCAAAGGAAGATCGCAAAATCATGGAGAAAGACTTGAGTACTTTTTCTGGACATCAATTATAATACTATCTGCAAAGGCAAGCTGAGATAATGGAACGTCTGGCCAATAAGGGTGGACCAGGTACTTGAAGTGGTGATGAAATATAATTTAACTTTGTTGTATATATAAGTTTTTTATCCAAGAATGAAGTTTAATAACCAATAATGTAAACGCTTGAATAATATACTATCTACTCGAAATTCTACAGTTTGATTTTGAAATATTTATTTCCGATAATATTGCGTTAAAACAAATACAAAATCAATATTGCATTAAAAAAACATGTTTAATCATCTTGTACGACTAAGAGAAACATTAAATTACATCAAGAACACGCAAATAATACAAGAAATGGAGTACTAATTTTGAAGATTTCCCTTCACGGCCCACAAATGTTCGATTAGATCATCCTTCAAATCAAAGTGAAGTTCTCGACTTTGAATCCGGCTCATTTTCGATATAAAAGATTCTATTATTCCGCGTTCGCGTACAATATCGAACCGTTCGCTTTCGATAGTTGAGGGCATGGCCGGATTGTAGTCTAAGTATAATGGGAATGCACCTCGTTCCTCTTCGACGATCATATTGTACATTATCACGCACGCCTTCATGGCATTGCTCAAAACCTGAGGGTCCAACAATTTAACCAGATTTTTTACAACATTGAACTGAGATTGTAAAACCCCAAACGCCTGTTCTACGTCTTTTCGGCTACTTTCTTGTTATTGAGCAAAGAATTTTTGTTTAGTTGTAACTGGATTGGATATGGTTTGAACAAGTGTTCCCCATTTGGGGTATATACCCCATATCGTACGTTTTTCCGGCAATTGTATAATTGCAAGGCGGGGCGATACCATCGGCCAGGTCAGTGAAAAGATGTGATTATTGCAGGACATTAATATCATTGTTTGACCCTGGTAACCCAAAAAAAGCATGCCAAATCTAAAGGGCGTGTGAAGCTACCGTTTCAAGAATCAGTGTCGCTTGGGGTAATGACCAGTAAATTGACCGTACCAAGCTTTGGGACAATTTTTCCATATCCAATGCATGCAATTACGGCTTCCTAACATGCCCGGAAATCCCCGGGACTCTCCGATCGCTTTTAACTTTTCAGCATCGGTCGCGTTTGGTGCTCGAAGATATTCCTCACCAAAAATTTGCATAATCGCAACACAAAATCTTTTCACATATAACAAGGTTGTGCTTTCTCCTATTCGGATATATTCGTCAAAAAGATCTGCCACAACACCGTAGCTTAGGAAACGTAGTGCTGCGACTACCTTTTGGTACGGTGATAACCCCATAGTACCAGCGTTGTTGGGTTTCTGGACAAAATAATGATCATATGCAATGATTGCATCGAATAGACGCATAAACATGTCTCTACTCAAACAAAAATATTGCCGAAATTCCCATGGCTCGTATGTGCAATTCGGCTTGAAGTAGTCTCGTATAATGTTGTAATGCCTCAATGGGTGATCTCGCTTCTATCTCTTATCCTTACGGCCCATGACACTCCAGCCGTAACTCAAAGTTGCATCCTCAGCTACTATGTTCATTACAGCTTGGTGCAGAATACAAATTGTCACCGCACAATTAAAGATACGATCGTCATCGGAGGACGACGACGATAAACCTGGAGGATCGGGTATGGATGAATCGGATGATGAAGAAGACATTGAGGCTGTAAAGTTGAGAGAAAGGCGTAATACCAGATGGTGAACAAGTTTCCAATTGAAGAGAAAAGTGTAAAAATGGGAGAAATGTAAAAGGGGAAGAAGTTGTGGGTCTTTTTCCCTAGATTTGGCGGTGTTCATTTCACCGCCAAATCTATGTTTGTATTCGACCTCAGTGACAATTTTGCTTGAATAGAATTAGATTCTATTCGAATAAAACTGCTCAGTGCCAAATTGTCCAAAATTGTTGAAATTTATTCGAATAGACATTGAAAAAAATCTACCAAAAACCTAAAAACTTCACCAAATAGTCTGTAAAAATGTAAAACACCTCAATAGAAATTCATTCAAACAGACAAATAGTCAATTTCAACAAAAACTTCAGTCAATTTTAATATTAGATAATCATGGCTAATGAACATTAAGAACATCCAAAACATCGTCTACAAATATATCGTCTACTTATAATTATCTACATAATCAAAGCTGAGCTTCTACATCGTCTAAAAAAATATAACAAACACCTATATCTACTCAGAATCATCTCCAGTACCCGGCCCCCTGCGGCTAGTACCGCCTCCCCTGGTTCACGGACCAGATCCACGTTGCCTCGTCCTCGCGCCACCTCCAGGTGGTAGCGGCACCACTCGTACGTCACGCCCCCTCCTCAGTTGTAGGTCCTGAACGGGACAAAAAAAACTTTATAAATATTTTGACAAAAAAAATGGCATTAAGAAAAAATACCGCAATAAATACATAAATAAATTACTTACATGGGCATATAGCTGATGATCTATACTGTCAATTTTCCTGCGGGCAATAGCAAGCTCATCCTCCACCTCCTGAAGCCTTTGTGCATCCCGCGCAGACTCTGCAAGGACGAGTCGCCGCATATCATGGGTCAGGTGCGACAACTCCTCTGCGCCGTAGGAGGAAGACATGGGTAGCGGGTCTCTCAAGCGGGAGATGGGGAGCTTCTCACGCTGCCTTGTCCACTCCATGTGCCACCCCAGGTCTGGCCCTTCTACCTCGTCAGCCAAACTGAAGTCCTGGGACAAACTATAAACCGACGCTGACGTAACCACCATGGGTGTAATACCAGCTCTGAGTGCAGTCGGTCCGAATAGATCTATATTCCCCATCCTCTGGGAATCTGTCAATATGTGGCCTACCTCTAAAATTTGTTCAGCCCAGTATGAGGCGTAAGTCTCTCTCTCCTCCCCTACCACAAACTGCTCACAGTCAACAAACTCGGCCTGTCTCATCTCATGTAAAGTTACTGGACTAATATGTGGCAACATGCTAAGCGGAGGATCCAAAGGAATACGCGCCTCGCCTTCCAACTGCCTCAAGCATCTATCCCCCAAGTAATATTCATAGTTTCCGTTTGGTACTTGAAGTGGCACCCCTTTACGGGATAGGAGTTTTGCAGTCAGTACGTCATCTGTCTCAGACACTGCAGAATCTAACCAAGGTTCCCATGTGATTGTCTCAACAATGCGATGATCAATATGGTATCTACCTAGAATAAACAGATTGGTTGCCGGGTCATTTTTTTCCTCATGTTCCCCCTCTTCCATGCTCTGAGGCACGGATAGGCCGAGTACTTTACGTCTTCCTTGACTATAGGGTGACCAACCCCACAATACTCGTAGAACCAATACTGCATTTCGTAACCAATACTGCATTTCGGGACAAATCTAGTGATGGCACCCCCGGTCGTGACTGCGGTATCCAAACCATGGTACAGGGAAGCAAGAATAGCATAACCCCAATCATATTGGGCAGCCGAGTCCAAATCATTCACGGCCGGGGAGATATCCAAGTGGGACGGTGTCGTTGGCCGTTTGGAACCACAAATGTCCCATCATGAAGGGGATAAAAATACGAGCAATAGTAATATCATCTTCCCGATCAGCTGCGACGATCAAGTACGTCCTCAAATGTGCAATGCTGACGTTCCCACTATTTATATGGCTAGAATCAATGTTGGGGACAATTACCTCGCATGGGATAAAATATACCATGTGTCGTCATATGGCACCTGTGTCGGATATCGACCGATGGATAATGATGTCAGCATAGTGAAATCGAGAGGAGTGATCCCTATCTCCGCACAAGGGAACAAAAATGTGTGTGAGGTCGGCCATCAACGCTCTGTAAGCGCATGAATTAGTCGATTATCTGAATTGCCCAAACGTATATCTATAAACTGCCCTAAAATATTCACCACGGCGTCCATTACAGCTGAAATTATGGCAATATCCCTTCCACACTTTAAACACCGTAGTGAATGTGTCGTGCATACGCATCGAATCCCGATTATATTCATTGAGGCATTTTGTCAAACACTTGATTTATGGAAAAAAAACAAATTCACAATTACACTAAAACTTACCGTGAGTTCATTTCCCGTGTAATAGATGCGACTGACTCCGTATGGGAGTTGGGTAATACACCTTCGCGAAAAGTTTTTTTGGGTTGGGTTTGGTATAGATTGGGGTTGGACATCTTTAAATTTCACTCGCTTTTTCTTTATTATGGCCCTCGAGTGAGTTACGGCACGCTCTAGATCTTTTGTTTCTCTAAACCCAGGCATAATACTAGGGTGTGGTTCTCCCTCTGGCATTTGCATTTTGATTTTGTTGGAATCACTAATTTTTTTACCAGAGATTTTGAGAGAGAGCTAGATGTAAAAATGTGGAAATAGTCGAACTGGGAGTGAGTTTTACTTACAGTTGAAGCGGCGGTGTTTGAAAGCCCGCGCGGTGTTTTAATCTCCTCAAAATAAAGAAAATAAAAATTACACGTTGGTGAAGCTGGGAAGGTCGGGTGTGAGTTGTGGGTATGGTGGGCCAGGGTGTCAGAACTCACACCCAAGCCCACACTCGCTGCTAGAGATGCTCTTACAGTACCATCTCATCAACCCTAGCTAAAACATCGGTATAAAAAGGTTTATATTATCTCCACTACCGCTCTCTGGTTTCCTCACAACAGCCAACCCTAAGAGAGCAATAATGGTGTCTCTGAAGCTCCAGAAGCGGCTTGCCGCAAGTGTTCTCAAGTGCGGGAGAGGCAAGGTTTGGCTCGATCCTAATGAGAGCAACGAAATCTCCATGGCCAATTCCAGTAAGATCATCTTCTTGTTCAATTTCATTTCCCTTTTTGATTGATCTCTGAATCCCTAATTTTGATCCTCATCAATTTGATTGTGTGAAATTAGGGCAAAACATAAGGAAGTTGGTAAAGGATGGGTTTGTGATCAGGAAGCCAACGAAGATCCACTCGAGGTCTCGTGCGCGAAGGATGGCGGAAGCTAAGAGGAAGGGACGTCACGCTGGATATGGTAATTTTAATCTGAGATTTTTTATAATTTTTTGTTTGATTTGGTGTTTCATTTTTGGTCGATTTGAGGATACCCATGATTGAGTTTAGTGAAAAAGTAGTATTAGTGATCATTTGGTATGAAGTATGTTGTCGATGAAGGATGATTTACGGTAGTTTTAATCAAGCTGATGATTGACATTTTGAGTATTTGATAGTAGAATTAGTTGGTATACCAATTCAAAAGGACAAAAAATAATCCCAATACAATAGTGTAAATTGCTGAATATATATTAGGTTGAGAACAACAGCTTTTGTTTGATTTAAGAGCAATGGTGGAAGAGGAAGATGGGTATATTGTGCTGTCGCCAAAATGGAATATTAGTAGGCGACAGCCCAACACCACCTTTTATCATGGTTCTTGCAATTATTGTTGCATGTCACAGTCGGGCATCTGCAAAGGGATATTGTTTTTTGCTATTTTTCATTACTTTCATTATGGATGGAGATGTATGTTAATGAGTAGAATTGTTGGCATCAACATAGAACACTTCCAGCTCCTCTTGCTTCTTTTTTCACTTGACAATATTTACCATATATTACTGTATCTCACTGCTTAGGATTGGGGAGGGTTTTTTCTTTGGAGTGCAGTGACTCATTTTGGTTTTTTCCTTTGAAACCAATTAATTATTTTCTTACTGTTAAGTGCATTTGACAGTGTTTCCTGGAGATTGGACTTCCTATACTATGGAGTTGAACTTAATTTATTAATCAAGTCAAGAGTAGATTTTGGATACTCATAAGGTGTGTGTATAATGATATTAGGTAAGCGCAAGGGTACCAGAGAGGCAAGGCTTCCTACCAAGATTCTCTGGATGAGAAGAATGCGTGTACTCAGGCGTTTGCTCCGCAAGTATCGTGAGTCGAGAAGATTGACAAACATATGTACCACGATATGTACATGAAGTGAAGGGTAATGTTTTCAAGATAAGCGAGTGCTTATGGAGAGTATCCACAAGTCCAAGCAAGAGAAGGCTAGAGAGAAGACTTTGGCTGAGCATTTTGAGGCTCTAGGGCTAAGAACAAGGCAAGCAGGGAGAGAACGCATGCTAGAAGAGAAGAACGTCTAGCCCAGGTATGATCCTTTTTAAAGTGTTTTATTTTGCTATTGTTATGATTTTCCTCCTGGAGAAACAAGGAAATTAAAAAACATATTGACTGTGGCCAAGAACTCATTACCTTTAGTTCTCATGTTCTCATAACACACATTGTAGATCATACTTTATCTGCTGTGTCGAAAAATCAAGTCGAAAAAATATTCATTGATTATTGATCAAATATATATCTATCTCGTCGTGTTTTCTAAACTAATTTGGGAATTTAACTAGCGCTGTAATTTTTTTCTAGATATTACTGAGAGTTCATTTTTACTCTGCTGGTGAAAAAATGATTTTCCAATGTTATTTAATAACAAACAGGGACTATAGAGAAAGCTCCAGCCGCAGTTGCTACTCAACCCATAGAGTAAGTTCTTGTAATTTGACTTTATTACTTATATTGTCAATGTAAGTATCGCTTTCCACTGATTTTTTCTTCTGTTGCAGGGTGGTGCCAACAAAGAAATCGAAGAAATGAGAAGGTTGAGTGTGGGAGTATTTAACTATGCTGCAGAACTAGTCTTTTTTCATGATGTCATAGTTGTTTGTAAGAACTATTCATTTTACCCTTTCTTGTTAACTGGAAGACCTTATTTTTGGAGTTGTGATTGATACCTGGCTTAAGCACACTTTTTCAATTATCTGTTTTGTGATGTTCATTTATGTGTTTGTGGTGTATTTGATCTAATTGAAATCTCTACTCATTCCCCATATAGTTCTGAGTCCTTTATGTTGAAGCTGTTTATTTCTATGATCTAAATCAAAACAGTAGGGTACATTGCTTCTTTTAGTGAGGTGGCCAATTGAGATGTATTGCTAATTGCACTGTATATAGCTTTAGATCTCTAGGTCAGTGATTTTGAATCATGTATGAGGGGCCTGTACTGTTATGGGGACTTGGCAAGCGCTTGTACTAGGTCTTACTCTTTACAGCTGAGTTCTTTTCTCTGTAAGCAAGTTCCCTTCAACTGAACTAGGCAGGTGCAGGCAGTTTTGAATGGAGCATAACAGATATACAGTTCATTTATGTTTCTTTTCCAAATGTTGTTCTATTTGAGGCGCATAGACCGTTTACGGCTAAAATTATACAAAATCTGCTGTGTTCTTACCCTTAATTAAAAGAAGCTTCTCTGCGTCTCCTTGTTGTTGGTTTGTTGTTCATTTTCTCATGGTATATCACTTCCTCCTTTTTCATCGTCTCAGTTGCACATTACTATAGAGAAAGACAGATCCCCTCTCGACTCAGGTATGTACATCTCAATCATATGCTAGTTGTTGCCCTTTTATCACCTTTTATTTGTGCAGACACCACATCAAACCATCCTTCCTCTTAGTCTGGGTAAAACTTTCAATTGGTAGTGGGTTTGGCGCGTCTACTGAGTCTCTAAAACCTTTTCATCTTTCCCAACTCCTCCCTCTCGTTTACAAAATCTAGGGTTTCAAAATCACCATTTCCAACACTTGGATGCAACCATTTCAAACCAGTCAAAATCATTACACCACAGGTCTCATCCTTGAATTCACCTCTTCCTCTTTCCCCCTTTCGTCACCATTTTCAATCAAAGCCCTTAGCAATGGATTACTCTTTTACGGTATTAAAATCTCCCTAAGACACAGTACCATCAAATCTAGCTGCACCACCAGCCTGTCGAAAGCGATTGTTCGTTATCGTCGTGTTTACAGGATTTGGGATGCTTTGACAGTGGTTAACTCTGCTCGGGATTGGCTGTTATGTGCGATTCGCCGAGGAATGCTCTTCAGACAGGTCAATTTCAACTTTCTTACCCTTTAGTGTTAGTGAATTAGAAGATGAATCACACACGAAAACGGTTTTATAATGTGTTTGAACAAGAACTCAGTCAGAGTGTTTTCCAACGCACCACTCATCCTTAGTGTCGAACAAAAACAACATGGGTTGGTTTTCACTTAGTTTATGCGGAGATAGAGAGTGTTAGCAGGGCCCCTTTTTAAAAGGGTTGGCAACTCATTGCTACCGACCCCAACTTACCCTCCAAGCTGGAGATCTGCCCTCGCCATGTGCGTTGATGACTGACTGTACCATAGTTACCATGTGACTACACTACACAAAACTTAAAACTACTTATTTTCATTTCAACATTGAATTCTTTGATGGACGGGATCTTAAACTTGTGAGTTTTTTTGTTTTCTATTGGAAGAATGATGTTCTGGGGTCATTAATGGAATTCGATAAGCGATGGTTGGGACCGCTCCCAAGGCATGTAAGTCTCTAATCATGTGACCATATTAATTCATGTTATATTATGTTAGAATTCTTTTTTGATGGTTAATAATGAGACTTTTGTAGTGGGGATTCTGTTAGATCTTTGGCAGGAGAGAGGGCTTTTGTTTATTTGGATAGTTACTGTTATGTTCACCGATTTTTTTTTTAATGTATGCCATATGTATACGTAATTTTGGGGACATTGGAGCTAAGCTTGAGTGCCTTTGAAGATTTGCTGAAGGGGCGGAGCAGTTTCGACCTAGATGTAGACAAAATCCAAATGACACTGAGGAGTCTATATGGGGTTTTTGTGTGAAGCTCAATTGTAGGAGTTGTAAGGGAGGAATCATTTCTTGAGGCAAGTCCTTTACGTTTATTATCTTCCTTATTATCATTTTCCCCCCTGGCCAAAATATGCACGGAACAATTTTTCGTACCTGTTAACAAGTATTATTTACATCAAATTGGGGTTATAAGAGCATCTTCTAGTTCCCAAAGGAAAATCCACAGTTTGTTCAAAGGTTAAGAGTATTCTCTATAAATTGTCCTTCTTCTGAGGCCTATAACCATATGGTGGTTAGTCTTGCCAAAGCCATGTTTAGCTATGTGTGAGCTAAAGTCGGGGCATGGTTACTTGATGTACAACCCTTGAGTACTAGAATAGCCGGTAGTTGGTTGAGCTCATCCAACGAACACATCTTGGATACCATGATTTTTGTCTTCATTCAGAGGGAGAAGAGGGATGTAAAGTGGCCTGCGTACTCATATCCCAAATACTCCAAAGTCCAAAAATTCACATAATCCCTTTTCCAGTACATTCAAGTCTAAGTTGTGTACAAATAACCTAAGATAGCCGTCCCCCAATCATAATCCCCTAGTTAGTAAGGTCACGAGTGGTTTTAAAATGACCGACTTGAACGCACTTTGTGTTAGAGAAACCAAATTTCCCTTCATCCACATATAATGCCTAGTAGAATAATGTGTCTCTTGAACCCTAGGTGACCAATGTATATTCTTGTAAACCTTTGATTTTCACGGCTGAGGAGTGATTTGCTTTTGTGAGTCCTGGTTAAATATGTTGGGCCAGTTGCGAACTTTTCATACCTACTGGTATAGTAATGACAATTAGTCTCACTGTCCTGAGTATCCCATCAACATGGCGAAGTCCCAAGCGTGTGAACTAGTTCTGAAACTATTGGAACACCCCATTACCTCCAAAACATATTCGGAATGTTCTAATGGGCTCATGTGTACGCACTGGCTTGAGATATCGAAATTCCGATGGCATGGACATGTGATTAATTTTAGTCACATGGGACCATCGGATTATTTTTGAAAGGCCAGACCATCGATTTATGGGTGATTAAGTTATATATTATTTGAGTGATGAAATGCTAAATTATAGTCTCTAACTTTTAGTATTGAAGTTTGGTATTTCTGAGTGTATGATAGGCATAGGGGAAGACCTGGACGAAAAAGAATCCACCCTCAAGTAGATAGAAGTAGAGAGAGATTGAAAAAGTGAGTATTAAGAAACGGCTTGAATCCACAGCAGTTGGGTAGGGAAGAAGATAAGTAGGTGAAAAGGGCTTGTTCGTTATGTAATTGAAAAACTTCAAAGACTGTATCTAGTACATCCACAAAATAAAACAACTATTAATTATTTAAAATTGATGCAAGAAAGAAAATTGAAAACTGTAAGGACTCAACAAACGTCATGTCCTACATCATATAGGTACTGAAGCAAAAGAGAGCAAATGAAAGGAAAAAAACAGCAAAAGAAAGAAAACATCTTTCTTCAAAGTTTCAACAATAGATCCAGGCCTCCCCCGACCGACACTACTTTGGAACTTTCGTCATAGTAAAATCTTCTTACGAAGAAGGCTCTGCCATAGTAAGAATTCTCTGAAATAGGTGTGTTTATGGTGTTCAAGGTTGGCAACACGGTATCCATTCTTGGATTTTAGTCAGGCCAATAGTGTCTGCCGAGGAGTCATGTGCCTAGTGTGCCACCTGTTCGAAGCACTGGGTTTTGGATCTATACCCTACATACCTCACCCAAGAATAAAGAAGGGTTCAAGCTCTCATTCCACATATCCCATTGATTACCACTGGCTATGTAGTCAACTAGTGGCTTTTGAGTAGGTTCGAAAGTTATCCTTAAACCATGGTAGAACATCAAATTCTCTTCATCATTGATGTATTTTCATGTGTTCCGCCAATGGCAGATGTTGAATACCGGGTGGCCTCTACGACATGGAACGGTACATAGTCTTGACCTACTCGGTACTTCAGATACAGATCCGAGGTATCCTTAACCAACGTACAGTTGATCGTTCAAATGGAGATGAAACTGTATCTATGTTCAATCCATTATAGTGGACTCTTCGAACGGATAAGAGACTCTAGGCAAAACCCTTCTGGGACTCTTCTTATACCGGGGATTGATCCTAGTTGGCGAGCCCCCTTGACTTCTTTCGACATTGTAATGGACACTCATGGGTCCAGCAGAATGGCTTGAGATGTCGAATACTCACCGTGGCATACAGGACATGGATAAGGTCCTATTTCGATGATCAGCTGAGGGGTGGGAGTAAGACTGGGTTGGGGTTGTCACACTTGCTTGGGAAAGAGGCAAAAACTTCTTGGTTATGCATGAGAGAGAGAGAGAGAGAGAGAAAGATGGTTTGGAGGGATTCAGAGTTCTTGTTTTAAGGTAGGCTTTGCCGCTGTGTTACGTTGAATCTACACCCCTTGTTTTGATTGAAAAGTTAAATCTTTTGAGTTAATGAAATAATATATTTTAAAAATAAAAAAATCGTTGTTATTAAACGTACGATTTTACGATTTGAATCGAAATTGAAGAAAGCAAGTTGAATCAAGTGAATCACTTATTCAAATACACAAATAATGCAATCCAGTAGTGTCGCGAGTGGGAGCCTAATTCAAACCTTTTGACCCACAAACCCATTATGAAAAACTAGTTTCATATTTTTGATTGATACCTTCTTTAATCGTTTTTTTTTAAGAAAACCATTTTTTTTTTTTTTTGTAGAAGAAACACTTACTCCCTAGCCAGTTGAAAACAAAAATTTTAAGCCTTCCTGGAAACCCCATTCTCAATAATTATTTTCTCCCAAAAGTCCAGACACTTCACTGATATAGACTATAATAGTACAAAAACAAAAACCAATAGTTGTTAGAAGGATTATTCTTGGTATTGAGGATTTGACGGAATTTAACTACGTAATTCATAGTTATAATAGATAATAAAAATTCTTAAAATCGTATATTCAACGGTTCATACAATTCACAATTTACCAAGTTTTAGAAAAAAAACGATTCGCTTTACGAGTACGAATTGGACCAACAGTGATAAAATTAAGGGAAATTATTAGAAGGAAAAAGGAAAAAAACTATAAACTTCCCTTGTGTGACCCATTGTGCTAAACAACATTATCTAAATTTACAAGTGCCCATTTGAATCTAGGTTTCCGTATGAACGTGACTTTGAGCATTGGCCATGTGAACATCGAAGTTGTACATCTTCTTTATACAAAGTCGTAAGGAATAAGGAATTTATAAGATGTAATTCCCTCCAAGTTTATTTTTAGCATTGTATGAGTTTCATGTGTCCGGCATTGGCTGTCCCGAGTTCCATATGGCATATATGCCCTGGGTCACCTTCCATATTCTTACGAACAAGACGTTAGGGTGGGATTTAGATTGGTTGTTATTTGTTTGGGAGAGCAACACTTCTAGGTATCCATGGGAAAGAGGGAAATAAAAACGTGTTATAAAAGATAGACAAGGCTTTGGGAGATATCACTTTGGTTGTGTAGTTTAGGAGGCTTTGATCTTTTTTAATGTAAAATTTGTCCTCAGTTTTTGAAAGATGAAATCTTTTCGAGTAATGAAATAACCCTTACGCGAGAATCAAATGCTCATGCAGGAATAATATCGCTATCTCGGTAAGGAAACAAATTGACGAGAAATGACTGTGAAGAATGGTCTAAAAATATCATAATGCTCAATTAATTAATTTTACTCTTTAAAGATAATAATATCTTTTTCTTACCTTGTGTGTGAGTCCTGTGCTACAGCCTATTCGTGGATCTCGTAGACCATATATGTAACATTTTTTCACAATAAGAAAATATTTTCTAGAAATGTGCCTTTTACACAAAATATATACATATATCATATCCTGGTAGTGGCATCGTTGCCTTGGGGTTATACATTTAGAATATCTCTGCTTTAAAGCCTTCACCTTACCTTGGAGAAGGTCATAACCTAAGAACGTGCATAAATAATAAGGATTTGTTTCTATTTTCGTTCCATTGAGTGTTATATTTCAACCTTAAGTACCAATAAACCAGGTCTAGACCCGTAGGCACTTCTATTCTTTCTGTTACTTGGCTGTTTTGAAATCTCCAAGGAATTCACCCATGGTCTAGGTAATCGAAGAGGTTAAAACATATTTACACCACACAAGGATGGTTTTGGGCATCGCCAATGCGGAAAACAAAAACTTGCAAGATGTTGGTATACTTTGGGGTAGTGTCTTAAAAAGGAAAAAATAACCGGATTTCTTTCCATCTGTTTACTGATATTGATAGCTGTTCTAACTCAGTGATGAATGTGAATGCAGGTTGGTCCTGACCCGTCGCCTGTAATGCGGTGAAGCTATAATATGTTTAAAGATGGCGGTTGAACCAGAAAGTTTGGACTACCTTTTGAGGTATATTTCTCGTTCTTTCATTCTCTTCATATCTTGGCCATTATGTGTGTGTACTTTAGATTAACCTGTAATCTAGTCTGGAGAGACAGAGACACCTTGGGTTTGATTATCAACACTGTTTTCTATTTGTTACTAGTGGTATTATTCAGGTATTAATGCTCGAGCTATGAATGGGAAACGACTCTCAGATCTTCGTCCTAATATTCCAAAGACTGAAGTTGATGGAAATGACTCTCACATCATCATCCTATTCCAAAGATACGGACGTATTATTAGAATATTTACTATTATATATAGTATATATTATATATATATATATTCGGTAGCGGATTCGGGACAATCCAGATATGGGGACACTGTGTAGACACTAATTCTTAACTACAGTTTAGATAGCAGTGGTTTCTCATAGATAAGTAGATGCAATAAAAGAAATAGGTAATAGGTGAAATGAGGTGTCAATAAA
The DNA here is from genome assembly GCA_014058105.1 of Kingdonia uniflora. Classification (NCBI taxonomy): domain Eukaryota; kingdom Viridiplantae; phylum Streptophyta; class Magnoliopsida; order Ranunculales; family Circaeasteraceae; genus Kingdonia; species Kingdonia uniflora. Next base: position 52,531 of record JACGCM010001325.1, read on the forward strand.
CAGTATGCTCTCTTCAACAGATTTCGTAGGATCTTTCTCTCTATGTATCTCTCTCATTCTACTCTACACTCGCGACTCTAGCAGAAACAAATTAATCTCTCTATCTATCTCTCTTCTGGCTCCATTCATTCAAAAACTGCCGCCCTCGAGCATCACTTTATTGACGACAATGGTGAGTAATGGGTTAATATGAAGTATCTCTCCCCGCTTGTGAGATTCAAAGCTAAGACTAACCGTTTTCTCCTATCTGTCAGTCATCTTAGTTCGTGGATGCCAGAGATACCAGCCTCTCAAGTATCAACTCGATTCGAAAAGTTAAATTCAA
>JACGCM010000989.1:0-227847 GCA_014058105.1 Kingdonia uniflora
TTTATATATTTTGTGTAATTGAGGTGAATTCTTTCCTAGTTTTTTAATTTGTTTAAAACCCAATATTTGACTTCTTAGCATAAGTATTTACATCTTTGAATCACAAACAACCATTTTCTAGTCCCGTTTCGGAAGTCCGACACATTGATTTTTACCCATACAAACATCGGATTTTGACCGTTACCATTCATTCTTAGACTTGATCCAATACTACATTGGTATCATAGGATGAATATAAACATAGACTCTACCGTAGATGGCCTGCGCTAGCTGCGATCCTTGATAAGTCTGGAATATCTCTTTGGATCATCTGGGGTGCCTTACAATCTCGTACCGACTATCTCGTATCTATTTTATAATTCTTCCTATTCCATTTTGGTCTATTGGTGAACTTCTTATTCCCCTTACCTCAGGTTATTGATGGCTAGAATTTAATTCTGTCATTGTTCCATCTTTTTTTATCCATAATTGCGACCCTGTCACATGCTTACTCTTAGTAGGCATAAGCTTGAGGTTCCTAACCAGTAGCTTATTGTTTTTGCTCATAATGAGGATAACTTGAATTAGGTCTGCGTGTATAGTGATCAATCAAATGTTGCCTCGGAAGCGTAACATTTGAAGCGTAGAAAATGTAATAGAATATTCCATATCTCTATTTACTTCAACAATTTCTCCATGAGAGATTATAGTTGAGTTGCACTGCCGAATAAAAATTTTGCCACAGTCATATAATACTATCATAGTATGAGGTAAGCCATCCAGCCTTCCTGAATATGGAGGCGAGGGTGCCAAACAAAGCTCCTACTTTGTTATTTAGAAACTTATTAATCTCAACAATAGTCTTTTCCAGATTCTGTAATAGCAGATGGATTTCAGTATTGATATAGGTTAAGTTTATTTGTACCTGAAATAGAAATTATAGTATGGGAAGTACTCAATGTTCTGAGTGTCACCAACATCTATTATGCATGTAGATCAATACCAGTAATAGTACTTGATAAATATTCCTTCTATAAAGGCAATTTAGAGTATTCAAGTCAGTGATTCCCAATCATTACATGTAAGTAAACCGTATTCATATCTTATTACTTATGAAATCATTTTTAAGTACATGATTTATAATTATTACTTGAGATTCATAGTATATAGCACAATAAAGTATAAGATACTCAATCATTACTTGCAAGTGAACCGTGTTCATAGCTTTATACTTATGAGATCCTATTAAGCGTCAAATCCCAATTTTACCTCGTAAAATGGTATTCTTAACCTTAAAGTGTATTTTAATAGAGTTTTAGCCAAGACAACTATTTAAAACTACTAGATGTTACGTTTATTATTCTGAGAACTGGGGTGTTATAAGCCCTCAAGTTCTATACAGGTCTGTATATTCTAGCCAAATAACCCTATTTACTAAGAATATAAGAGGTATTAGATGTTTACCTGAGAAGTGGTCACACCCCAAAGTCTGTTGGGTTCACAAGATAGGTTGATTATGTCTGTCTTTGAACTAACATTTTCGGGTACTATAGCTTGTTATCATTGCCTATATACCTTTAAATGTTATTATGTAAGATCTAATTGTACCTAGATACGAAAAATGGTTCCTTAGGCATCAAGTTTTTATAAAAGGACTAAGTCAATTCCTAATTTAAATCTAATTAATTGTCTTTGATAATTAACTGCGATTTAGATATGACACCTAGTCGTATTCTAAATTAGTCTTATTTTTGTATTATTTGTGATCCTCTGATAATGATAATTATTACCCTAGGGGAATACCATTAATATCCTATTAGATATCGTAAGATACTTAAATATGTATTAATCAATTTGCTTATATCCTATATAAGCGAGTCATTTTTCCTATATAAGGCACCCGTTCTCAAAAAAAAATTAAAAATTTTTTTTATTAAAATAATTTAAAAATGGGTCCCCCACGGGGTAGGTCCAGTCAATATGAATTTTTCAAAAAAAAATTATACTAAATTTGACCAAGAATTGGGAATTTTATAGCCGATTCAGTGTCTGAACCAGTCCTGGATCGGTCTGACTAGATCATGGTCAAGGCCTGGAACGGGTTTACTGGTCTGGACCAGTTTGACCGTGTTACACTTGCCCACACGTGACATGCGTGTCTGTCATACGTATCACTCCAGTGACCGTCAGGTGGCCAGTCTGGTGACTACCACATGTCACCACACGTTCCATGCACGTGTCAGCCACGTGTTATGTCACGTCAGCATGCTACGTATCCCCGACATGTGTCACTGCTGACGTCAGTATTGTAGACACCCACTGCCATGTCAGCATTGCACGTGTCATTGCTGACGTCAGAATGGATAATGATGGCGTTATCAAACATATATTATTAAATAATATTTTAAAATAATATTTTATTTTTACTGACGTCATCTGACCTAAAACCACCGGTTTTGGCCGTAAAACTGCTTAGTTTTAACGTGAGTTTCCTGATGATTGAGACATCTCCCTGAGACATGCTATATACCGTTGGAAAGCTCATGGGATAGGCTTTCTAACGAAAGTAGAATCTCCTCTATCTGATGTACACAGAGAAAGTTATATTGGTTTGAAAACAGCCATTTTATCAAGGGTAAAAATCACCAAAATTGGCTATTTTTAATCTGAAAAAATAGGAAAAAATGCTACTAATCTATATTTAGATATCATAACACATTGATTAGATAGAAATTGAATCTAAATTCATAAATCTTTAAAATACCTCTCCTGATCGCAAGAATTCCCTAAAAATGTAGATTGAAGAGATTTTCTTTCTCTTCTTGATCCAGTAGCTTACGTACTGATAACGTGTTAAGAAATATAATAATATAAAAGCTAATTATAAATTTTATATCTTGAGAGCAATTGAGAGAGAGAGAGAGAGAGAGATTTCTTAGTGATATTGAAGAACTATAAAACTGTACGTAATACAGAAGTAGATAACCCTATTGAATAGGTTACCAAACCTACTCAAACTCTCCTCATAAACCCTAAAAGCCTATGGGCTTGTTAGGAGCCCAATAGGACACCCCAACCCAGTTGGGCTCCTAGCTTGAACTGGACCCAACTCCTAACAGGTTTGTATTTTCTTTGTAATTAGATCTCGTTTTACCTAGAAATTTAAGTACAATATATGGATCTCGTAATACATGAAAATATTCGAATAAAAGGGTATACCATTCATTACATATCTCATTCTTAGCATAATATTTAATTACAAGTACACAATTTCTTTGATATCTCATTTTACTCGAAGATGTTTTTATGCGACCATACTTATATGTCAATGGCTAGGATTTGACCCGATATCCAATCTTGTCCGATCCGTTAACAAAGGATTAGGATTGGAAAAAAATTGATCCTCCACGACCCGATCCGTTAATGATCCTACCCTTTAGTTAGCGGATCGGGTTAGGATTCACCATAACCCAATCCGTTAAGGGTATTTGAATAATGCATCATTTTTATATGGATATATGATAATACATCTTTTTTGTTTATTTATATAGGCGTGTATTGTTGATTTTAAATATATGTAATATCTCTAGTGTTCATTATGCAAGACTTTATGGTTTATAAACATATGAGGTTTTACATGTGTTAGGGGGGATTGGGTTTGGACCTTAAAGGACTGGAAAATTAACCAAAAATTAAAGCTTAACGAATTGGATCGAGTCGGATAAGGATCACATAAATCCTTAAAGGATCAGGTCAGGATCACAAAATTAGTGATCCTTTAGGATCGCGAATCGAGTCAGGATCTATGAATTCCTTAACGGATCGGGTCAGGATCGACTATGATCCTGGCCCGATCCGGTCCATTGGCAACCCTACTTATAGCTTAGAAGCTTGAGAAGATAAATGCATAATAAAATATGATATTATAGCATTTAGTAGGTAAACCATAGCGAGCCAAAACCAAAAAAAGAAAAAAAATTACGAGAATTTCTCGCCATATATATAGCGACTCGGTGGATGTAAGTACGTTCAGTTTGGGGACACATAAGTGATTATTGTATGCCCTCTGAGGGGGAATAATGGCAAGTGCACCTTCTTAGACTCTCAGAGGGAATATATAAGCTATTTTTTATTCTTCTTTTATTGCTTCTCCGTAAAGAATTGGCTTTTGACTCTACTCGGGCTAGATCTCAGGGTTTATGAATAAACTGTAATAATCAATGTCCTAATTGATATAACACTAACAGATCCTATTTGTTGATAATTGATCGTGGAACTTCATAAGCATCACAATATATATAATCATACCTGAATCCATAACGATCTTCAATTACTGCAACTCCCTTTTAGCTATTTAATCCTTCAGCTTTATGTAGAAACCGTGTTTCTCTCTCTTGACCTATAAACCCTAAATTGTGTATTCGATGTGTTGTAGATATGATCTACAATAACATATTTATAAGTAGAGAGAGGGACTCAGTTTCCAAATCCATGCTTTAATCTCGAGCATCTATCACATTATAAAATATTAAGAATTATATCTTTCTTTAATTAACCTTCTAAATCCATTATTTTCCTATTGAATCAGGATTTTTGTTATTAGCCATATATTTTGGGTTGATCATATTAAGATAATATATTTGCATATATTCTCAATATTCCAACATTCTCTCATTTGGTCTATGTAAGAATCTTTCTATATAATTTAATAAAAGAACATAAGACGCGCGATAAATACATCAATAATATCATAATCAGTTTTCAAAAATATCGTATTTAAATCAATTATTAGTATGGCAATTCCACATTATTCATTACGTGATTCCTTTAATGTTATACTACACATATAACCTACTCAAATAGATTTATAAATAAAGATTATCAATAATAATCCCGTAATGTCTTATTAAAAGACTATTTTTGTTATCATTAAGCCATTACCATACAAGTACATAAATAATGGAAAACATAAAATTAGAAATTTCTTGATAAAGAGCTCAAAATGTCAAACTAATAAGTATATCAAGCCACAATTAGCAATTATCTACTAACTACCCTGAAGACCCATTTTGTCAACATGTTCCTTAAAGGTCTTCGATGACAGCCCCTTAGTCAGTGGATATGCTAAATTAGAAACTACACTGATATGTTCAATTGACACTCGTTGTTTCTTAACTTCATCCTTGACTGCAAGGTACTTTATTCCATGTGCAGAATTCGTTAGAATACTTATCATTTTGGAAAAGAAGACAACTGCGGCATTATCGCAATAAATTTTCAGTGGCCTCGAGATAGAATCTAAAAATCTAAGTCATGAAATAAAATTCCGGAACCACAAGCTATGAGTTGTAGCCTTAAAATATGCTATAAACTCAGCCTCCATAGTTGATGTAGCAATTTGACCTTCTTTTACACTTCTCCATAAAATAGCTCCTGCATCTAACATGTACACATAACCAAAAGTGTTCTTTGTGTTATCCAAACATCCACCAAAATTTGAATCTGTGTAACCAATCACCTCATGATAATCGCTTCTCTTATAAGTTAGCATATAATCCTTTGCCCCTTGTAAATACCTCAACACTTTCCTTTCAGCTTTCTAGTGATCTAAACCTGGATTGGATTGGTATCTACCAAGCATCCCATTTGCTAAACTTATATCCGGTCTGGTGTAAACCAGTGCATACATCAAACTCCCAACAAGTGAAGCACAAGGAATATCTTTCATTCTTTCACGTTCCAAATTATTTTTAGGACACTGATTTAGGCTGAACTTATTTCCATTCTGAATTGGAACGTTATTTGTGTTAGAGTTAGTATTGGCTTGGGTGTATTTACGTCTTTTGTTCTTTCTTTAAAGTTAGGCTATTTGGGTATGTAGTTGTAAATCAACTTTATCTTATCTTCTTCTAACACAACATACTAGTTCTCTTTCCTCTCTGATAGTTGAACCTTAATATCAAAGTTATTATGGTATCAGAGCCAGATTATTTTTGCTGGTTGTTATCTGAAAATAATTAGGGTGTTCTCCGGTTGATTTGGGCATGATTTTGTTTTCGATTTCTGATCTTCCTATAATTAGGGAATTTGATTTGAAAAAAAAACTAAAATTTGGTGGCTTGAATCTCTGCTAATAGATTTCGAATCTCTCTCAGACGTTGTCCTTACGTATAAGCCCTTTCAATTCTCCCTATCAGCCCATTAGCTTGTAAAGCTCTCTCTATTAGTGCTGATTTGTGGTGTTAGTATTTGATTTGATGATTGGGTACATTTAATTTGATGATTTAGTATTTGGGTATAGTTTACTTCTTATTAGTTACTGAATTGGTTTTTACTGGAGTTGTTTGGATATTTAGGTATAATTTAGTTTTTGGTTATTACTGAATTAGTTGTTAATGGAATTGTTTTGGCATTTGGGTTTTGATCTTCTACCAAGTTTGTTACAAAGTTAAGGGGTATTTCAGTATCATTTGATATCAAGTCTGTAGTTCCTGATTGTGACACTTCTTTTATGAGAAAATAGAAGATCATAAATTTGATTTCCAAGTAATTGGTCCAAAGTTATCGGGACCTAACTGTAGGGGCCAAGTTTCGTAAGAGGTAAAACTAGCTCTTACACCAAGGGGTTAATCTTCGACTAGGGGCTTATGCAAGTATATAAGGAAATAATAAGCTATATTACTAAACTAACACACTTGTGTGCAGTCCTAGAATTGGTTTCTCCACAACCTCTAACAAGGATTTGAACGATTGATGATATATATTGAGTTAGACAATAGATCGAATAGAAAGAGGGTTACAGGGTGTACAAAGGTAATCTTCAAGGGCTTTTGAGAGAGTTTTTCTAACCCCTTCATAGTACCTCCTCCCCTCCTATTTATAGGAATTAGAAAAGGGGTGAGTCACCATGGGAGGTCAGATTACATGTATATCCGCCAGGACAGCTATTTTGTACGTTGAGTCGGTTCTGACACTGTAGTTGTCTGGTGGCTCATTTTACTATTTTATCTGAAGAGCTGGCTGTCAGGTGTATCTGCCTTCGACCATTCATTACCATGGTCGAAGTCTCTCTGGTACTGATGCTGAGTTCTGGTACTGGTCGTCCATCTTTGGCTTTGACTATGGTAATTAGCTTTGATGATGCCTTTGAGTATTCGATTAACTTCTTAAACTTAGTTACTAGTCATGCTGGGTTTTGAGTCTCTAGGTAGGCTTTGATGTAGCCTTCGAGTATTCGACTGGTGATGGATGGCTGCGGGTAGGATACTACAGTCGCCCCCTCTTAATAGGGGCCTTGGAAATTGTTGTAGATGGCGTGTGCTGAGAAAAAATTGTTAGGCATGGGAAGTTGAAGAGTTGACTAGTTGAAAGTGAGCAATTCCGAGGAGAGTAATTAAGGTAAGTGATGATTAAGGGGTAATAAATGGTCATTAATCAAGGTATAAATTAGGGTTGTTAGGGGGAAAATTTCAAGCATTCTTCATCATCTTTCTTGAGCAAGCATAACAATGAAGACCACTCCCAATACACGTTACCAGAAGAGAATGGATGAGAGGGAACACCGTATTAAAGAGAAGACGATGGCCCTGAAGGAGAAATTCTTTGGAGATCAGGGTTTGGACATGGTATTACCTGACTTAGTGAAGCTGGGGCCAGGGGAAGCTATCTGTGGGCATCCGTACGAGCACTGGTGGAGGGTGATATAGTGGTTGGGTCCGAACGTCTATAACTGATATTTCTTGCTAAAAAGCCTAGCAGAAGACTAGGTGGATGTTGAAGATGCAGTCGAGGCTCAGGATGGGCTCTGTAAGAACTGTCCCGTATGTAAATAGAGGGGTCTTCAGGATTGGGGGTGGATATGTACAAGTGTTTGTTTGTTATTTCAGTTGCTATTATTTTTATTGTTTTTCTATCTTCTTCTTTTTTGATGTTAGTGATGTATGCCCGATAACTTGTGGAATGAACCAATGTTTTGCTAAAGTATGATGGTATAACCATGTTAGGTACTGTAGATGATGGTAATGTAGGCGCGGTTTTAACTGTCGAACTTCAAACTTGAGTAATGAAAATAAATAAAAATGGTAAGAAAATTTGATTCTTTCATATAACGAAAAGTATTGCCCAAAGGTTCAAGAACTTATGTATATGTACGATGGATTGTGGTAGAATGCAGACTATGGTTTGAAAAAAAAATGCATGAGGTGGCTCGAAAGCGTATGTGGTCGATGGGTATGACTATAGTGGAATGGATAAGAAGGCTCGAAAATAAAAGCATAGGATGCTTCAACTGCAAAATCTGACAGCCAAAATGGCAGAATTATCAGAGGTGATACAATACATAAGGCAGTGTGCTGCTGCAGGCCATCATGATGTTTCCTTGGGTATGGAAATAGATGGATGTGACACGTGGGCATAAGTTAACAACTTCGTGTAGCATATCAGAAGGTTTGAGAGGGATAAATTTATATACATATATATATATTATCTGGTATAAGTGTGTGACACGCACGGGGGTACAAATAGGGGCAAAATAGGCAAAACACATCATGGCCAAAAATGGGGGGGAGTGGAGGAGTGGTAATGATGGTGAGTGGGGAAAATCGAGGCAGTTTTGTTTTTTTTTTGAGGTATTTAAAGAGGTGGGAGAGAGAGAAATCACTATTCCCAAGCAACTAAAGAGAGAGAGGAAGACATACTCAAACAGAAAATTTCATTATTATAGTAGAACTTGCTGGAGTGGAGGAAAGGAAACACCATTGTTGCTGACAAAATTGATCTACTCAAACAGGTATGTCCTCTAATTTCTTGGTAAAGATAGGCAATTTATTTTTGTTGTTGCTTGGTCATTTCTTTTGCTCGGTACGGTAGGGGTAATGTTTTGTTGGGCCGCCGGTAACGGCGTAACTGTAGGAGGATGCAGTAGATGTGTTAGAAGTCTGGCAAAGTAAAAAATTTGGAGGGGCAAGGGTAGTAGTAGTCAAATATTCAGTCGTAGGTCAGCCGATTGAGTAAAGGTAGATAATATTATGAAATTGAACCTTGATACTCGAATATATTGAGTTAATGTCAATCCTCTTCTTCTGTAGGGTATAATACATACCCGTCAAGCTTCGAGGATGAGGATGTGGACGAAGTAAACCATCTAAGTATATCTGCTCGAGGTCGAGGGGATGAGAGCGATGATGTAGAAGTATTAGATATTGTTTCAGATGCCCCATTAGCTGTAGTAGTGCCAGAAGTTGGAGTCTCGACTAGGAGCCATCGTAGGGCTCGAATAGTTGGAGAGAGTAACGAAGAAGATAATGAGGAGGAAGAGGGAAGGGGGAGCAATGGTACTATTAAACCTTCGGGTGATGAGAGGGAGGACGTGGAAGAGGAGGATAGTGATAGGAGGGAAGATATGGATGATTCGGGGACAACTTTGGGGCCAGTCTCAGATCAGGAAAAGGTGAGGCTGGATCGATTCGTGGTAAAACATAGGTTGTTGAAGGTGGGTGTTATTATGGTGCCATTAAGGGCTGAGTACACGTTTAAGGATTCCCCTCTTGAGGGAATTATGGCGCTTAGAGGTCAGATTTGCCTAAGGATGCAACTCCCTCTTCGAAGGTTGGTGAAGCAGGTATTGAATTTTTGGGATGTTACCCCATGCCAGATGAATGGCAATTTTTATGAGATGATGAGAGTTGTCGAAGGGATGAATATGGAATTGCAATGCGAAAGGAAGTTTTTGATCAAGTGGTTCGACATAGTGTCATTCTATTCTGGGAAAGTAAATAAGAAGGAAGATAGATATCACATTCAATGCCATGTGGACAAACCATGATTATTTGACCTGTGTTTGACTGGGCGTGGGAGGGATAAGGATTTGATGGTGGAAAAGGGGAATTATGATAATATAGAGGGGAAGGTGGAACAGAGGCTGAAGCATAGGCTGTACAATGCAGGTAAGTGAAGACTCAAAGTATATTGATTGTATGGTTTGAATAAACTGTTGATCTTGTCTTTCATATTTTGCAGATCCCACAAATAATGCATTGAAGAACCTGAGGAGTTATATTTATGAACTGATCAGCCAGGAGGAAGGGTGGGTAAATAAGGTATTTCGTAAGTTGAGTATTATCAGAAAAAGATGAAAGAAGATGGATACTTTGCTGAGAGACGTTCCGGTTGTTGATGGGCATTCAAGGAAGAAAAAAGAAGGAAATTCTTCGACGAAGGCAGGTGGGATGAATTAAGACACTTTAAGCCGAAATTTGAGCTTTGTACCGAGGTCTCGACGAGGAGGGCCTGGGACGATACGGTCGGGTGTGCCCAAGACTGTTCCCGAGGTACCGCTTTAAACTAGCAAGGGTAAAGACAAGGTCACTGACAAAGCATCGACAGTGCAGCAAACGAGGTTAAACTGGAGGAGAGCACTTAAGTAATGGCTAAGTCGATGGCTACTCTTTGCGGCAAAAACACAGATGAAGCGGGAAAGTAAGTAAACAAAGCTCTACACCAGGTAAGTGTTTCTAGAATTTTGGAGTTGAAATTATGGTTTGAGAATTGTTGATTAGTCGAGTATTCATACAGGTGAATGCTTGGGTGATAGATTTTAACAAAGCACAAAAGGTATCGAGTGAAAAGCTAAAGCAGGCGAAGGACAGGCTTGAGCTCACGTAGGGGACCAGGATATCGCTGGAGACCCAGGTCGGTATGCTAAAATGAGAGAAGTTGCAAATTTGAGCCAATGCCGTGAGGAAAATCGAAGCTACGATCGCCAACTATAATCAAACGGCAGCAGTGTTGGAGGCGAAGCTGGCTAGCAAGGATGAACAGCTGTAGAACAACAAAGCGCATTTTCAGGTGCAGTATAATGATAAGTGTGACTTGACCACAACCCTAAAGAAATTTATAGATAGGTTGGGGTATGATCCAAAGACCTTCGAGCTCTATCCTCTAATGGAAGAGCCTGTTGTCGAAGATGTTGCACAGACAGAAGGGATGGAAGTGGACCTTGTAGGGGGAGGTGTTGGATTGGTAGCTGATCCTGCAGTCGAAGGGGATGGTGTTGGTACTAGTAATGCTGTAAGGGATTGTGGGCGATGGTAGTGCTGTGGCTGCTGAAAAGAATCCCATTGTCGAAGGCAGTGGTGGTGTTGCTATAGAAGATCATGGAGAAGGATTGGTCAATCCTGTGTAATTAGGGTATTTGGAGAGGGTAATTTGTCTGGCTTCTATTTTGTAACCAACTTTCTCTCTTTCTACTGTACATTTTGTAGATAGCTTTGAACAATGTAGTTAAATATACTGTGTATTGGACTTGATGTACTGGAATGTATTGGACTTGACTTACTTGTATATATGTATGTTGGTAACTATATTGGACTTGACTTACTAGCCGCGGGTTGTAGCTTAGATGAAGCATGATATGTTTGGCCCTAATACGTCTCTGAGTGTCTGGTCTATCAGCCATAAATGCCACTCGAATATGCTTAAATTAGAACCTTGAAATGCTTTGAGGCCGCCCCCAAGTATCAGTCGAGACGAAGGGTAGAGATGATACCTGTGACCAACTCAAAAAATTTATTGGGCTTCGAAGGTCTCCCCTAGGTATTCCAATCCGCAGGTTTGAGCCTAAGCGAAACATTATGTGGTTGGCCACAATGCATCCCCGAGTGTCCGGTCTATCGACTATTCATGCCACTCAGATTTACTCGAATTAGAATCTTAAAAAACTTTGAGGTTGCCCCCAAGTATCAGTCGGGTCGAAGGGTTGACATGATACTTAGGTTTGACCAACTCAAGAAGTTCACTAGACTTCGAAGGTCACCCCCGAGTATTTCTATCCGCAGGTTTGAGCCTCAACGAAGCATTATGTGGTCGGCCTCAATCCATCTCCGAGTATCCGGTCTGTCGACCATTCATGCCACTCGGGTTCGCTCGAATTAGAACCTTGAAAAACTTTGAAGTTGCCCCCAAGTATCAGTCGGGTCGAAGGGTTGACATGATACTTAGGTTTGACCAACTCAAGAAGTTTACTAGAGGCATGACATAAAGCTCAGAGGAGAAAAGTATGTTCATTGATTATTTTGTATTTAAATCAGTTGAACAAGGTGGTGGCCGTAGCCTGTTGTATGAGACTAATTATATTATGTTCTAAGGGTTGGGTAGGTGTTCCTCAGCTTCTGTCATCAAATAATATAAGCCTTTGACGGCTTTGTCGTACACGACATAAGGTCTTTCTCATGATTCAGCTAACTTGCCAGTATTGCGAGGCTTCAAAGAGGGTGTGACTCGTCGAAGAACTAAATCGCCAATATTGAAGCTTCTAGGTCAAACCCTCTTGTTGTATGACTTATGGAGAGAGAGATGACAATGGCCGAGATTAGCTATGGCCCGGTCTCTGGTTTTGTCGATCCATAGCATATTGCATCCAAGTTCAAACTCGTTATCTTCATCCGGGAGGTTAAGGTCGTGCGTTGGTACTATAAACTGAGTAGGTAGTACAGCATCGGTACCATAAGCTAGGAGGAAAGGGGTGCAACCCGTCGCCTTTCTTGGAATGGTATGATAGACCCAGAGTACATGCTATAATTCTTGAACCCATCGGCTTTTCTTCTGGCCGATGCCTTTCTTAAGACCGTCGACTATAGCTTTATTGATTGCTTCGACCTGACCATTTCCCTATGGGTAATATGGAGTAGAGGGAGAAAGGATAATGTTGTACTTTTTGAGGAAATTGTAAACTTTTCTCCCAACAAATTATGAACCGTTGCCGCATCGAATCATGTGAGGGCAGCCAAAACGTGTGATAATATTTTCCCATAAGAACTTGATGACTTCCTCTTCTTGGGTTTGATATGAAGGTACAACTTCGATCTACTTAGTAAAATAGTTTGTGGCTACTAGAATGTGTTCTTTACTTCCCGAAGATTTGGGGAAAGGGCCTACTAGATCAATGACCCACCGCTTGAACGGCCAAGCAACTTAGCTACAATAGTGGTCTTGTGACGGGCTTTGAATATCGTAGGCGTGACACTGGCATTTGTCACAGTTCTTCGCATACTCTTCAACTTATTTCTGCATATTGGGCCAGAATAAACCTTGGGTTACGGCTTGAAGAGCCATAGATCGACCTGCAATGTGGGAATCGCAGTTGCCTTTATGGAGTTTGGTGAGTATGGTAATGGCCTCGTGTTGGGAGATGCGATGGAGGTGTACGCCATTTGGGGATTTATGGTGTAGACCACCATTGAGAATGGTGTATCATCGGTAGTTTTCCAATAATGAACATTTGGCCTTGGGATCCTTCGGGAGGGTCGAACCATTGAAATTTACATTGAAGGGTGTGCGCCAGTCTTTGGGATCAGGACTCTCGCCCCCAGTATTGATGGCATTGACTTCCATCTGGTCGATACTTGGGCATTCGAGTACTTTGATATAGAGTATTCAAGATTCAGACTGGCCTAACATAGCTGATATATAGGCGAGGGCATCGGTGTGTCTATTTTCACCTCGAGGGTAATGTGTAATGAAAGATTTTTCAAGGAAATGACCCATGCGCTGGCGGACAAGTGCGACATACACATCCATGCAACCGTTTGTCTAATTTTTACCTGTGTACTGTCTCTGAACAAGCTGGGAATCAGTAAATACTACTAATTTAGGAATACTAAGTTTAAGAGCGAGGTCGAGACCATGTATCAGAGCTTCGTATTCAGCCTTATTCTTGGAGCACTCAAATTTTAGTTTGATTGCTTTTTTGATTCAATCATTGGAAGGAGTAACTAGGACAATACCAATCCCATAACCGTTAGGTCCGGCAGAGCAATTTGAAAAGTGACGCCAGCCCATATTAGGGTTCCAAGGGTCACTTTGTTCGGGCTGATCTTTAGGTAAATTGTCTTCGTGTTCTTCCCAGTCGAAGTCTTCTACTGGGAAGTCGGCAAGGAAATCAACGACTGCCTGGCCTTTTTGAGATATCTATTTTGTAAAAGTGATATCGTGTTTACCGAGATAGACAGGCTGCTGTTGTACCCGTCTGGATTTATCTTTCTTGTTGAGGATCTCTCGAAGAGGGTAGGTGGTGATAACACGTATGGGGTTAGCTTGGAAGTATGGCTTGAGCTTTCGAGTAGTGTAGACAAGTATAAGGAACAACCGCTCGAGTTTGGTATATCATGCTTTGGCAGGTGTCAGAGTTTTGCTAAAAAAATATACGGGAATCTCAATACTGGTTTCGAGTCGAATAAGGACTGAACTAATAGAATTATCGGTTACTGCGAGATACAAGAGGAGCATTTGTCTTCGATGGGGGTGCTTATGATAGGTGGTCGACCAAGGTAATTTTTGAGTTCAAGGAAGGCCTGTTCGCACTTGGATGTCCAATTTACTTTGGAGTTATTCTATTTGGCCTTATGGATGCCTTGGTCGCGTAAGAGGGAGAAAAGCCAAGCACAACGGTCAGAGGATTTTGAGATAAAATGGTTTAAGGCGACTATTTTTCCAGCAACCTTTTGGACATCCTTTCTTGTTCGAGGGGAAGGCATATTGATGAAGGCGCGAATATGAGTTGGCTCGATCTCGATACCTCATTTACTGATGAGGTGACCCAAGAATTTACCGGATGAAACGCCAAATTGGCATTTGTCTGGATTCAATTTCATGTTATAAGCACGATGTATCAAGAAGACTTCGGTTAGGTCCTGTATATCGGTATGTTTTTGGAGGCTTTTACATAACATATCATTGATATAAACTTCGACTGATTTTCCTAGTAAAGGTTTTAACATAGTGGTAACCAAACGCTGGTAGGTGGCACCCACGTTTTTGAGGCCGAAGGGCATCACATTAAAACAATGCAGTCCATGTTTAGTAATAAAGGAGGTTTTAAGTTGGTCTTCAGGGAGGAGGGGAACCTAGTTGTAACCCAAATCCACGTCCATCATAGATAATCGTTCATAGGCTGCTATAGCATCCAGAAGTACAGAAATGATCGGGAGAGGAAAACTGTCCTTCGGTGTGTGTTTATTAAGGTCTACGAAGTTTACGCAGATTCGGATCTTGCCATTCTTCTTGAGGACAGTGATAATATTTGAGATCCAATCAGCGTACTTGACTTTTCTGATAAAGCCCGCGGCCAGGAGTTTCTCGACATCGAGGTTCACTGCTTCTCAAATCCTCTGTGCCAAAGTTTGCTTCTTCTGCTTCACAGCTACAGATTTAGGGATGAGGTCAAGGCGATGGCAGGCCAGTGTGGGGTCGACACCAGGCATCTCATGGAACATCCAGGCGAAGATATCTTTATTTGCACACAGGAACGTGGTGAGCTCGAGGCTTTCTTTTGAATCCAAAAAACTACCAATGAATGTACCTCGACCAGGGCTATCGAGTTTGACGTACATAGTAGGTTTGAAAGGTGTGGTAGAAGAGGTCGATGGTGTGGGGAGAGAGAGAAGCATTGATTGCTATGGACTAACAACTTTTTTGGTAAGATCAATCTTGGGGTGCTCGCATGAGCGGGCGAGACATTAGGAGCCTTTTCATGTTCCACGTACCACAAGGGGTAGTGAAACATAGTGTTTAATGATAGGTAGAAAGTATGCCTTCCATGGCATAGAGCCAATCATGCCCTAGAATTCCCAAATATTCAAATTTCCCATCGATGACAAGAAAATTGGTCTTGAGGGTGACTGGACTGGGGGTGATAGGTAGGCTAATGCAACCGACGGCGACTTCGGTGGTGCCATTAAAGCCCTTAAGTTTGACGTTGGCTTGTGTGATGGGGTTGGCTTATTGCATGGAGTGGACGGTCTGGAGGAAGAGCACGTCTACTGTATTGCCCGTATCAATCATGAGTATTATGTGTAAGACGAGATGTTCGAACTTGATCATGATAACCAAAGGATCGGAGTAGGGGAAGCGGACGTGAGAAGTATCATAATCGATGAAGGATATACCTTTAGGTCGAGGGCATTGCCTAGATTCAGGTAGAAGGGCGGGTAGTTTTTGCTTGTAAGTAATTTCGGCGACATATTGATGTAGACGACCAGCTTTAAGAATCATCTTCAGTGATCGTTGCAGAGCATAGCATTTGTTGGTAGGGTGGCAGTTGTATTTATGATTTTGGCAATAGAGCTCATCCTTGCAAACCACGATGGGGAAGGGAGTACGCCAGATAGGATCGGCATGGATGTGTATGAGAAGGGTGTTGATGGGAGCAGTGAGCTTCTGTAAGACCGACATGGGTCATTTCTTGTGGATGTTAGATGGGGTAGCATAGAAGTGAGGGCGTTTACAGCTCTCATTCCCCTGTGAGATGGGAGCGACCATGGGTGTAGGCGATGGTCGAGGTTTGTTGCGATTGGTAGTCGAGGCATTCCCCTGGCGATTGGATTCACGGAGGCTATCGAGGTCGATGGACCCCTTAACCTTGGATAGCATCTCCTCGAGTGTTCGTGGCCTTTGGAGTACGATGTACTCCATAACGTGACTGTGGTCTGGCATAAC
The DNA here is from genome assembly GCA_014058105.1 of Kingdonia uniflora. Lineage (NCBI taxonomy): Eukaryota > Viridiplantae > Streptophyta > Magnoliopsida > Ranunculales > Circaeasteraceae > Kingdonia > Kingdonia uniflora. Next base: position 16,471 of record JACGCM010000989.1, read on the forward strand.
GTTGGAGTACGCAAGAATGGCATTCGCGGAGTCGATATTTTCAACTTTGTGCGACTCATCAAGAAAATGCTTGGTGATAGCTTCAAGCATTTCGGTGGGAGACATACAGAAGTTGAAGAGAGCATCGAATCGAACCTCTCGATCTTTGTTGAAGGCAAACTGGGAAATGAAAAGGTTTAAAAGTTGTTTGAAGCTTCGGATGGAGCCATTAGGGAGGTTGTGGTACCATTTGAGAGGGCTATCAGTGAGGTTGGTGGGAAACATGTGACATAGGATGTGGTCGACTGTGGAGTATATGCTTAAAGCATTTTGGAATTTAAGGACATGAGATTGAGGGTCGGTATTGCGATATTTGCTAATTTTTGGGGTGTGGAAATTTGAAGGTACCTCGATAGCACAGAGTTTGGGGCATATGGGGTTGTTTAACCGACTCCTTTGGTGTGGGGCTCGCGTTGATGCGAATAGTGGCATAGACTTTTTGACCTAGTTCCTTCTGTGTAAGGTAGGCAGGACGAGGGGGAGATCACTGGGGTCAAGGGTGATAAGGTCGGGGTTTAGGGTGTGCTCGGCGCTGCGCTCGCCGAGGCACTCTCGAGCGGGGCGCCGTACGGGGTGGCGAGAAGTGTAAAGTGAAAAATCAGAGGAGTCCTCCGTAATGTGGATGTCATGGTGGACCGAACTAGTCGGTATGGCGGTCGGGGCACCCTTGGCACCGAGGTGGACCGGAGGGACCTCTATATGGGATAGGTTCAAGTCGAGCGCGGGCTAAAATGCGATAAGAGGCAGGTACCTAGGATCACTGAGGAGCATCCTGGGTTTGGACCTGTTGAAGCTCTCAAACTGTGTGGCGTAGTTCGTCGAGAGCACGATGTTGGCATTCGTTATTGTCCAAACGGCACTGTTGTTCAACCTCAAGCTCTTGGCATCTGTCTTCGCGTTCGATACGCAACTGGTTGGTATGGTGCTCCTCGGCTTGGGCAAGTTGTTGGCTGATAAGGGAGAATTGGGCGGCGACTCCGTCGGTAGAGTTTTTGATGATGACAAAAGTCAAGCAGGGGGTGGTGGCCATTGAGTATGGCTATAAGGGGAAAGAAAAAGATAAGAGGGATTGGGAAGGGTGGGTGTAGCACAGACGGCGCCAAATGTAAGGGCCAAGTTTCGTAAGAGGGGAAACTAGCTCTTACACCAAGGGGTCAATCTTTGACTAGGGGATTATGCAAGTATATAAGGCAATAACAAGCTATATTATTGAACTAACACACTTACATGGAGTCCTAGAATTGGTTTCTCCACGACCTCTAGCGAGGATTTGAACGATTGATGACATATATTGAGTTAGACAATAGATCGAATAGGAAGAGGGTTTACAGTGTGTTTGAAGGTAATCTTCAAGGGCTTTTGAGAGAGTTTTTCTAACCCCTATTTAGTGCCTCCACCCCTCCTATTTATAGGAGATTAAAAAGGGGTGATTCGCCATGGGTGGTTAGATTACATGTGTATCCTCTGGGATAGATGTTTTGTACGTTGAGTCGGTTCTAACACTGTAGTTGTCTGGGGGGCCATTTTATTATTATGTCTGGTGAGTTGGTTGTTAGGTGTGTCTACTTTCGACCACGCATTACCATGGTCGAAGCCTCTCTGGTACTGATGCTGAGTTCTGGTACTGGCCGTCTATCTTTGGCTTCGACTATGGTAATTAGCTTCGATGATGCCTTTGAGTGTTCGATTAACTTCGTAGACTTAGTTATTAGTCTTGTTGAGCTTCGAGTCTCTAGGTAGGCTTCGATCGATGTAGCCTTCGAATATTCTACTGGTGCTGGAAGCCTGCGACTAGGCTACTATACTAACTATGCTTATTAGTCAGATTCCATGACGTACTTTATCATAGGTATAGGGTTATGGGAATACGTTGATGGTACAATTACAATGCCGAATGGACAGCTCAAGTGATTTAAGAAAATAGGGAATGGACAACTCAAAGATTATTACATGGATTGGTAATTCTTTAGAACTCCCAATTGATATTTAATTGGCCAAGTTTCAAATGGAAAAGGAGAGGTGGGACCACTTATAGAAGTTATATACGAAATCTAATTTTGTACGACAATATCAATTGGAAATTGATGTCTACGGTGTTCGACATTGTGATTGTAGTATTCAAGTATTTTATGGAATGATGACTTCACTTTGGGATCAACTTGCTTTAGCTGAGCCAACAGGGCTTACTGTTTGTAGGGATTGGATCTCATACCGAGAGCAACAACGGCTAGTACAATTCATGGTTGTATTACGTAATGATTTTTGTAGTAGCCTAGTCAATCATATCGATCTTCAGCAACTACACAGGCCAAGACCCCATACTAACCAATACAAATGAAGACGGTCGACATCGACCTCCACCAAGCTGCCACAATGTGACATAAAGGAAGCCAATCAATATCGACCACCAACCAAACGAACAGAGGATACCACCTAAAGCAGAGACAACAGTAAAGTAAAATAGACAAGTAATGCCTAGTTATATCAAGGGTAAGATAGTAATTATACCCTAAAATTCTAGAGGTCTTCCTTCAAGAACCTATAAATAGGGGAAGGAGGACCAAAGTAAGAGAGGCTCGACCGGGTCCCCTATATCTCCCTATAACAAAAGATACGTGTATATATATATATATACACTTCAAAATCCTCATGAGAGGTCATGAGAAGTCCTCTTCAAAGGAACTCACACATATATTGTCTGAATCCTCTTTATAAGTCATCATCATTTTATTGTAAGGTCGATTCTAAACGTCCTAGAATTATGCCCTTACAATTAACGTCGTCTATAGTCAACAACCCATACCATATAAAGCAATATATCTTCAAATCTCAAAAAACAAGATGTCACTCTACTTCAACGGTAGTAGGGTGGGGGGATAATCTGCAAGAGAATGTCAATTCTTAGCTAACTCAGATACGAGACGCGTTCACCCAAGCTAAAAACTGTCACGCTCAGCAACTTCACCACAAACGTGATGGACATCGCAAAGGGCTCCAGGAAGAGTGAGATCGATGTAAATAAGACATAAACCAACACACCAGGGAAATGGAAGACTTGCGTCCCACAATCCATAATCTTTACAACACTCAACATGTCGAGCATCCTAACAACCTCAACGGACTGGCAAACTCAAAGATTTCCGCCCAATATTAGTTGGGGCCAACCCCTCAAGTCCAGCCCACACCTATCCACCTTGGACTACCTCCCACCGCATCTCACCATTTAGGAGCGGATGCCTCTAAAGGATCATTTGGGTCCACTCTGCGTACCGATGAAAAGAGACCGCGGAGGTCCTTAAGACACTAATTAGGCGAGCATAATCCAGAGCATCGACCACGTTATGAACATTACATTGAACACTCACCCCCTTGATTTATGTATATCACTCAAAGAGAACTCGACCAAAATATCTGCGAAGCCATTCACATCAGCTCAACTTCAATCCCAACTTCATGGAGTCCCCTCAACAACCCCATATGCAAGGAGCACCTCACTATCGAGCTCCCACCAAACTTTCATGTACCCAAAATTCATAAGTACAAGAATATTGACCCAGAGTCTCACATCCTTGAGTTCCAAAATTTCCTAAGTCTTCATGCCACTTCCGACTACATCTTGTGTCAAGTTTTCCCATCTAACCTCCCTAACAGTCCTTTAAAATGGTACCACAACCTGCCTAATGGTTCGATACACAACTTTGAGGACCTATCAAAACTCTTTATCACCAATTTTGTACATAACACAGATAAAGAAATACGAGTCAACTCTTTATTTAACATCAGGCAGTCTCTGAGTGAAGCCCTTAAAAATTTTACAAAGCGTTTCCTCGATGAATATAGAAAAGTTGAAATCCTCGAGTCTGCAAATGCCATTATCACATATTCCTTCAAAGAAATACTTGTCAAAGTTAACGGGTACATCGATTTAGAACAAATAAGAGTAAACAACTGATAAACACTCCCATTCTCGTCCCACCCCATTAAACCCAAAACAATGATCGCCCCAGTCCACACCGACGAAGACTCGCGAAAGTTACCAAATCAAGATCAACAGGTCGACCGGACGCGCAGGAGATTTCCCACTCCCGTCTTGACCAAGCACAATATTAAACTCGCACAATTATTTTACCACATCAAGGCTGACCTAATCTGGAGAGCCCCTCAGCCAATTGAAGTTAAACCAGAAGAATTCTACTGCCTAAACCAAAATGTAAAAATCATTCCACAAAAAGATGTTATGCTCTCAAAAATTGTTGGTACTCATTTTTAAAGCTAGCAGATTGCATGAGTATATTGTCGACTTGCCGGGCTACCTCGACAGATTATACCATAAACCTTAACAAAGAATAATTGATGGCAATAAAGAGCTGCACATTTACCAATCCCAAATGATCAAAGTTAACAATATCGATAATGACCATACTACAAGTAAGAAAAATAGAGTAGGAGACTGTATCAAGTTTACATACGAGCAAAAATTGCCCACCCTTCTACCCAAGTCTAGCCAATTTACTCGACTAGTTAGTATCTCTTTCGTTAGCTGTGATGTTTTACATGTTCATTTCCCACATTCCGACCCCCTAGTCATCACACTCAAAGTCGAAGACGTTATCTTACACACGATGTTGGCCGACACAGGAAGCGCGGCTGACATATTTTTGCTCATAATTGTTTGAGCCATAAAAATGGAAGATCGCATTACTCCTGCCAATGTTGAACTTAATTAAAGGCTTCAATTGTTCTACCGAGGCAGCCACAGGAAGATTGGGTGTTCCCGTTGTAGAGGCCTAACCTCAGGCGGAGGAAAAGTTGGCTCTTACACCATAGGGTTTATCTTTAATCAAAGGGGCTCAAGTATATAATCTATATTATAAACAATCTGCCGACAATATACTTGCGTGGAGGCCTAGAATGTGATGCTCCACGACCTCTGATAAGGACTTTTAAGAAAGTTTATATTACTGTCGAGTAGTCAAAGGTTCGAATACTGGGTGTTTACAAGGTGGTTAAAGGTAAACAGTAAGGGCTCAGGGAAGAGATTTCATAATCTCTCCTTGGTTCTCAATCTCTCCTATTTATAGAACATAAGAAGGGCTAAGTCACCAAGGTTAGGTTGTTTTACAAGGGTACTCTCCGGGTATCTTCTGGATATCGAACGGATATCCCAGAGTTGGTATTGACGCCGTGAATGTCAGGTCTGTCACTGTAGCAGTCTGTTGGTTCTGTCACTGTAACCGTCTCTTGGTTCTTTCACTATAGCTGACAGGACCGACAGCGGTGTCGTTCTTATCTGTTTTGCTATCTGTCTGACATGTCTACGAAGTATTTCTGATGCTAATGTGGAGTCGAGGCTTGTTCATAGTCGAGGCTTCGTCTTCGAGTAATCTTAGGAAGGCTTGTTTACAGGTTAAATGGGCTTCAAGATATTCGAGTAGGCTCCGAGGTAGCCTTCGAGTATTTGACTGGGGTGGAAGGCTGCGAGTAGGCTACTACATGTTCTCAAATTCCAAAATGCTCTAAGCCTCTACTCCACAGCCAACCATCTGATGTGTATCCTTTTCCCCATAAGCCTCACAGATAGCCCCCTTCGGTGGTATCATAACCTTCCCAATGGCCCTATTTGATATTTTGCGCTACTATCCCATCTTTTCATCGCCAAATTTGCCTTCAACAAAGACAGAGAGGTCAGAGTTGATACCCTCTTCAATTTTTAAAAATCCCCGAGTGAAACCCTTGAGGCCTTCACTAAGAGATTTCTCGATGAGTCGCATAAAGTCGAAAACCTCGACTGCGCGAATGCCATAATTACATATTAGAATGCCATAACATATAACAGTCGTGTCAAAGAGTACCTGGTACTCCACAAACCCCAAACCCTCGAGGATATGCTCTCAAAAGTCAATAGGTATATCGATCTGGAGCGCCTCCGCGAATTACATAAACATGGGCAAACCTTCAGCCTCTGCCATCAATAAACCTCGGCAAATCCCACCTTCTACCCCTGCACCCCTTATCGCTTCCATCTCATAGGAGACTGAGAGCCACAAATGCCCAAAGCCGGTTTTACCTATACTTATTGCCCCCATCAGCACCCTTCTACCACAGATATAGGTAGACCCCATATGACGTATCCCTTTCCCCATCGAGGTCAAACCAGGCAAACCATACTATGCAAACCACAAGTGTAACTACCACCACACCAATAAATGCTTCGCCTTGCAACATTCTCTCGAAATCATCCGCAAAGCAGGTCGTCTGCATTAGTATGTCGCCGACCTCCACAACTACCTCGACGGGTCATATCACAAACCTCAACCCACCCCTACAATCGACCCGGCCGAGGTAGACATCTACCAACTAGATTTTATTGAAGTCAATAATATCGATAGTGTTCGTTCAAAGAGAAAGCGCAAGTGTGTCGAAGAATGCTACAAACTCACTTACCAGGAGAAGTTGTCAATCCTCCTTCCAGAATCAAGCCTTTGCCCTCGACCGGAAGGCATCTCTTTCATCGATTGCGATATATCGCATGTTCAATTTCCTCAATCTGACCCCTCAGTCATCATGATTAAGGTCGAACACCTCGTCCTCCACATCATGCTTATCGATATAGGAAGTGCAGTCGATGTACACTTCCTACTGACCGTCCAAGCCATGAACAAAACAGATCTCATCACTGTCGCCAATGTAGGACTTAAAGGTTTTAATGGGGCCACAGAAGTTCCGTTGGTCGAATCAGCCTTCCAGTTACCACCGGCCCCGTCATACTTCAAACCAGCTTTCTTGTCATCGATAAAAAGTCTGAATACCTTGGTATCCTCAGGCGCGATAGGCTCCATGCCATGCGTGCCATACCTTCGACCTATTATCAGACCCTTCGTTTTACTACCCCCTCTGGTACTTAGAATTTAAAAGGCTCTCAACGCCTCGCCGTTCATGTGTGCATCCGAAGATCAATCAGACCCGGAAACTCATCAGACTCCCATGCAATCACTATCTCATTTTGTACCCATACCATCGACAACTACTACTTCACCCATCGAACCTACTGCTTATGTCGAACTCGACAGTCCTGGTCGAGGTACATTTATTGGAACCTTCCTCGATGAGGCAGAACGCCTCGAACTTACTGACTTCCTTCAAGCAAACAAAGACGTCTTTGCATGGACAATCCAGGAGATGCCCGATGTCGACTCTAGCTTAACATGTCACCTCCTCGACCTCATCCCTCATTCCATAGCAGTAAAACATAAGAAACGTACTTTGACACCACGACTTCGAAAAGTAGTGAACCTCGAAGTTGACAAACTCATAGCCGCGGGTTTTATCATAGAAGTCAACTATGCCGATTGAATATCAAACATTGTTGTAGTTCCCAAAAAGAACGGCAAGATCAGAATCTGTGTCGACTTCACAGACCTCAATAGGCACACACCGAAGGACAGTTTCCCCCTCTCGATCATCTCAGTACTCCTCGATGCCACTGCTAGACATGAGCGCCTATCAATGATAAACGCGGCTTCAGGTTACAATTAGGTACCCCTCCTCCCCGAAGATCAACTTAAAACTTCCATTATTACTGAACAAGGCCTTTACTGTTTTAATGTTATGCCCTTCGGCCTTAAAAATACGGGTGCTACTTACCAACGCCTTGTAACAACCATGTTCAAACCCTTGTTTGGCAAGTCGGTCGAAGTTTATATCGATGACATGTTATGCAAGAGCCTCCAAAAGCAGACCCACATCCAGGACCTAACTGAAGTCTTTTTAATACTTTGAACATATAACATGAAACTTAACCCAGACAAATGCCAGTATGGTGTTTCGTCTGGTAAATTTTTAGGCCATCTTATCAGTAAATGAGTATCGTGATCGACCCTATTCACATCTGAGCCCTTATCGACATGCCTTCACCCTGAACTAAAAAAGATGTCCAAAAGGTGGCTGGCAAGATAGCAGCCCTCAACCGTTGCATTTCCAAATTCGCATAACATTGTGCTTAGCTCTTTTCTCTCTTACGCGACCAAGGCATCCATAAAGTAAAAAAGAAAAACAACCCTGAGATCAATTGGACACCTGAATGTGAACAAGCCTTACTCGAACTCAAAACTTACCTTGGTCGACTACCCATAATCAGCACCCCTATCGAAGGTGAGACACTTTCTTTATATCTCGCTGTCACAGATACTTCCATTAGTTTAGTTCTCATTCAACTCGAATCAAGCATCGAGAAACTTGTATATTTTATCAGCATCCTAACACCTGTAGAAACTCGATACACGAAACTTGAGTGTTTGCTCCTTACCCTCATCTATTCGTCCCGCAAACTTAAACCATATTTTCAAGCTCACCCCGTCTGTGTTATTATAAGTTATCCCCTTCGAGAAGTACTCAGCAAAAAAGAGAAATCTAGATGAGTACAACAGTGGTATGTGTACCTTGGAGAACATGACATCATATTCAAGAAGCAGATATCTCAAAAAGGCTAAGCAGTAGCAGATATCCTTGCTGACTTCCCGGTCGAAGATGTCAATTGGGAGGAACATTAAGACGACCTGACAGAAGACCAACCTGAAGCAGCAGATCCATAGAACCCTAACACAGGATGGCGTCTCTTCAACGATGGATCCGTTGGGCCAATGGTTCAGGGATCGGTATAGTCCTAGTCACACCTACCAATGATCGAATAGAGAAGGCCCTCAAATTAAACTTCAAATGCTCTAACAACGAGGCTGAATATGAAGCCTTGATCCATAGCCTCAACCTTGGCCTCGAACTTGGTGTCCCTAAACTTGCAGTTTTCACAGATTCCCAACTTGTTCAGAGACATTACACTGGTGAAAATTAAGCTAATGGTCACATGGCTGAATATGCTGCTCTCGTTCGACAGCGCATGGACCATTTTCCTTAAAAATCTTCTATCACTCATTACCCTCGAGGAGAAAACCAACACGCAGATGCCCTCGCCTACATAGCAGCTATGTTAGGCCAATCAAAATCCCAAACTCTCCATATCGAAGTACTCGATCGCCCAAGTATCGGCCAGATGGAAGTCAATGCCATCAATACTGGGGGAGAGAGTCTCGATCTAGATGACTGGCGAACACCATTCCTCCATTACTTTAACAATGCTACCCTTCCAGATGATCCCAAAGCTAAAAAATCATTATTAGAGAACTGTCGAAGATACACCATCCGCAAACGCGAGTTACATCACAAATCCCCAAATGGTGTTCTCCTTCGATGCATCTCTCAAACCGAAGCCTCTACAATTCTAGACGAACTCCATGAAAGTACCTGCAGTACTCACATTGTCGATCGATCTATGGCCCTTCGGGTCGTTTCTAAGGTTTATTCTGGACTAACATAAAGAAACAAGCCGAAGAGTACGCCAAACACTGTGACAAATGTCAACGTCATGCCCATGACATCCACAGCCCTTCGCAAGACCTCCATTTCAGTTAAGCCTCCTGGCCATTCAAACGATGGGCCATCGATCTCATCAGTCCCTTCCCTAAAGCATCGGGTAGCCGAGAAAATATCCTTGTTGCGACAGATTACTTTACCAAATGGGTCAAAGCCGTACCTTTATGTCGAACGAAAGAATAAGAAGTTATCAAATTTCTATTGGAAAACGTCATCACACGCTTCGGATGCCCTCATATGATTCAATGCGATAATGGCCCACAGTTCATCGGTAACAAAGTTAGAAATTTCCTCAAAAAACACAACATCATCATCACCCCCTCAACACCTTACTACCCCCAAGGGAACGGTCAGGTCGAAGCAATCAATAAAACCATAATCGACGGCCTCAAAAAATGTGTTGATGCAAAAAAAGCTTGATGGGTTCAAGAATTACAGCATGTCTTATGGGCTTCTCGAACAACACCAAGAAAATTTACAAGCTGTACCCCATTCCTTCTAGCCTATGGTACTGAAACAGACCTCCCTACTCAATTCAAAGTAACCACACGAGATCCCAACCTCCCGGACGAAGACAATAAGTTTGAGCTCGGATGCAACATGTTATGGATCGGCAAAACCAGAGACTGAGCCATCGCCAACATCGGTCGTTACCATCTATCACTACAAAAGTCATACAACAAGAGAGTTTGGCAAAGAAGTTTTGACATCGAAGATCTTGTACTTCGATAAGTCAACCAATCTTTGAAACCTCGAAATGTCGACAAGCTAGCCAAATCCTGGGAAGGACCTTATGTCGTCTATGATAAAACTGATAAGGGTTCATATTACCTCATCACAAAAGATTAAAAGCCTCTACCAAATCCATGGAACACAATACAGCTAGTATCTTACAGCAGGCCATGGCCTTCACCTTGTTCCACCGATGTAAATATAAAATAATCAATAAACATTTTTTTCCCTCTGAACTTCATCATTTATTTTCCAGTAAATTTCTTGGTTAGGCTTAAGTATCATGTCAACCCTCGACCCGACTGATACTTGGGGGTGACCTTGCAATTTTTCAAACTTCCAATTTCAGGCAAACTCGAGGGGCAAGGATGGTCGAAAGATCAGACCTTGGGGAATGTATTGGGGGCGACCACGTCTTACTTCACTGTGGCTAAGGCCTTTGAAGTCCAGTGAATTTCCTAGTTTACTCTAAGTATCATGTCAACCCTCGACCCGACTGATGTTCAGGAGTGACCTTGAAATTTTTCAAGCTTCCAACATTTGAGAAAACTCAAGGGCACGAATGGTCGAAAGACCAGACCTTCGGGAATGCGTTGGTGGTGAACATGTCTTGCTTCACTGTGGCTTAGGCCTTCGAAGTCCAGTGAATTTTTTTGTTTATCCAAAGTATCATGTCAACCCTCGACCCAATTGAAATTTACCTTCGGAACATACTTTACCTTCCTTGCCAAATTTTCCTCCTCCATTCCTTCAACCACTTTTTAAGCACCTTTGCCTTCTCTCTTCTTTGATGGCTTCAACGTAATGGGTACGTTTTGAAGCAGGGAATCTGTCTTCTTCTGCCGTTTCCTCTTGATACCAAGCTTGGTAAAAATAGAATTCACCCACTGTTCGTCTGAATCGATTAAGTCATCAATTTAATCCCTTGAATTTTCCTAAGTCTGATTAGTAGGACCTACAGAGCAAACAGAAACATGATTATCAGTTTATTCGATCAATACCTTAAAAAAATCTTCAACATAAAACTTACTGGGATTATAGACTTTGTACTGCAACCTATAAGGATCCTCCCCTTCGACATTCTCATAACTACCCCCTACTACAGCTAAGTCTTTATTCCACCCTCGACCCGTCGAGTACAGATCAAATAACCAGGGATTATCTGAATGACACTGGATATGGTAGGTACCTACATTCTGATCTGCCTTCCTCGAGTATAATGATACAACATTGTAGCACTCAATTAAATTCCGTCCTTCACTCCTCAATTTTACATTCATACCCTTAATTACGTTCATCATCTCGTAAAAGTTTCTATTCATCTAGACCGGGGCAACCTCCCAAAAGTTCAACACCTCCTTCACCAGCCTTCGGAGGGGACGTTACATTCCCAGTTGAATTTGGCCTCTATACGCCATTATACCGTCTCGCGGGTTTGACTTGAAAGTAAACCCCATCCCTGTTGTATGTAACACCACCCCTATCTTTGGCAGCTCAAATTTAGCCACAAATCAATCTAGTCTTTGCTGGTCTCTAGCCGAGATAGAACCATCGACCTCATCCGACTCAGTCGAATCCTCACTATGATCACTTTGCACCTCATCCGACTCAGACGAAGGTTTGACATTACCTTCGTCTCTCTCTCCTTCCCCTATCTTTTCCTCATCACTATCCTAGGCCACTACTGTCTTACGACGTCTACTACTTGAACCCCCAATTTTAGGAACCACCACAGCTAGTGGGATATCTTTTTCTATGACCAATTCTTCTAAGTCGCTGCCCTCACCCATCGGAGCATGACCAGACACACTAGCCTCATTTTCTTTAACCTTCTCGTCTATTAGCCTCAACCTCGAAGCTCGACGGGTACGCATTTTATCCTATAAAAGAAAAGGCACGCAATTAGATCGATATATTCGACTATTGCATGTCAACAACTCACTTTTATCTACTATCTCCAACTGATACACACACAGCAGAAGACACAACCCCAATCCCAGTCCCATTATCAGTAACCTTAAAATCCCAAATGAACTAGACCCCAAACACATGGTTTCCCCCTGTCTTCGATCATATCCTCACAGCAACAAACATAGAAGATTCTACATGCGGATACAGAAGGCAAAGCCAAATAAACATAGACAAAGATGAATCGATATACCTATATTAACGGAAGTACACTCAAAACATCAAGTTAGCCGGTCCCTCAGCAACAACCCGGTAACCTCCCTCAAGCTTTACAATAACAATGGCATATGTTCTCTCCCTCTTAACCTTTTTTTTCTATAAATAGTACTTGTGTTATTTCCTCCCCATATAGATACCTCCTCGGAATACCAAAAATTGCCTCGATTTCCAAACCACTATCATTGCCACTACCCCACTACCCCTGCTTTTCGGCTGAGATGTGTTTTGACCACTTTTTCCCTCATTACCCTCACGTGCGAATCGTACGCTCACAATGACTTAACTTTAAACTCAAAACAACTCAAAACTTCTGATCCTCACTTGAAGTCGCCCAATCAAATCCCTATATCAAATCAACATTTTACCGTAAAACGCGGAAATACTGTCCCAGAAACCAGTACCGATCTGACAGGCCAGCTGTCTGAGCTGCCGGTTCGGCCAGTCAAATCCAGCAGACCTTCGACACACCCCCTTCTCATATACGAGTAATCGACTATAGCGTGTCCTGAACATTCATCCGCAGATAACCTCACATTCGATTCTAAAACATATCAAGCATTGGATTTATTGCACATTCGACATTCGACAAGATGATCGCGCCTAAATTACCTTCGAATATTATCATATTCGTCATACTTTCCAAATATCCAGTATCCTACTTCAACAGTTTAGATTTATACTTCGAAAGTTCAGAATCTTACTTCGACAGTTCAGACCTTTACTTCGATAGTTCAGAATTTTACTTACAAAAAGGTTAGAATTATACTTCGACAGTTATCTTATCAACTTCCAATTTTATTCCATACAGATCAAAACATAACAAATAAACAGAAAAATTTAAAATACAATTTCATTCCATACCACCATATACAAACACTCAACAAAACAGTCAAAGAAGCCCCTATTTATCGCCAGGACACTTCTTTTCACACTTGACCTTAGCAGCAACATCTTCTTGGTCCACCATCTCCTCAATAAATGACTCCAGCAGAGACAACCGGTGGCCAGGAAATGGGCCCATCATCTATAGTACCCCCCCCCCCCCACACACACACACACACACCAATATGTAAAGGGCACTCCAGCAATGGGTTCCCCGGGTTCCGCTTCAAACAAGTCCGGCATCTTCAGGTCTAGGTCTTGATCACCGACAAACCTCCCTTGTAACTCTAGAGTCTACTCCCGTATACGCCTAACCTTTGCTGCAACTGGGTCCTGGTGCTTAGTCTTGGGAGCATCGTTTTTGCTTTGGGAGGAAGAGGCAAACATTATACTCAAAGACGAAGGAACAGACGTATGCAATTCTCCCAAAAACAACCTATTATACTGAAAATTAGATGCATCTAACCCCTCCTTAATCAGAACCGTATTAATAGAAAGTCTTTAATTCTCTGCCTCGAAAACTTAATAGTCCAACCTCTTCAAATTCCCAGACATAACCGCTTCATCAGAACGTGTATTCAACCCTCTTTCCCAAGGACTTACAGTCGAACCATCACTAGTCTCGAACCATCGACCCCTTTCTTTTTACATCCTCTAACAACCCCTATGGTACAAACCTCGAGCTTTAAGTATTCAGAATTAGTTATTCATTATAATCGAATGCCGACCTATTTCCTCAACCAGCACATTTCAACTCGAAGTCAATTTTCCCCTGAAGGTAACCGTTTATACATGTTAGCATTCGAGGACATATGTTCGATACCGCACCTACAATCTATTCGCATACATGGTTTATCAGATACAAACACAAAATTTTAATAATGTTTGTTCTCATTGCACCACTTCAAAATACAAAAACAGAGGAGACCTTCTAGTGCAATCATACAAAATTCTTCAGAGATTAGGAAAACAACAACAAAAACCTTCAAAATACAGTCTTATAAAAAAAATACATCAGCACCACCTTGCCACCACTTCAAGAAGAAGCCACCCTATTTTCAGACGGGCCAGCTTCACTTGCCAAGCCTTGCTCCTCCAACTACTCTTCTGCCTGAGCGAGACATTCAGCCAAAGCCATCAGGTAGAGGTAGTGTTCTTCAGCAGTAGTAAAATGAAACTTCATCTGTCCCCAGAAGTAAGAATAGGACTCCTCGTTGATGGATTCCCTAAGCTGTAACTCCACCAGGTCAGGCATGTCCCAGTCAAGCTCATGGTCGCCAAAAAACTTCAACTTCAGCTCTGCAGTTTTCCGCCCTATACGACAGTCTCTGGCAAATCCCATCCTCTTTTGGTAGCGAGTGTTGGGCGTGGTATCCATAATGTTTTTCAAACGATGCAGAAGAAGAAGAAGAAAATGAAACATAAAAAGAATGTGCAGCGTTACCACCTTCACAACCAATACTTATAGCATCATTAACCTCTTTTATCACTCTGTAATCACCAACATTTCTTAAATACCCTCCTTTATTACCTCCCTCAAAAACCAACAGTCAACCGTTCAACTTCTAACAACCAACAGTTTTCCCAGTAAACGCCTCTACACTTATTTTCAAGACCCTAGCTGAGAGGGGGAAAATGTTGTAGCCTACTCGCAGCCTCCTACCCCAGTCGAACACTCGAAGGCTACCTCAAAGCCTATTCAACCCGTAAACAAGCCTTCCAAAAATTACTCGAAGACAAAGCCTCGACTATGAACAAGTCTTCCAAAGATTACTCGAACACGAAGCCTCAACAATGAACAAGCCTCGACTCCACATCAGTATCAGAAATACTTCGTAGACATGTCAAACAGACAACTTAACATATAAGAATAGAGTCGTTGTCAGCCCTGTCAGCTACAATGACAGAACCAACAGACGGCTACAGTGACAGACCTAACATTCATGGCGTCAACACCAACTCTGGGATACCCACTCAATATCCGGAGAATACCCCGAGGGTACCCCGAGGGTACCCTTATAATTCGAACTAACCATGGTGACTCAGCCCTTCCTATGTTTAATAAATAGGAGAGATGGGGAACCAAGGAGAGGTTACGAAATCTCTCCCCTGAGCCCTTACTATTTACCTTCGACCACTCTATAAATACCCAGTATTTGAACCTCCGACTACTCGACAGTAATATAAACTCTCTTAAAAATCCTCATCAGAGGTCGTGGAGCGTCACATTCTAGGCCTCCACACAAGTATATTGTCGGTAGATTGTTTATACTATAGATTATATGCTTGAACCCCTTTGATTGAAGATAAACCTCGTGGTGTAAGAGCCAAATTCCCCTCCGCCCAAAGTTAGGCCCCTACACCCATCACCGCAAGACCAGTTATTTTACAAGTCAATTTTCTTGTTGTCGATAAAAAATTAGAGTACTTAGGGATTGTCAGCCGGGAATGGTTACACACGATAAAAGTTATCCCATATAGTTACCACCAAACACTTCGATTTATAACAAAATATGGCACATACGATATGAAAGGATCGCAACGAATAGCACACACTACAACAAAATTGATTTTTAACGTCATCTAAACAACATCATTTTATTTGAAAATGACGTTATAGTTCCAAAGTGATAATTTACACTCGTCAATGACGTAATGTCTTGTATTTCTAGGTTATTTTATTATAAAGTGGCATTAATTATTGTCTCTTTTGTCCATCAACGTCATTTTCAGTTATGACCTTAAAAGAAAATGTTGTACATAGTTTTTTTTCAAATTGTTTCTCTACAAATGACGTTGCTATGTTTTGATTGAAATCGCGATGATTGAGAGGGCCAAGTTATAAAGAGGTTCTTCATGCTTCGATTGAATATCATGATGAATCACCATGGCAAGCAAGTTCTTCATGCTTCGTTTCAATGAGATTTGTATACCGAGCGGCTTATTCGACAGAAGATGAAGTTTCAGAGGTTTCGTCCCAAACTTATGAACACCAAGCTATCTCATGGTCTGATTCACTTCAAATCATATGCTAAGATCATATGAAGAACCATTCACGGGTTAGCAATCCCATCTCTCTCTCTTTGTCAATTTGAATTTTAGAGTATGTTTGATTGATGGGGTTTGTGTTTCAATGTTGGGTTTATTTTGATTTCAATTTCATTGATGGGATTTGTTTCGATTTGAGTTTCATTATCGAAGTTTGTTTCGATCTGAGTCTCATTGATGAGGTTTGATTTGATTTTAGTATTTTTGATTAAATTTGTATCAATTGCATTTTCATTTTCATTAGTTGGGTTAATGTGTTTCCTATTGTAGAATGATTCCCTATATGACGAAGCATAGGGCAGAGGCACTTGAGTAATTGAGGGCATACGAGGGATTTTCGGTACCGTATTCATTTTTGTTTATGCTTTTGGTTCACATGGGTATAAACCAAGAAGTCTGTAGTGGAGGAGGTGGGCATAAAGTTCTACAGCAAGGCCCTTATTTTGATTGAATTTATCAAAAGGTTAGTTGTTTTTAGTTATTACTAAAAGTGATATTGCAACTTTATTTCATTTAGCCTTTATTGCGAGTTAGTGATCAGTACTACAAATCCCTTGATAGAGAAACGATCAATACATTTGAAAGACCTAGATTATTGTTACGAATTGATCCCTTTTATACACATGTTACATGTTCTTCTTCAAGTAGTTTATAAACTGTTATTCTACTGCATTCCTAGTTAAATACACGACCCCTAAATTATATTAAGAACCTTATAAGTTACTCCTGGCTTTGTCACTTCGACTACAATCCCAATGAGTTTAGGTGAGAGATGGGGAAGAAAGATGATTTGATGTGTGTTGATCTATGTGGTGAAATGGGGGTGGAGAAACAAGGTTTAAGGAGTGGGGGGGCTCGTTTTGGTGGGTTTCTTCAACTGTTTGATTGGAGTGGAAAGTTGCGGAAGAAGTTGTTGCTCTCTTTGAAAACACTAGGGTAAGAATGAAATGCGACTCTTGAGAAGGGTGTAAACATATAGTGCTAATAACATGAGATTCGGCGCAAGCATAGACCAATTTTCAAACGAAAAATCTATTTTCCATTAATAAATTAATTTAAATGAAAACTATTTCCAACATAAGTTACGGAGCACACTATACAGACTCTGGTTAGAGGGATTGAAGATAAATACAACTAACCTGAGAAACTAATTGTATAGCAACAGATGGAAGAGAGTGCTACCTAAGCTTTGCAAAACACCCAAAATTACGTACTAAGATTTTTCTTTACCGCTTCTATTTTCACCAGTAGATCTCTAATATCTGTTTCCATTTTCATCTTCATAATAAAGTAGTCACGATAAGCTCGTTCAATGATTTGAATTTCCTCGAGCTTTTGTTTGCGTCCTTCCTCTGCCTCAAGAAAGCGCAGCTTTGTAATCTGCTTGGAGTAGTCTTCATCAATTTTCTCATTCTTAGCAAATGTAATATGTTTAAGGCCTTCAACTTCTCTTCTAGCTAGCATCGTCAGCACGTGTTTGGAACATTTTTGCCTCCGCTTGTTTAATCCTCGCAATGCTTTCTAACTCGTCCACTGCGGGTTTCATTTCAACATTATTTTGAATCTCTGGATTCGAAGAGCATTTACTGATTTGATCCCAATTGAAGCTGGGAGAAGTACTTGCATTTCCCCTGTAAGAGGCATTTTTAGTAGAAACAGATGTCAGCCACATGGCCTCTTGGATAGGTCTAGCAATAGAAATGTTGGCTTCAGATGGGTTCTTATTAGATAGCTCCTTCACAGGAAATCGCTCTGAATCTTTCTCCGCAATTAGAAAAGGGGAAACTTTCAAGGAAAGCATAAAAAAAAGGTCGCAAAGAAATAAGCTTGGAATCGCAAAAATATAACGTAAATATCTACTACGTAGTAGTGTTCAGATTCAAGTGCTCTTTTATTTTTACCTTTCCAAAATTAAGAAACTTCAAAAATGTGCTTATATTAATAAGAATCACAAGACCATTTAAGAATGGTAACATACCAATACTCTTTCATGGGCTTCATGCACAAGTTTGATCAATGTGATATTATAAGCATTCACAATGTAGGTACAAAATATCAAATCTGCAGAACAACTCTGGTATTTTCCACTATTTTTTACTTAAAAAAAATCTGAAAAGCGACATTTTCAGGGTATGTTTCTGAACAATGAATTGTTTTCTAGCTTTCTCAAGATTAAATTTGGAGCACAATTTCTTTTTTATAAATAACATAAAAAATTAAAAGCCTCAAAAAATCAAATATGCACAAAAAGCCAAGAGATAATTATATTTTTTATTTCCTATCTTTAGTATTTACTTTTTTTCTTTTTTGCTTATATTTTTTGAGGACATTTCAACATATTTTTCACAAATCCAGTGTTTGGCTGGAAGAAAATCTAATATTCTTTAACTATACAATATAAATTACTTTATGTTTGTTAGGTCATCCATGGAAAAATTATGTTGTCATTTTTAGTAAGTATTTTCTCATTAACTCTAAGTACCGCTACTTGTTCTCCATAAATGGTACTAGCACTTCTTACCTTCGCTGTTAAGAAAGAATGACAAATGATTTCAATAATATATATCACATGACACTCAATCATAGCCATATCTTCAACTTAGTCCAACATGTGCATTTGCCTTTCCATTCGGATTTAGTCATCAGCGTGTATAGCACTTCATTAAGTTAATTTCTATGAAGAAATAAATGTTACAGGGACCTATTTAGAAACTCAATCTTAACCATCTTTTCAACTTAGTCCAAGGCATACATTAGCCTTTTGATTCTAATCTACTCATCAGCGTGCATATCACTGCACTTACCTGATTTCTATGTAGGAATAGATGTTACAGTGACCCCAACTCCCCATCATCTTCCCTTTAGAAAAAGAAATCAAAGTGTGTGTGATGATGAGCCCCAAGACAGTTGACCCTCCTGAATCCACATTTGTTTTCCCACATAAACCTACGCAACAAAAATGTGCCATACTCACCATTTTCCCTACTTAATCCACATTTACTCTCCCACATAAACCGAAACAACAAAAATGTACTATATTTTCCATTTTCCGTTCCAAGTCTATACAAATAGATAGGATGTTTTTATCAAAAATAGAAAACATAATGGCGCTGTAAGATACAAATTACTGCACCAAAAGTACCATTTATCGCTCCTTCCGAGAAAATAGAAAACATAATGCTGCATAATGTTTAAGCCTTAACCATGATCTTAAAATTTCCCTATCGCTCCTTCCAAGACTGATTACAGGCCATCATATCTAGCCCTCCGTATCCATATTATGGCAAGCCACCCTTTTGGTTCCCCATAGCTCATACTATGGTGGGACCACTCATATCCATACTATGAGCAGTCAAGGCCCTTTTTTCTCTTTTAATTTGTTCTGAAAAAATGCCAAGGCGATAATGGTATGTATTGTTAAAGCCTTGACGGAAGGATCTTAATGCTAATGTCCACTGCAACAAAAATAGGCTTTAATGTCACTTAAATAACGTTATTTATATGAAAAATGACATAAAAAGTACAATATTTTGTTTCTTTCCTTTGAGTTGACGTATTTGGGCAAGCTACAACGTCATTCCCCCAAATAACGACTTCAGTTCTGTCTTATATACCATTAACGTTACTTTTGGTTGTGACGTGAAAATATGTGCGATGGCATTTATGTCATTTTTGCTTCAATTGACGTTGATTAATTTCACATAAGTTGCATTTTCACCATAGAGAATATAAACTATAGTTTTTTAAGCCCTTAAAAAAATCCTCTATTCTTTCTCTCCCTCTCTAAGAACCCTAATTTGCTCTAATAATCTTCAATTGGTCAAAGTGACTGTTAGATTATAATTAGCTTTTGTTACGGTTCTCAATCAATCCCTCTGTCGTATATTTAAGCCAGGTTGATTTTAGAATTTTATAAGGGTGCCTTAGTAGGTGGGGAATGAGGTTAAATTCAAAAGGCCTAAAGTAGTTTTATGTTATTCTTCTATCAAAAAGTGATTGTCATTCCTTATGAGACCAATATATCTTAAAGAACATAATTGCAAGAAATGTAGACTTGATTGCAGGTATATCATTTTGCTTTAATTTATTTGGTATGTATGTTAGTGTTAGCGGTACTGACGTCTTTAATAAGTTTCGACAGTATTTTTAAAACTACTCTCCACCTTTTACATTTTTGTGTTTGCTATATTTAGATGCATCATATCTGTAGAAGGTGACTTCAAGGAGTACGAAGGTGTTTTCCTTACATTAAGCTTGATACTGAATTTTAAAAAATAATGATCGTTATTAAAAAGATTAGAAGAAAAGAATTGAAGGTCAACTAATCCTAATGAACATGCTCAATCACTTTGTTACTGAATAACTGAAGTTTCTTTTTTCTTTTTTCCATGTTTTTAATTTTACTTAGCATTCATATGTTGGCTAACTTATTTGTTTTTAATCAGAACATGCTTGAGAATGATTTTCTTACGGAGTATGGTGAAGAAAGTCAATACCAAATTCAATAGGTCATTGGGAAAGGAAGCTATGGTGTTGTTAGGCCTGAAGTTGACACCCATACAGAAGAGAGGGTAGCAATTAAGAAAATTCATGATGTTTTTGAACATGTTTCCTATGTTACATGCATATTAAGAGAAATCAAGCTTCTCCAGTTGCTTCAGCATCCTGATGTTGTAGAAATAAAGCATATAGTGCTTCCACCACCACAAAAAGAATTTAAAGACATCTTTGTAGTTTTCGAGTTGATGGAATCTGACCTTCACCAAGTAATTTAGGCAAATGATGATCTTACTCTTAAACATTATCAGTTCTTTTTATACCAGCTTCTTCGAGCTCTAAAATTCATATACATAGGTTAATGATGATTTAATCTCGTTTGTATATCTTTATATCAACAACCATCCTTAATGATGTTTTCTTGATTTCTTGCAGCGAATGTGTTCCATCGGAATTTGAAGCCAAAAAATATCCTTGCTAATGCAGACTGCAAATTGATAATTTGTGACTCGAGCTTGCTCGTGTGTCATTCAATGATGCTCCATCAGCTATCTTTTTGACTGTATGTACTCTAGTCATGCAATACATCTTTAAGTTCTCTATATTATTTCAAAATTTTATTGCGAGAAGTTTACTATGTGCCAATCATCTGTTATTTGGCTCTAGATATTTACATTTTCATTACTTCTTTTAGGATTATGTGGCAACCAGATGGTATCATGCACCTAAACTCTGTGGCTCTTTCTTCTCTAAAGTAAACTAATCTATATTATGGATATTTTTCTTTAATCTCGATATATGTATTATGCCTAATGTTTTTCTTCGCTACTTTCCTGTCCAACTTGAAGTTCTCATTCTAACACCATTCCATTGGCGTGACATCTGCTCACGTAAATTTTTTTGTTTCATTGTTCAAGTTTACGAATAAAACCCCTCTAATTTTAACAATTGTTTTAAATTGAGATAAAAGAGATATAAGGATAGAAACAGTTTTTCACAAAAGCATAAAAACTGACCTTGTTCACCACTTCCTATTTGAGACTAAAATTAATATAATTTATGTATCTAGCGAAATCTAGGGACCTATTATCTGCTGCATTTGACTTGTGCAATTACATCAACTAAATACCATGTCTAGCTTTTCGTATACAAAGTGATTAAGGCAACATAAGCTGAAGAAATAAAAGCATTACATAGGCGCCTTGGAAGAGAGTGCCACTTCTTGATGTAAATATCCTTGTCTTGGAGATCTGGGGTGGACCTAGGAGAAGTATTCATAAGCGCCTTGGCCTTTGCAGATTCTGTAGCTTGCATGTAACTGGGAATAATACTACTACTGTCCCTTGACTCCTCACCAAAATCTGGTCTCGCAGAACCAAATGAGCTTTGCCGTCTCCCATTTTTGGATTCCTTTAGCAATTGCTTTGTACTACTTCTCGTATCTAAGTCTTAGTTTAAAATCAAATGAGGTTTGTTACCTGCAGAATGAGATTTTATTTTTTTGGTGGGGCCACTTTTATCCACTTTATTTCTTTTGGCCTTCCCAGACACCTCACTTGATGGTGTTCCATATGCTTCTGAGGCAGTTATATGGCTTTCTGGAGATCTGTTTGGTGACAACTTTCATGTTATTGGATCTGTTATTTTTTCGAGTTGGTTCGGCACATCTGATTCACTTCCATCTGGATGCTGCTCTACTTCTGAAGAATCTATAGCTACGACTTCAGTATTAATGTTTTTGCTATTGGATGCATTATCAATTGTTCCATTGTGTCCATAAGTCAATTCTCTCACAAGTTCGCTTTCATGCTATAATTTTCCACCATGAACTTCATTTTTATTTGGTGAATCAAGAACGGAAGAAATAGAAATTTCAGTACCACATTGGAGCCCCCAACAAGGCAGCTTGGTTTTTTAGTGACCAAATTTTCTGTCATGCGATCAGATTGAGATGAAATCTTGCCCAGTTTTGACTCTACTTCAACATCTCGAGACGTAGAAATTACCGGCTTAACTGATTTAGCTGATGAGGAACTGAGCTCTTCAAATTTAGATTTGACGGCAACAAATGTTGGATTAAATGTCTTTCTCGACTTAAAAACTGTATTGTTCCCTTCATACTCTGGTTGCTCTTAGGCAACCCTTTTCAAGGAACGTTTAAGTTGTTCAATCTCTGAATCACGATTCTCAGACATGAAGCTTTTCCTGATTTGATGTGTTTCTATAACTGAAGAGATCTCTTGTGATCTTCTAAAACCTGCATCGTTAAACTTATCTGCATCATAACTGTCTGAACTCTTTTTACCATCAACAGACATTCCTATTTTACTTACATCAGCCTCCGAATCCACTTGCTCATGATCATTAGTTGCTATTCCTTTTAATTTTCCCCTAATTTTTTGTTGTGTGTGGTTCAACAGAGTTAGATGACGACACAGTCATCCACCTCTCCAACCATTTCCATGAAAAACTTGGTCTTGATGGATCACATTTGATGTGAATTTTTTTTTTTTCCAGCTTCCGGAATTATCCATTTCCAGATATCGGAAGGCCAAGCAATGTAGGTAATCTTTGACATTTTAGGCCTAGTAAACTTTAATATTTATGTATACCACTATATAGAAGAATATTTGGAATTTACCATTGACCGAGCAGCATCAGTATTCTTTTCTTTAGGTCTAGTAAACTTGTTTTGTATTTTTTCTTTTATGAATGCAAGCATCTTATTGTGTACTCACAAACACTTTTCAGTTACTGAAATAAAAAAGGAGATGCAAAGTATAATGATAGATAGGTGAGATACTAAAACAATTATCAACATTTATAGTGCAATATATGTAGCAAATGTGAAATTCGGTAGTCATATTATTAGTAAGCTCACATTTATAGAGCTAATGTTTAATTTATATGCTTTGACATGTTTACAAATTGATTCAGATTAGTAGAAACACACAAAGGCATTCAAAGGCTGTAAGCATTCTGGCAGTGAAACATTCGAGATCCTTCTTTATGACTGTTTTATTAGTTATTTTGTGCATTGGTTAAGTTTACCAGTGATTTAGCTCTGTAATCAAAATAATGAAGTGATTGAGTTCGAACACATTGTATTTAATGAAAGTAATATAATTTTGCCAAATATTTTATTTTTTTGTAGAATATAGTGGTGGTCATGTAGAGGAGGACGGGGCAGTGGATTGACAATATTTTATTTTTAATTACTATTATTATTATTTTTGTATTTTTTGAGGTATTGACGTTATTTTAAAAATGTCATTGTTGATATATTAAAACGTTACCACGTCACATCAAATATGACGTTAAAAGATTTTAACAACGTCATTGTTTAATGACGTTATTTAGTGACGTCAATAGAATATATTAGCCGGCCGGCCACCGGAATTAGATATCAATAACGTCATTTTTTGAAACACTTTATACGTCACATAATTAATGACGTTAGTGCCTAGCTTTTCCCGTCACTTATTTAATGACGTTGTTAGTCCCTACCTTTTCACGTCATCTCCTTCGACGTCATTTGTACAAATGACGTTAAATCCTTTTTACGTCATTTTTTTAATGACGTAAAAACCCATATTTGTTGCAGTGACATTCATGTGAACACCCCGATATCAAAATGACTCGCAAATTGGTGAAAGCCTAGAAATTGCAAAACATATTGGGACGACTCGTAACCACGAAGATAGTATCTAGCAAACCCCAACAGAACCAGTTACATATGTCGAGTTAGACAAGGCCATATGCGGTACCTATGTCGGAACACTCCTAAATAACGATGAAAAAATCAACCTCATCGATTTCCTCAAAGTCAACAAAGATGTCTTCATATGAAACTTCACCGAGATGCCTGGCATCGACCCAAACCTTGTCTATCATAAACTCGACTTAGTCAACAACGCCACATCAATTAAACTGAAATAAAGGAATCTCTTCTCCAAAATATGCGACACCGTCAACGCTGAGATCCACAAACTCTTAGGTGTAGGGTTAATTCGCAAAATTAAATACCCAAAGTAGATCTCCAATATTGTTGCCATCCCAAAGAAAAATGCCAAGATCCGTGTCTGTGTCGACTTCACCAACCTTAACAAATTCACACCCAAAGATAGTTTCCCGCTACCAAAAATTCAGACCATCCTCGATTCTACAGCAAGACATGAAAGGCTATCTATGATGGATGCTACCTCTGGCTACAACCAGGTCCCGCTCACAACAACAGACCAGGATAAAAACAACTTTTATAATGGAATGCGGACTTTATTACTTTAATGTCATGCCGTTCAGACTAAAAAATGTGGGAGCAACATACCAGTGGCTCATAACAAAAATGTTTAAACCCCTACTTGGAACCACAGTTGAAGTATATATGGATGACTTGTTATGCAAAAGCACGAAAAAGGGGTCGCACATAAAAGATCTAACTCAAATCTTCCAGACATTTCAATCATACCATATGAGATTAAACCCAGTTAAGTGCCAGCTTGGTGTGTCCTCTGGAAAAAAATTGGGACATTTGATTAGCCACAGAGGAATAGAAGTCGACCCTCAACAAATCCGAGCTCTCATCAACATGCCCTACCCTCGCACCTGATGTACAAAAAATAGTAGGAAAGATAGTCGCGATAAATTGTTTCATCTCGTAATCATCCGATCGGGGTAAATGGTTTTTTTCCCTCCTCAAAGTCGATTCAATCAAAAGCTATAACAAAAAGAGCCCGAACATCAAGTGAACCCTAGAATGCAAACTAGCATTCCAAGATTTAAAACATTCCTAGGTCGACCCCCAATCATGAGCACACCAGTGGAGGGCGAAACACTATGGCTCTACTTACTAGAAATCGATGAGTTGATAACCTCTATCTTAATTAGGATCGACCATATCATCGAAAAGCCCATATATTTCATCAGTAAAATCCTCCCCCCAGCTGAGATCTAATATACAAAGCTAGAGAAACTGATACTCACCCTCATTTACACCTCGCGAAAGCTAAAACCATATTTTTCAGGCCCACAAGATCAAAGTCATCACGAGTTATCATCTTCGATAAGTCCTAACCAAGAAGGAGAAATTGAGAAGAGTACAATAGTGGTCTGTGTTTCTCGGGGAGCATGATATTTCTTCTGAAAAAAAGGTAACAGAAAAAGAGAAAGTCGTAGCTGATTTCTTGGCTGATTTCCCAATCGAGGACCTCGATTGGGTGGAGAATGATGACAAAATTCATAAAAATAGACACGTTCCCCTCGATCCATGGAATTGGCACGGGATGGTGACTATTCACAGATGGATCTGTAGGACCAAACGGATCGGGAATCGAAATAGTGTTGGTCACCCCTTTAAACGACCAAATCGAGAAGGCACTCAAATTAAGTTTAAAATGCACAAACAATAAAGCTAAATACGAAGCCTTAATGCATGGGCTCGACATGGCTCTTAGCCTGGTGTCCCTCAACTCTCTATTTTTACCAATTCACAGCTTGTTAAGCGGCATTACTCTGGAAAGAACAACTCAACCAAACGCATGACCACCTACGCTCAGGCCATCCGAGATCGAATGGAATTATTCCCAAAAAAATTAGCCATTAACCATTTCCCTCATGAAGAGAATAGGCACGTTGATGTTTGAGCCTATATAGCGGCCATAATCTGTCGATCGGAGCCACGCCAGCTTAGGATCAAAATACTCAACCATCCTATTATCGACCATATGCAAGTCACCTACATTCAAACAGGCACCACCATAGTAGACACCAAGGATTGGCAAATACCATTTTTACAGTATTTTAGTATTAACATCCTTCCATATGACCTCAAGGCACGACGCTCTATCATCATCAACTACAAAAGATTCTCAATCCTAAATGGCGCACTCCATAAGCGGGTAACAAATGGTGTATACCTACTCTGCCTATCTGATACTGATGCCCACGACACCTTAAAATAACTTCATGAGATAACATGTAGGTCACACACTACTGGTAGATTATTGGCCAGTTGAGCTATCAGTCAAGGACTATTTTGGCCTCGCATGAGACAGTAAGCCAAAGAGTATGCTCGACAATGTGACAAGTGTCAACGCCACACCCATAACATTTGAAACCCCTCCTGTGACTCGTACCATAATCAAGTTTATTGGCCCTTCAAGAGGTGAGCAATAGACCTAATTAAACCATTTTCTAAAATGGCAAGCAAGCAAGAACATGTTTTGGTCGCTACAGACTACTTTACTAAGTGGGTCGAAGCCACCCCTTTATGTAGGACTCGAGAACATGAGGTCGTCATCAACTTCCTCTGGGAGAACATCATAACTTATTTTGGATTCCCACACATGATTCGTTTCGACAATGGCCCCCAGTCGTTGGGGCCAAGATCCACAATTTTCTAAAAAATCATAACATCATTCTCTCACCCTCGACCCCATACTACCCGCAGAGCAACGACCAGGCCGAGGCCATCAACAAAATAATCGTCGATGGTCTTATAAAGCGAGTCAACGATAAGAAAGGTCGGAACTTCAACATATCTTGTAGGGATATCGAACGACCCCTAGAAAGTTAACCGGTTGCACACACTTTTTACTGTATATGGGACTGAGGTTGTATTACCTACGCAATTCCAAACGCCTACTTGCAACCCTGATCTGCCCGATAAAGAAAATGAGTATCAGCTAGCCTGCAATATTGAATGGATCGAGGAAACATGTGACATAACCATTGCCCAACTCGGTCGATATCATCATTCCCTACAACAATCCTACAACAAGAAAGTTAGACTGAGAGGGCTCAAAATCTGAAACTTAGTCCTTAAACAAGCAACCCCATCCCCCAAGACAAGGAATGATGAAAAACTAGCATATTCATGGGAAGGCCCATAAATAGTGTATGGCAAGACCATGCATGGATCATACTACCTGATGACTGAGGACGATAGCCCTTTAACACTTCCTTGGAACACAATGCACCTCTTGGAATACCGTTGATAGAATAACCAATGTAACGCATTTTTGTACCAGGAACTTTATCAATACAAGTTTTTTTCATGATATCCCACTTTCATATAGTTACAACATACAAGAACCCCCAAGTATTGGATTCAACTAGTAAACTTGGACCATACTTGGGGGCGAGCTCTTTACTCGAGCCGCATACATACTTATTACATACAAAAACCCCAAGTATTGGATTCAGCTAGTCGACTTGAATCATACCTGGGGGTGAGCTCTTTCCTAGAGCTACAGATATACTTATTACATGCAAAAACCCCAAGTATTGGATTCAGCCAGTCGACTTGAATTATACTTGGGGGCGAGCTCTTTCCTCCAGCCACATAAATACTTATTACATCTTAAAACCCCAAGTATTGAATTTAGCCAATCAACTTGAATCATACTTGGGGGTGAGCTCTTTCCTCGACCCACATACATACTTATTACATATAAAAAAAATCCCCAAGTATATGATTCAGTCAGTCGACTAGAATCATACTTGGGGGCGAGCTATTTCCTCGAGCCACATACATACTTATTACGTACAAAACCCCCAAGTACTAGATTCAGCCAGTCGACTTGAATCATACTTAGGGGCGAGCCTTCTCCTTGAGCTACATGTATACTTGTTACATAAACCCCAAGTACTGGATTCTGTCAGTCGACTTAAATCATACCTGGGGGCAAGCTTGATCCCCGCGCAAGTCATAACATCCTAAACCTTAAGGAACAACAGAGTAGAAGAGCATCATTACTATTTTCATAGATACAAATTCCACATCAACAATGCTTTAAGACATTCCAACATAAACCATATTACATATTAAAAATATTCAACCAACCCAACAGAGTTTACTGCCAATCCCAAATACAAGATTTTCACACATTCCCATCCCCGATATCGACAATAAAGGCCACAAAAATGTCGACTGCCACATAACTTATATTAGCATACGGGCTACCTGTAATAGCTTGCTTTTCCCGATCAACGGCATCGCCCATTCCTCAAACTAGCTTCGGCCCCCCTCCTTCTACGTCATCATCCTCTTCATCCACGGTCTCGTAGTGTCGTAGGGTCCTCAGATTAATGCCCAGTTGGTCAAGATAAATGGCATATTGATCAGCGTCCGCTTGTCTCTTCTTAACAACTTTTTATTTCTAACTAAACGTGCATCGTACTTGGCCACTTCCACAGCATGCTCAGCCTTCAACTTTTTAGCCGCTCGGTCATAGGTAGCCTTCAACTCAGTCAGAGCCACATCGACTACTATCTGGGTTACCTTCTTTGTGACCAACAGGGCTTCCTGGAGCTCTGCCACCTTTTGCAAAAACGTTACTACCCTCGAACGATCGACCTGCTAACAACCAATCTCTCGACCAACAGCAAGAAATTTGTCCATACCCTACATATATTCATTCACATACTCTACACCTAAAAGAAATCACACAGAATATAGTAAAATTATTACCTCCTGAACACATAGCTTGGCTTGTTTTTGAACTGACGCGAGATATTTTTGTTCCATTGTATTCAATCGATAATCGAATACCCCTTGGAGATGACTCCACGTCTTGACCTCAGCCTCCTCATCTACAAGCCCAGTGCACTGCTTTGGCCCATCCCTCTTCCTCTAATAAGTCACCAGCAGACTCTCCAACCCAACATACGTCGTAGACGTATTGTTCTTTTTCCAGAGATTCTTCTTACCCGTGGTCGGCCCCGTAGCCGCCTGGCCACCAATTGTTTTGTTTTTGTTCCTCAGATTTTGGTATACTTTAAGGGTATTGGTTGTAGGTCTTGAGGATTTAGGAGATCAACTTCATTTTCAAATTTCTCCAAAAAATAATATTCTCCAAATTTTCGATTCTTCGATTCTCCTTTGTTGGACTTTTGATTATTGGGAAGAACTTTGAGTTGGGGGTGGATTATCAAGCATTGGGTAAGTTAATTTCTGGTTTTGTTTTGTCAATTTTCGTGAATAGTATTTACTGTTCATCATGAATAGTGAAAACCGAAAATGTGCAAATTTGATTCCTTGAATCCCTAATTGATCATCAAACTTGAGCAAGATGGATCTCCCCATACCGAATCTCCTTCAAGAGCTTCTAAATAAAGAAATCAATTCTTCTGGCAATGAGGGTTTGGATGAATTGGTGTCATCACTGAGGAAACTTATGCAAAACCCTCCTGCAAATACAACTCCCACCACCTCTCCGTCCGCTCCAGCTATCCGTAGTGAAGATAATCTCGCTATGCACGGGATTCAGGTCTCCATTGGTCAGCCCACTTAAGCAATCAAGGAACAATTGGGTCAAGAATAAAGGGTTGTATGTCCCTGGGGATTTATGAAAATGGCAGAAGTGAATGAGACGAACAAAATCGCAGCTACAGGAGAAGAACATTCAAGCTTGTCGGGATTGCAACAATCTAAGGAAGATCAGGTTATGGAGAACTCCTCTCTCCATGGTAAAATCACTGAATCTACCTTGAATATAAAAAACCCACTCATTCTTTTGCAGATATGGTAGGAGGAAGAACGGATACCCCAGCTGAAGCTACATCACTTCTAGATGTGGGGATGCAGGGCAATACTCCGTTTGCCTCTATCCCTTTAGGAGAGGTTGCTATAGGGGTGTCCCGATTCCAATTTAGCTTGATCGGGCGCCTGGATCGCCAAAAGGTTAAATTTGAGGTTGTTCAGGAATACGCTCGAACACAGTGGAAACTCTCTGGGCAGTGCAAGCCAATCACATTAGGGAAAGGCTTCTTTATCATCAAACTCAATAATGAAAGTGATAAGATCCACATATGGGGTCAAGGACCTTGGATGCTAGAGAAGATTCCCATGTGTTTGATGTCATGGAGCCCATTTCTCTCAGCGGATAATCACCAGAACACGAATGCCCTAATTTGGTGTAAATTTCCAGGATTATCGAGTGAACTATGGAGTCAGAAGATAGTTATGTCCTTGAGGATAACATTGGGTATACCAATCCATCTGGATTGGTCAACAATTAATCATGACTATGGGTACCATGCTAGTTTTTTTGTGGATATTGATCTGTCAAAGCCGATTCCTAATCATGTTTTTATCGATGTTGAGGGTAAACTAATTAACCAAGAGATTCTCCTTTATTGGGTTTCAAAATTCTGCAATCATTGTAAGAACCTGGGACATAGCATTGTGGAGTGCAAGGTGATACTTAGAGTTGTTCGTGGTGAGCAGAAACAAGTGACAAAGCCGATAAAAAAAGCAGGGACTACAAAGAGCACTAGAAATAGTAAAGTGGCTTCTAGTGAGGAAGGGGTACAGAGCAAGCAGGAGATGGAGAAGAACTTACAGGGACCACCGAATACACATACTTACTTTTAGGATAATTCAGCTGCAGATAGTGAGAGACCTTTTACTGGTCAAATTGAAAAAGCCATAGAACAGGGAGACTTGTCTGCCCCTAAAGGAAGAAGAGGTAGAAGTGTCTCAACTAATTCCAGGGTCCCGTTTGGGTCCATCAGCTCGAGGAACAAATATCATGTTCTTGGTGATGGGGAACAAGATATCAGCGTGCCAGGGGAGTACAAGGGGATACAAATGTCGACAACAGCGAGGGTGCCCCACAAAGTCAAAATATAGAAGGAGATAACTCAGAAGATCAGAATAATCCAATTGAGGAGGTGAGGAAACTTTTGAATCTGGAGAGCTGGGCATATATCATGGAAGGAGAAGATCAGGGGTTATTACATAATCAAATTATAAGAGGTGGCCGAGTTTACACTATGGACCCTAGAGTTACACGTTCTAATACAGGTTTACAATGAGGGTACTTTTTTGGAATGCAAGAGGTCTGGGTAATAAGAATACCATGACCTATATCAAGAATAAAATCTTGGGGCTGAATTCCAATATTATTGGATTTGTAGAACCCAAAATTTTTGCTAGAGGATTTCGTATCTCAAGACACAATAATATGATTATCACGAATATGGCTGGGGTTCAGAAAGGAAACATTTGGATTTTATGGAAGGAAGGTCTCCAGAACCTGAATGTGGTTCTGAGTAACAGATAACACATCACAATCCTCTTTATGGATTGCATCCTTACTTTCGTTCATGCGGATTGTCTACGCATATATAGAGCTGACCTTTGGAGTCAACTGGTACAGATTTCAAGTACTAACAGACTGCAATGGCTCTGTATTGGGGACTTTAACACGGTACTTAGAATGTCAGAAAAGAAGGGAGGAAAACCTCCTTGCAGAAGAGCAGTGGTTAAATTCTCAAACTTTTTGGATACAGCTTGCCTTACAGAAAGTGTGACGATGGGTGTCACTTTTACCTGGTGCAATGGTCAAAAAGGGGTAATAAGAATATTGAGTGTGCTGGATAGAAGTCTTATTAATGATAGCTGGAATGAGAAATTCCATAACTGGAAGGCAAATCTGTTTCCCCGAACTAAGTCTGATCACTCTCTTCTTTTTGGGGAGTGCAATGATATAGCTTAACCGAGTAACATACATTTCTGCTATTTACAGTCTTGGAATAAGGTGAATGGGTTTAGAGAAATGGTTGAAAATTGTTGGAAGCAGCCTCTCTCTGCCGCTCCTTTATTCAACATCATGATGAAATTACAGAGACTGAAAGTGGATATTAAAATCTGGAAAAAATAGGCCCTTAAGAATACCGTCCACAACAAGAAGGAACTAGAGCGTGAGATACTACAACTTTAGATCAAGAAAGAGGATGATGAAATAGATGATATCCTGTATACCCAAATGCTTATCAAAACAAAAGAGCTAGAACAGATTGAGGAGAAGGAGGAGGAAGATTGGCGTCAACGATCGCAGGAAAAATGGCTGCTTGCTGGGGATCAAAACACTGCATATTTCCATCAGACCACTCATATGAAATTGGCCAAGACCTGCATTTAGGAAATTACAGATTAGTATGGGGCAGTGATTTCTAATCAGGACTGCATTAAAGATTACATTGAAAAATACTATGCAGACAAGTTTGCACGGCATGAGGTGACGGATTGTCCTGAACTGTTTACCCATAATGAAGTTTTGGTTACACAGGAAGAAAATAATAGTCTCTCTGGCATTCCTAATGAGGAGGAAGTTCGAGATATTGTATTCTCTCTGGATGGAGAGAGCTCTCCAGGGCCGGATGGGTTTTCAGGAGCATTCTTTAGGACCTATTCGGATATTATTGGGGCGGATGTTTCGTTGGGAATCTCGTCTTTCTTCAGGGATGGCGTTCTTCCAGTAAACTTCAACTCTAACCTCATTGTTCTGATCCTTAAAATACATAAACCGTCTCGAGTGAAGGATTATAGGCCTATATGCCTGAGTAACTTTATTTTTAAACTCATTACCAAGATTTTAGTTACAAGACTATCTTCGATTACATCGAGAATTGTGTCTAAGGAGCAAAGTGCGCTCATACCTAAGAGAAGCATTCAGAGTAATATATGCATGGCTTCTAAGTTGGTGAATGAGATGGGGACTAAAAGACATGGTGGTAATGTTGGGTTAAAGCAGGATATTACCTAAGCTTATGATACTATGAGTTAGGATTTCCTTATCAAAGTTCTCCAGTCTCTCGGGTTCTGCAACACCTTCTGCAACTGAATCCATACCATTATTAATACAGGGATGATATCGGTTTCAATCAATAGTAGCCCTTTTTGATACTTCAAGGCTTCTCGGGGTCTCAAGCAAGGTGATCCACTATCTCCGTTGTTATTTGTTATAGCTGAAGATATTCTGAGCTCTAATCTCAAGTTTCTGGCGAGTCAAGGAAAAATTACTCCCTTGGTCAAGGTTAAAGGTATTGAAGGACCTACTCACATGCTTTTTGCTGACGACATTTTTTTGTTTGTCAACGGTAATGCCAAGTGCTTAAGGAATTTGTACAAAATTCTGAAAGCCTACCAACAAGCCTTCGGGCAGGTGGTTAGTGCTGAGAAAAGCAAGATTTTTTTCTTGGCCATATTCCTAATCATAGAAGACAAGAGGTGATCGACACATTTTGGTTTAGGGAGGGAGCGTTCCCGGAGACATATCTTGGCATCCTACTAGTACAAGGAAGGATATCCAAAAGCAATATTAACCCCCTTGTGGAAAAAATTCGGAAGAGAGCGAATAGTTGGAATGGGAGAATGCTATCATTTTAAGGAAGAGTAGTCCTTGCCAAATTGATTCTTAATAGCATCCCCATTTACAATATGGCCATGTATCAATGGCCTCAATCCTTAATTAAAGAAGGAGATTCCATCATTCATTAACTTTATCTGGACTGGGGATCCTACAAAGAGGAAGGGAATTACTCTGCGATGGAAAAAGCTGTGTAAACCATTCAATGAAGGTGGCTTAGGTATACGGAGTTTGAGAGAGGTGAATAACATTATGCTATGCAAACTGAATTGGATTTTCACTCAAAGAAAAGAGACTTGGGCTCAACTCTTACATGCTAAATTCCATACTGCCAGTGGCGAAAGAATTCAGTACCATAAACACTCTTCTGTTTGGCCGGGTATTAAACATGCGGATGGCATTACCAAACCTTTAATAGGATGGATAATCGGAAAGGATATGAAGATTGACTTATGAAGGGACTCTTGGGAATCAGACATCCCTTTACGAGAACATATTGATCTCCCCCATCACCTATGGAAGAAGTGTACAGCTAGGGTCAGTGATTTCATAAATGCTTATGGATGGAACTTCCCTTCTAATATCACTTTGGCCTTATTGGCTATGGGAATAGACATTAATAATATTCCTTGCAACCCGAGTGTGGAGGATATTCAGATCTGGAAACCAGATGTTCATGGTGATTTCTCAATTAAAAATGTATTCGAATGTACCAGAAACGACTAGACACAGCTTGGTGGTGGAGATATACATGGAGGAAGTGTTTACATCCAAGTCTAAGTGGGTTTGTGTGGAGATTAATGAACCAAATCCTCCCCACTGATGAGAAAGTCCAGCGGAAGTGAATACAGATAGCCTCAGTGTACGTTCACTGCTTAAGCAATGCCAAGACGGAAGACCACATATTCTTCGAATGTCCCACGGCCAAAGAGATGTGGGTTTGGGCTACAAATGATTTCCAACTTGCTGCTATTTCAGGCACGGATGAATGGAAAATTACTCTGGAGAAATGCAAGATGCATAGCTCGTACCTCAATGACTTATTGATCACTATGGTCTTCGCAATCTGTCGATGGCTTTGGAACTCGAGAAATAAAATCAGATTCGATGAAAGGAAGCTATCTATTAGAGAGATACAAAATAAGGTTCTGGGAGACATTTCCAATAGCGCCAAACTATCTTCAAATAGCATGTACAACACAACCTTCGAACTACAGGTGGTAAAAGTACTTTCGGTCAACTGTAAAATGGGGAACGCTCCATCCATTCGTAGCTGCGGATGGACTCTGCCAAACATCGAAAAGGTTAAGCTGTGTTGTGATGGCTCAGCTTTAGGTAACCCTGGACCGTCTGGGATTGGAGTTGTATATAGAGATTAGGAGGGCAGAGTTTTGGGCACACTCAATAAAGCAGTGGGTTCTACCACTAACTACCAGGCAGAAGTTCAAGCTATCATAGACGAGGTGGAAAAGGCAATACATAGAGGATGGACGACTTTATGGATAGTGTCAAACTCCTCGGCAACTATCAAAGCTTTTCTTTCGAGTAAGATACCTTGGAAGTTCCAAAGCAAGTAGAGGAACCTACTCACATCCATACAAGCAATCCGCTTCAACTCAATATGGAGATAAGTAAATTTCTCGGCAGACACCACAGCTAAGAGAGGATCCAAAGCTGACCTACCTTTTGAGGAATAGGTTGACGGTAGACCAGATTTTTTGACATGAATTGAAGACCCTCATTCTGAATACTTCCGATTTTGTTGAAACTGATTTTTATTCGAATAGCACTTCTCCTGTTCAAATACAAAATTTCCTGAGTGATTTTATTCGAATAGAAGTTCTTCTGTTCGAATGCACTCTTTCCTGTGAGATTGTATTCGAATATTCTCTATTCGAATACATTCTTGACTGAATATTTTTATTTGAATAGAATCCTTCTCTGTTCGAATACATTATTAACTGACTATTTTTATTCGAATAGAATTCTTCTCTGTTTGAATACATTTCAGTCTGTGATGCTTTATTCGAATAGAATAATTATCTATTCGAATACACTCTTATTCGAATAGACTTTTTTGGCTATTCGAACAGGGAATGATTCAGCTTCTTTTTTGCAAATTTAAGGGTTGTTTTGTCCTTGTTTTGTAATTATCTTGTACTTATGATCCCGCTTATATAAAATTCTAAAGTTTTTGCTAAAAAAAACTTGGAACAAACTGGGGACCTCGTCTTACTGATCGACATTGATGGTCATAGACATTCAAACTTTCAAATCCATCTCCTTCTTCTTCCTACCCTGTCTTTTCCTTGCAGGCACGACCCCCTTCATCTTAGCGTCCTTATTGCTAACTTTAAACCTAGGAATCTTGAGTGAGGCAAATATTGTGTTCACCATCTCATCATCTTCATGTAAAACTGTGTCTAGATAACTCGGCTCCAGTGATATATCCAGCGGTCGAGGCACTGTATAACAGAAGAGCAGAAAGTTAATCGACTGCAACATCAAACCACATGCCAAAAGATCTAATGCATACGCCAATAATTTTTATATACATGATTATTTAAAGCTAACAGAGGTTCTTGGGGCCTCTATTCCCAGCCACCGAGTACCAATACCAAGGTCTCATTCCAGTGTCGACCGTTGGTACTCATGTCATAAAACCACTTACGATTATTATCACTTTTTACATGGTATGTGATTTTCTTTGGATTACAAACCATTTCTTAATAAGCAACAATATCGAGCAATGTAACCGTCGGCTGTCTTGCTTGAGCCAAGTCCCTATTTAATTCTTTGATTACCCATATCATTTCATAAAAACTGTCGTTCAACTGGCAAGGTGCTACATCAAAGAAGTTCAAAACATCCTTCACCAAATTATTGAAAGGGATCATCATCCCAAGTCTAATCAGGATGAGAAACACCAGCACACCATAATCGACGTGATCACATAGATCCCAGTCATAGAGTGTAATAGTAATACGTGAGCTGATGTAGTACTTATCTCGATATAACCTCAATTTTTTTTCATGAAAAATTTTCACAGGCGCTTCCTCGCCATCATCTGTATCATTCTCCCCCTCCTCGTCCAAATCATTTCCATTCCCTCCTCCTCGACCGTCATCCTCTGTTGCCTCACTATCCTCTACCTCATTTTCACGAGGTATCGGAGGCCACGAACTACCATCCACAAACGCTCTCGCAATGGGGGTCGCATCAGTAATTTCATCCATAGACATATCTTCATCATTATTGAATGGGTCACATCGACCAGATGGCGACAACCCACTTATGTTTAAGTCTTTAATATCAAATTCTAACAACCTATTAATAGGCCTTCGGGTGCACATTTACCTCCAAAATAGAATGAAAGGTCAGTCGGGTCAATCCTGACAACAAGATATCTTGGGTCAGTATGTCTTTTCATATTTAAGATTGACATACCAGGCAACTCAGGTATACAGTTTCCTAGTTCGTTCTTTATCAAATAAAATGATAAGATCTTTCATCTCAAAGATCTCTAAAAAAATCCTAGCACAATACCAGCCATCACAAAATAATCAATTAACTACAAAATCAAGCGATCACACCACATTTTCAAGGCCCTAGCAAGTTACATGATTCCACAAGGTTTTTCCATATTTGCAAGGCCCGCCAATGACAAACCGAAGAATAAAGTCCAAATTCATTTGACACAATCACAAGGGTGCCTTTAATGGAAAAATCACATAACCAAAAATAGAGTGAGAGAGAAAGAGTCTTACCAACGTCAGTGAAGACTACAACGGCGTCTGGACAGATTGAAATCTCTTCTTGCTCGATAGTAGCAGGGTAGCACTCGTTCGAAGTTTGAAGAGATAATGTGTCAAGGGAGTGTTTAATTTATATTCTCCAAGGAAGATGAAGAGTTGGGTGTTAAAGGCCAATCACGGTAGATTTAGGCAGTTATCACTGCCCCACTAATACCTCTCTCTATTTCTCTTTCTCTCTCTTTCTCTCTCTCTCTCTCTTCAATTATTAATTTTAAAATGCCCACCCTCAATGTTTTTTCCCGCCTTGGCTTCGCTATCTTTGATTTCTCTATTTTCCTATATTTTTTCCCTACATCTACCAACCTAGCCACCTCACCTTTTAACCTCTTTACAAGGTCCCTCTCAATCAAATCTCCCCTCCCCAATTCCAATACCAAGCAATTATTAAAATACCTTAGAGAATCTTTGAAGGCAAACCCCTCAAAGCATGGATTAAAAGCTACATTGGCACCATTCCTCTCAAAGACACTAACCCTATACATATTAGGGTCTCATCAAAAATAGCCACTTGATCACCTCATATTATGACTACTTACACCTACTACACCGCCACACTTCTAACTATCGAACTAAGGTCGATTGTTATGAGCACAATTTTGGCCTACATCCCTAGCACCACTCACAATCATTACATCTCAGCCGGTCAATTTTAAGATAACTACCCACATACACAAAGGACCAAAAGCTAGCAAGTGCCCACATAACTTTCGAAACTACGTCTATACATATTCGGTCTTATATGAAAATGCACAATTTACTATATAAATTTCCCATCCATCGTCCACAGGTAACATCACTCGCCTAATTGATCGAGAATAGGTTGGTAATAAAATCATGCAAGATCGATTATCAATATAAGTGAACATTTACCTATCCAATAATACCAATACAAACTTCATTCCAAAAAGCCCAAAAGCGACATTATACACATACCCACAAAAAAAGATATACCAATAACAAAACCAAAAAAAACATAACAAAGACCACAAACACCAAGCCACCAACAACCCCCCACATCTAAGTCACGCACCACCAACTCCCCCACTACCCGCAGCAGCCTTATCATCCTCGGTTTGAATAGTGTTCTAAGCATCATTCGAAGCACACATTCGTTGTACACCACTTCCACAATTTTATTATGAAAGACATTATACCATAAGAGTCGGTCAAATTCCACCAGTTGCTCAGCGATAGACATGCCTGTAAGATTCTTCTCGATGGGCCTTGGGATGTGTGCACTCAATGGAAGCCTCCCAAAATACCTCTCCCTCAACTCAGCAATTTTTGTGGCGAGCCTGCCCCCTGCCGCAAGCCAACTCTTTGCAAACAAGTTCTCACCATGTCGAAGAGATGGGATAAAGGAAATACTAAAGGTGTTTAAGGAAATTTACCACAAGGATTAGCATTTTATAGTAAGTTTTCATGATCATAACTTAAACGTTCAAATGGCATAATCAGTGCAAGGCATTAATGCCCTCATTATCCATGGACCAATCAAATCTGCCATTTCCAAGGTCTTTTCCTCTTCTTCTCAGCAATAACCCCCTTGCATAAAATATACGCTCATCGATCATAACTAAGAGGGGGAGATTGTAGTAGCCTACTCGATCATATCAATCTTCAGTAGCTACACAGACCAAGACCCAATACTAACCAATACCAATGAAGATGTTTGACATCGACCTCCACCAAGCTACCGTAACCAGTTATAAAGGAAGTTGGTCGATATCAACCACCAACCAAACGACCGAAGGGTACCACCTAGAGCATAGATAGTTGTAAAGTAAAATAGACAAGTAATTCCTAGTTGTATCAAGGATAAGATAGTAATGACACCCTTAAAACCTAGAGGTCCTCCTTTAGGAACTTATAAATAGGAGAAGGAGGACCAAAGTAAGATAGGCTCGACCGAAAGGTCATACTCTAGGTTAGATTATTAACAATTGGTATCAGTTTCTAGTTTTGTTTATATTTAGCTATTTTGAATATATTGTCTTGTTTTTACCAGAAGTCGTTTGCTCTGGACTATCCTTACTTTTTTCCCAAGTAAGATCGGTTGTTGCCAAAGTTACTTAAGACTTATATCTATTTTTATCCGAACTAGACTTCATTTTTGCTGGGCTAAGCCCAGTGCCAGTTTTTCCTAACTCAGTAGCCATTAAAGTTGGGCTAGGCTTAATGCTTGATTTACTCGATTCAGCTGTGATTGTGCTCATGGGAGTCTTGTGGCTTTGGTCTACCATAGGTAGAACTGCCAATGAACTATCTCTTGCTAATTGCCAAGAGTCTGAATACCTTTATATTATAATATAGTTCTTTTTGAATCCTCTAGTAACTCAGCTAAAGCTTTCATAGAGTTACCAATGTAGAACATGTTGTTGTAGACACAGTTGTTCCATAGTTTATCTAAAATGATTTTATCATTGAAGAAAACCGTTCGAGGGATGAGATAAGGTTTACTAACCTTTTCTTGTAGTTTATGCCCGTACAGTATGACTATTTTAGGTTCTTCGATTGGTATATTTTTCTCCATGTCCCTGGTAAGATTATTAGGGAGAAAGTTAAATATACCTTTGATTTGTTCGATATCGTAGTTAAAAAGATAATTTTACCATCTGATCCGCCTTGGTCTTGAAAAGGCTTTATCAAACCTGCTGATTGTGAAACATTAGCCTGTTCTTACAATAAATAAATAATAATTGTCATTTTTTTGCATAAGAACACGAGTGTCTTTATCTATGGAGTAATAGTTGGATTCTACTTCTTTAAGTTTTTTTGAATAATACTTAGAGAAAGATATTCTCTTTCAGTAAAAAAATTTACATTTTATTAATTCTGATCTTCAGTCTAGGGGATTGAAGTTTGTGAGAAATATCTTGGAATTCTTCTTTGAGGAAATTTAGATGATTTTCCTTAAAACTGAGCATGGTTTTAAGTTTATTAATAACCCTGATTTCAGGATCTCTAATGAATTTAAATATAATTTCTTGATCCTAGATCTTACAAAATATCCATGTTTGATCAATCTTATGTAAAGGCATAAGAAGATTCTAGAATGAGGTACCAAGAATAACTTGTTGTATGTTATAGACAAGAATAAAGGTATAAGGAAAACATATATTTTTATTACATATAAAAACTTCTGAAAGTTTATACTAGATGTTCATTCTGCAACCACTTGTAGAACTAAGAGACTAAACTA
The DNA here is from genome assembly GCA_014058105.1 of Kingdonia uniflora. Classification (NCBI taxonomy): domain Eukaryota; kingdom Viridiplantae; phylum Streptophyta; class Magnoliopsida; order Ranunculales; family Circaeasteraceae; genus Kingdonia; species Kingdonia uniflora. The sequence goes on from JACGCM010000989.1 coordinate 57,453, forward strand.
TTTTTTTGAAATACTTGGTGGGAACCAATCCTTTTTGGATACAGTTAAAGTCAGCTCCACTGTCGACAAGACCTATGGAATTTGTAATGGTATATTCATTTTTTATCACAAGAGTAACCTTAATATACCATTTCGGATGAGTAATTCTTTGGAGAATATTAAGATTTGGACTATGTTTCTTCTCAAAGTTTTCATCATTAGATTCAATAATTTAAATCTTTTGTTTGTCTTTTTGACATATCTGGAGATGACTAATTTTATCATCCTAAGTTTGAATAGAAATCTTAAGTTGTTTGACTTCATATTTCAAAGTAGTAATCTATTTAGGCATATCTTCGAGAGTGATAGGTTTATCATTTTCCATGTATTTTAGGATATCCTGGAAATTATAATATTTATTTGGTACAGCCAGAGGTTCAAGTTTATGCTTCGAGTTATCTTGAAATATTTGTTAGAGACAAATACTTACAAGTCTAGCCCTAGCTTCCGGGTCATATATGTTTTCTACAATAGATAAAATTTCGCTTTGGGTACTCGTAAGAGTATTAAGGCTTAAGCCATTCATTTTAACAATGGCTTTCTAGTAATCTTGAGAATTAGATTGTTAAACACTTGTTGCAAGGAGTTCCTTCTCTAGAGGGGGAGGAATCACTTTGGTCAATTTCATTAACTTTATTGTCAGAAGAACTTTCTTCAGAAGTGGTGTTAAGCAATAGTCTACTTAACTGGAGTTTTTGTCCTTTGTCCAGTTGGAGTTCTTGCAACTTTCTTTTTGTGGTACACTTGTTTGCCAAGTTTCCTATTTTAGCATACTTATAACAAGTGTGGGTTCCAGGTTTCCTAGAAGGGCTAGGATCAGTTTTATCACTCATTTGTTTCTTTCTTTTTCTAGGTTTATGGTAATAAGAATCCTCGTGATCCTTATATTTTTCATTTTGTCTCGTTATGATTTGAGAAGAATGTTTAGCACCTTTCTATGCTTCTTAGGATAATCAATAGGAAGGTCATAGGCAAATTGATGGCAAAACTCACAAATTTCCCTTTTTCTTGTTAAATTATGTTTCCCAAGTTGGTATTGTAATTTTATATCATTACAAATACTGAGACCAACTTGGGTACGGGTACTGATAAGATGACCATAAGTATGACTATGGTAAGGTATAAAATTACCATCATGCTGATCTTTCAGCTTTTGGCGATCCTTTTCTGCAAACAAAGGTGAAAGACCATCAATAAATTTGGTTTTCCAATGCTCAGCATTAGTGTCACTCCTTTGTATCACCTTGCAAATATAAGCATTTGTGTACCATCTAAAATGGGTTAGAGAAGGACATCTAAGATTCTGTAAAAGTTCTTTATTCCTCTTATGTCTTTGGGGAAAAAGTCCCACAAAGTGCATGATAATGGTTTGAACAAGGGAATAGACGGCATCTTTAATAGTAATATTATTTCCTTCAATTTTAATGATTGTAAGGATTTCTTGCTTTTAAGAAGGAGTGATAACATTGTCCCACCAGCCTTTAAGACTTCCTGTGAAACCATTAACAATAAATTTTGCTACATTATCATCATCATTCCCAGCAGCTTTACAGATAAAAGCATACATATGTATTTTATGAATAATTTCATAAATCTGATATTCAAATAATCCATCTATATTCCATTCATTAATGGTTCTTCCATTGTAAGAATTTTGATTATGGAAGAAATCTTCTTCAAATAAAAAATCCTGAGGTGTAGGTCATTTATAATAAGTTTTTAAGCATAATGGTTCATATTATATTTTATGAAGGCTTACCTCTATGGCTTGAATTTAATTCTCTTATTCACTATCAGAAGAGTCTAAGGATTCATAAGTATTTTCAGATGTGGAGTCCTTACCCAAATTATTGACGCTAAGCTTTTTAAGTTTGTCAATAAGCAGGTCAACAAATTAAGAATCTTAAAAATCTGAAAGCTTAAAGTCATTAACAAGAAGGGTTGGTTTAATATTAGCAGTGTACATGCTAGAGGATGTACTTGTTGTATTAACAGAAGAACTCTAAAAATGAGTTCTTTAGATTTGATCTTCTATATGATTAAGTTGATTACCAATTGTTTAAAGACTCAAATTAGTCTAATTATTCTGTTTGATAATAAGATTTATATCAGATATCTGGTTATTAAGGTAAGTAAAGATGTTGGCTTCCAAAGCCTTAGTGTCACATCTTCCTAGATGGAAAGATTCAGGGGGGCAGACAGATTGGACTTCTATACCATCTGATTTTACCTATTTCTTAGTAAAATTTTCCATATTATTGATAAGGTACAGTTGGTAAGGGTACCATTCTGTGAACCAATCATAAAAAAATGTTACCTTTTGGCTTGTTCCCCTCTCAAGGTAATATAACTCCTTGATTAATGGCAATTCTTCCTTATTGAAAGTTTGAGAATACCATGTTCTAAACTCTTTATGGTTAGAAGATTAGAATTCCTTATTGATAAGTTAGCGTGCAAAAGAATTAGGACTTAAATCCATAAAACCTAAATATATAAGCTCGCCTTAGATGTAGGAGAAGTAGACCTTTCTACTTCTGTCCTAGCTCCGGTAGAGGGATCAGTATAGACTCCATAAGGAATATATCGATTAAAAATTCTAATTTCTTTAAGGATTTGTTCAGATGTGGAGTTTCTTCTACTAGATATAGAAGGTCTAGAAGAAGGGCAAGAAATATGGTAAGGAACATTATCCCTACTAGTTATTTCACTATTAGTCATACTCCTAGAAAGATTGATAAGACCAGAAGCAAATATTACTTCAACATCACTGTCAGGAGTTTGGGTGATTTGACTGACCTGGTTATTGAACCTAGGTCAAGAAACCATAACTTTAGGAAGTATCTATTTAGTTGGGATACTGAGTTTAACCCAATTGATAAGTCTGTTGACAGTAATATTTGTTGTCAAACAGTTACTATGAACAGCTACATTTTTACCTGGTTCACTCTTCAGGATTGCCTTAGGGCATAAGGTATTCATAACTTTATAGTAAATCCTATAAATGATAACTATAACCTCTGCTCCAGGAATAAAATCATATCTTTGTGTTTAAATCCTTAAACTGAGAGCATCAAACATAGATCTATCTGTAAGGGATAGGGTTAGATTGAGATAAACATCAAAATGAACTGGTCCATGACATAGACTAGTTTGAATTATTCTCATTAATAAAGATTAAAACTCTCAGCTTCTTTCATCCCTTGGGTATGCAAGAATACTAGAATTGATTCCTAGGAGAATTAAAGGTTTGAATGCAACTTGAAAACATCCAATATGCAGATAATTGTATTTCTTGAAATTCATTTCCACATCCTTAAGGTTAAGTAACTTTAAAGTATGTCATTCACTATCAAGAGCTAGCGGTTGCTCCATGATCTTGATATTATCTTGACTTATAAAGTGAAACATACACTTTTTATAAATTAATTTGGACTTGATAAATGGTATAGTCCATTGATTCAGTTGTTGAGTTTGTTCAAACCTAACTAATTCAGAGTTTTTTACAGATCCAGATGACGGGTCTTCGTAAGACCTATCCATTTAACTCATGTGTAAAAGATGGCTAACATATGTATGTGAATGCTTTTATAAGAAAGTAAGTATGTTTACTGTTGCCCTTCTCCTTCGAGAAAGATGTTAAATAGTATAATCTTATCTTGAGGTTTAGGTACACATCTGTCAACAACTTATTGGAAAATAACATTCACTCAGGACTACCATGCCATACGCAACTTGGGTGACATCCCATACATTCCCTTTAAATCAAAATATACTGGGCAACATCCCTACCGGAGATAAAGATGAACAGTATTCATACTTAGATTCTTACATAATATTCCCATACATATGTAACCTACCGATTTAGCCATACACGACTCTGATACCAAGAAGAATGAATCGATATATTCAAAATAGCTAAATAAAAACAAAACTTGAAACTAATACCAATTGTTAATAATTTAGCCTACTAAGGCACTTAGATACCCTCAGGGGTATGTGTGCATATTGTGAATACTCAATAATAGATATAAACAAATATTTATTTATAAATAAAATACATACAAAAAGAGATGGGAAAAAACACATTGGAGAAGATACAATGGGATTTAAGAGAGGAGAGGATACTCAAACTTGGCTTAAAACTTTGACTCAACTTAACCTGATGAACAAATGGGTCATTAGTCCCTTTAAATAGCCAGACCTACGAATTTGAAACCCTTTGAAGTCTGGAGAGTGCTATCCACGTGTAGTCCATGATGTGGTTAGAGACGTCTGGAAAATAGGTCATTAGTCCCTTTAAATAGTAAAGATACTTAAATCATTTCAGCTTTTTGATGAAGTAAAGATACATCAATCATTTCTGCTTTTATGCGTTGGCTTGGGCGCACTAGGAACACTTAATTTTCTACTTTTATGCGTGGCTTTGGCGCACTTTGAACACTTAGCTTTCCCGTTTGCCTTTAACTTTTGTTCTTAGACTTCAATGATGATATCCCAATAATCTTCCATGATTGGGTCTGAGGATTTTAATGATGCCATATCTTCATCATCATAAAGGTTTTGATATTCGCCTGCTAAACAATGTTGTTTTTGGTTTCTATTACTCCCTTGAGTGGTTGTTGCTTGTGGTGAGGCCTACGAAGTAGTTTTCACAAATTATTCTTACAAAGACTACATGACTTTGACTTGTTACTCATCAAATAATAAGTTTGGATAACGTTCTTTAATGGAATCTATTAATAATTGGAAAGCATTTACAGAGGAAATTAATGTTCCTGCTGCTTTCTGTCTCTCATTATTAGAGGATGAAACATACTCTTCGGTTGCTTTAATGATTAAGTCAATAACTCTTTCAATTTTAAACCCATCCCAACATCTATAAAAGAATTCACTTTATAGAATGGGTAGTTTCAGATAATCTAAGCAAACTTCCAAATCCCATTTCCAAATCCATCTGATCTTAAACTCTGTGAAATACCACAAGGTATTTCTTTCAATAGGTAGATTTTGTACAAACTTTCCCTTCAGTTTCGGATGAAACTCATACCATATTACAAATGGTTCCTGGAGAGTTTTTGGTAAAATATCAAAATTGGGTCCCATCTTTTCCTACTAGTTAAGAAACTAAGTAGAAAAGCCTGATATTTTGATAATCTCTGGATTAATATAGAAAAGCCAAGTATGCTTCCTGCTTTGGATTCTGATAATAAAAAGTATAATGTCAGGCTTGGATACAATCCCAATAATTATATTTTTGGCCATTCAGTTTGAGGGATCTAGATTTCCTAGGATCTAACCCCCATTTGGATATATGTAAAACCCGTGTAATATAGCACTTGGAATGTATTATAGAGGTTTTCATGTCCTTCAGATTGACATGATGATGCTCAATTTAAGCTGATGTTGTTTCTGTTAATATGGCCTCATAAATATATCGATAACGACTGTCTTAAATCATATAATTTTGATTAGCAAAATATCTTTCTTTGAGACCCCAAGCATCTTGATTGAGCTTAAGATCATCAAAAGAAAGTGTTAGGAAACTTTCCTTAACCAAAGTTTTCAGTTGATAAATAATTTCCTGCTTAAGGGAATCCTTTACAGTTTTCTTTGGATCTTGCTTTAGGGTATCCTAAGCAGTTTTCTTCTGTTCCTTTTTCCTTCAATTTTGGCTCCATCCTTTATCAGAAGGTTCCATGTCCAGATTTTTCCTGTAAAAATTCTTTGGTTAGAAAATCAGGAAGAGAGTTTTGATCACCTTTAATATATTCGATTGAGAAATCAAAGGCGGATAATTCAGATTGCCATCTAGCAAATATTTGTTTAGATACAAAAAATTGACATCTTTTTACAAGATCTTTTTAGCAGAGCTACAATCAATTCTGAGTAAAAAGGTTTAATTTAACAAGTCATCCTGAAATTTTGAAATGAATTTGACAATAGAAAGCATTTCTTTTTTAATTGTAGAATAGTTTATTTGAGTTGTTTTCAACTTTCCTGGTGTGAAACGAGGTAGTTCATCATTTTGCGAAGAAGAGTTTCTTTGATTTAGTATATCTCCAAAACCTAAATTAGAGGTATCAGTTTTAATAATCTTTTACCATTAAGGATTGACAAGACCTAAGCATGGGAGTTGTTTAACTTGTAGCTTGATTTGTTGAATAGCTTTTGTGTGCTCAGTTGTCTAAGGATCAGGATTCTTCTTGAGTCTATTATATATAATAACAATATCCTGGGCCAAGTTCTGGTAGTAGTCTGCAATATAATTGAGACTTCCAAGAAATCTTTATAATTGAGTTGTCTCTCTAATTTCATTTGGAAATTTTGAGGCAAAATCAATGCTTCTGTCAATAAGAATAATTTGACCTTTAGTAATATTATGTCCTAAAAATCTTACTGTTAATTGAAATAGTTTTATTTTAGAAGCAGAGATAACCAAGCCATTTCTGCGGATGACATCTTTAAGAATCTTCAGGTGTCTAAAGTGTTGGTCAATAGAACTGGAGAATAAAAGAATGTCATCAATATAGATAATGCATAAATCAGAATAAGGAATAAAAATATCATTCATAATATTCTAAAATTCGGAAGGAGCATTCTTTAATCCAAAGGGCATAACATTCCATTCTTAATGTCCAAATAGGACAATGAATATTGTTATATATTTATCTTTTTCTTCAATTTAAATTTGCTAGTATCCTGACTTTAAATCAAATTTGCATAATATAATTGCATTATAAAGTTGATCTAAAAGAAAAAAAAATTATTAGGAATTGGGTAACAAATCTACCTAAGAGAGTCGTTAAGAGGTTTATAATTGACAACGAGTCTAGGAACACCTCTTTCCTTTTTAGCATTTTTATTAACATAGAAGGTTGTACAACTCCAAGAAGAGTAACTCTTTCTGATAATGTTTTTATCAAGTAAATTCTAAATTTCTTTTTTGCAGAGGTTAAGATATTCAAAATTCATTTGACTAGGTCTAGCCTTAGTAGGAATTTGAGTTTTCCCATCAAAATCATGTTTTAAGGTAAATAGACAACATGCTGGTTTTTTTTTTCAAAAAGCGCTAGGGATATCTCTATAGACTTAAGTAATAAAAAAAATTCAACTTCATTTAATTTTGATCTTCAGCTCAGGGGATTGAAGTTTGTGAGAAATATTCATGACCTGGAATTCCACTTTGAGGAAATTTAGATGAATTTCCTTAAAACCAAACATGGTCTTAAGTTCATTAATGACCCAGGTTTCAAGATCTCTAATGAATTCAAAAATAATTTCTTGATCTTGGATCTTACAAAATATCCTTGTTTGATCAATCTTATGTAAAGGCATATGAAGATTTAGGAGGAATGCATATATCTCTATTACAGATAAAAACTTCTTAAAGTTTATACTGGATTTTCATCTTGCTACCACTTGCAAAAGTAAGAGACTAGACCATTTTTTTTAAATACTTGGTGGGAACCAATCTTTCTTGAATACAGTTTAAGCCAACTCCACTATCAACTAGAGCTATGGCATTTTTAATGGTATATTCATTGTGTATAACAAGGGTAACCTTGACATACCATTTCTGATGTGTAATTTTTTGGAGAAGATTAAGTTTGGGACTATCATTAATTCATTAATTTAAATCTTCTATTTGTCCTTTTGACATATCTGGAGATGACGAATTTTATCATTCTGAGTTTGAACATAAATCTTAAGTTGTTTGACTTAAGATATCAAAGTATTAATCTTTTTATGCAGGTCTTGGAGAGTGATAGGTTTATCATTTTCCATGCGGTTTAGGACATCTTGGAAATTATAATGTCTATTAGGTATAGCCAGAGGTTTTAGTTTATGCTTCGAGCTATCTTGAAATATTTGTTGGAGACAAATACTTACAAGTCTAGCCCTAGCTTCCGGGTCAAAGATCTTTTTCTATAATAGATAAAATCTAACTTTGGTTACTCGCAAGAGTATTAAGGCTTAAGCCATTCATTTCAACAATGGTTGTCTAGTAATCTTGAGAATTAGATTTTGAGCACTTGTTGCAAGGAGTTCCTACTCTAGAGAGGGAGGAATCACTTTGGTCAATTTCATTGACTTCCTTGTCATAAGAACTTTCTTCAGAAGTGGTGTTAAGCAATAGTCTGTTTAACTGGTGTTTTAATCCTTCATCCAGTTGGAGTTCTTGCAACTTTCTTTTCGTGGTACACTTGTTTACCAAGTATCCTAGTTTACCACACATATAACAAGTGCGGGTTTTAGATTTCCTAGAAGGGCTAGGATGAGTTTTATCATTCATATGTCTCTTTCTTTTTCTAGGTTTATGGTAATAAGAATCTTCATGATCCTTATACTTTTCCTTTCTTCACGTTCTGATTTGAGATGAATGTTTGACACCTTTTCTATGCTTCTTAGGATAATCAAAATGAAGCTCTTATGCAAATTGATGACAAAACTCACCAATTTCCCTTTTTCATGTTAAATTTTATTTCCTAAGTTGGTATTGTAATTTCATATCATTATAGATACTGAGACCAACTTGGGTACAGCATTTGATAAGATGACCATAAGTATGACTAGGTAAGGTATGTAATTACCATCACGCTGATCTTTTAGCTTTTGGCAAACCTTTTCTGCAAGCAAAGGTGAAAGACCATCAATAAATTTGGCTTTCCAATGCTCAGCATTAGCATCACTCCTTTGTATCACCTTGCAAATATAAACATCCTTATACTATCTAAAATAGGTTAGAGAAGAACATTTAAGATTCTGTAAAAGTTATTTATTCTTCTTATGTCTTTGGGGAGAAAGTCCTACAAAGTGTAAGATAATGGTTTGAACAGGGGAATAAACGGCATATTTAATAAGAATATTATTTCCTTCAATTTTAACGGCCGCAAGGATTTCTTGCCTTTGAGAAGGAGTGATAACATTGTCCCACCAGCCTTTAAGACTTCCTGTGAAACCATTAGTAATAAATTTTGCTACATTATCATCATCATTCCCAGCAGCCTTACAGATAGAGGCATACATAAGTATTTTATGAATAATTTCATAAATTTGATATTCAAATTATCCATTTATATTTTATTTATAGATGGTTCTTCTATTGTAAGAATTTTGATTATGAAAAAAATCTTTTTCAAATAAAAGATCGTGAGGTATAGGTCTTTTATAATAAGTTTTTAAGCCTGATGGTTTATATTCTATTTTATAAAGGCTTGCCTCTATGGCTTGAATTTGATTCTCTGATTCACTATCAGAAGAGTCTAAGGATTCATAAGTATTTTTAGATGTGGAGTCCTTACCCAAAGTATTGACGTTAAGCTTTTTAAGTTTGTCAATAAGCAGGTCAACAAATTCAAAATTCAGAGAATCTAAAAGATTAAAGTCATTAACAAGAAGGGTTGGTTTAATATCAACAGTGTACATGCTAGAGGATTTACTTATTGTATTAATAGGAGAACTCTGAATACTAGTTCTTTGGATTTGATCTTCTATACGGTTAAGTTAATTACCAATCGTTTGAAGACTCAAATTAATCTAATTATTCTGTTTGATAACTGGATTTATATCAGATATCTGGTTATTAAGGTGAGTAAAGGCGTTGGCTTCCAAAGCCTTAGTACCACTACTTCCTAGATAAAGACATTTAAGGGGAGGGTGGACAGATTAGACTTTTGTACCATCTGATTTTACCTATTTCTTAGTGAAATCTTCTATATTATTGATAAGGTACGGTTTGTGAGGGTACCATTCTGTGAACCAATCACAAAAGAATGTTACCTTCTGGCTTTTCCCCATCTCAACGTAGTATAACTCCTTGATTAAAGCCAATTCTTCCTTATTAAAAGTTTGGGATTACCAAGTTCTAAACTCTTCATGGCTAGAAGAAATGAATTCCTTATTGATAAGTTGTCGTGCAAATGAATTAGAGCTTGAATCCATAAATCCATTTTTTACAGATGTGAATGTTCTATAAGAAAGTAAGCATGTTTACTGTTGATCTTATTCTTCGAGAAAGATAAAAACAGTATAATCTTCTCTTGAGATTTAGGTACATGTCTGTCAACGATTATCGACAAATAACATCCACTCAGGACTGCCACGCCATACGCGACTTGGGTAGCGTTCCATACCTTCCCCTTCAAATTAGAATATACTAGGCAACATCCTTACCGGAGATGAAGATGAACAGTATTCATACTTACATTCTTACATAATATTCCCATGCATATGTAACCTACTGATTTAGCCACACATGGCTTTGATACCAAAAATAATGGATCGATATATTCAAAACAGCTAAATATAAACAAAACTAGAAACTGATATCAATTGTTAATAATCTAACCTAGAGTGTGTATATATATATAGATCCCCACACTTCAAAATCCTCAGGAAAGGTTGTAAGAAGTCCTCTTAATAGAAACTCACGCATATATTGTCTGAATCCTCTTTATAAGTCATCGTCATTTCATTGTAAGGTCAATTCTAAACGCCCGGAATCGTGCCCTTACAATTGTGAGAGTCTTCAAGGTTTTATTCTTCATAGAGATCCTCTTCCAAGTGTTGATTATGTTGTTAGTGAGCTTATTGCAGAAGAGGATCGTTTTATTTCGCAAGTAGGCAAAGGGGTACTTACTATGCCCACTCGGTCAATTTTGGCTATTCAGCCACCAGTTGAGTCTCAATCCTATATTTCTTATCATAAGCAACAAAATTCATATTTGCGACCTCGTGATGAGTATGCCTTTTATCACTGAAAAGATCATTGGAAGAGTCAATGCCCAAAAAGACTAATATATCAAAATCGAGGATCAACCCCAAAGACTCCTCCACAGTAGTACAGAGGTCCTCCTCAGTTTCAGTCTTATGGAGGACCACATACATAGTAGTATGTTAGACCCCCTGCACCATATCAGTAACACCCACATGTGCCTCCTTATGCTCATCCTACACATTCAGCAACAGTACCATATAGTGATGCATCTTTTTCTGATATTGTAGCTCAGATAGAAAATTTTCTTCTTCAACATCCTTATATTAAACCACATGTTGGTTCTACCTCATCTGGTACACCTTCAGGTATTTGTCATACTACTTGGATTTTTTATTTATGACTAGTAATAGATCCATTTTTTTTACATCTTGCATGTCCCTCCTTTATAATTAGTGTTACTGTAATTAATGGTGCATATATGCCCTTAGTTGGTATTGAACCTGTCTGCACCCCAAACTTGTCCCTTTCTGATATTTATTTCCTTCATCATCTTATTTTAAGTTTGATTTATGTTAGTCAGTTGTATCTTTCTGGATATTTCGCATATTTTTCTAATTCTCATTATTTTGTGCAGGACCGTCATTCTCATAGGTTGATTGGGACCGGTCGTATAGATGACGTCTTATAAAGTTTCAACCATTGCTCATAGTAGTGTCTATTAGTTCTTCTGTTGATTTGTCTTCCTTTCATTTAGGACCTAAGTCTGTCCTTTTTACTTATGGCATGCTAGATTGGGCTATGTATCTGGATCTCGATTAAAGTATCTAGTTTCCACTGGTACTTAAAGTGATGTTCATTGTTATAATATTTCTGAATGTTCTAGTTGTAAACTCCAAAAAAAATTTGTTTTAGCTTTCTCTGTTAGCACGTCTGTATCTATTGCTGATGTGTGGGGACCTACTCCTCATCCTACCAAGGGAGGGTCTCGATATTATGTTTCTTTCTTTGATGATTATTTTTTATATTCTTGAGTTTTTTGATGAAACATTTATCTGAGTTTCTTTCAGTTTTCAAAGCCTTTAGAACTATGATCCAAACACAATTTTCTACTATTATTAAGTACTTCCGAGGTGACTTGGGAGGAGAGTATACTTCTGGTGATTTTGTAGATTTGTTTGCCTTAGATGTGACAATCCATCAATCTTCTTGTACTAAACTCCTAAGAAGAATGGTGTTATTGAGAGAAAACATTGACATATTATGGAGACTGCACGATCTATGCTTATTTATGCATTTGTTCCTAGTATTTTTTTGGGCGAGGCGACCCTCACAGTTGTTTATGTTATTAATCAGATTATGACGGCTCTTACTGGTAAAATTTACCTGTATGAACATTTCTACAGGAGATTTTCAGATTATTCTCTTCTGAGAGTTTTTGGTTCTACTTGCTTTGTTATGTGTCATCGGGCTGATCGTGGTAAGATATCTCGTTGGTCTATTATGTATATGTTTCTTGGCTATGGTGATACTCAGAATGGCTACAGATGTTATGATCCTATTGGTAGGACGTTATACATTTCTATACATGTTGTTTTTCTATAACTTATTCCCCTATACTTGATCCCTGACCGCTCACGTGAGATTCATGAGTCTGAATTGTATTTTGTTGACCATTTTCCTGTTGATGATACTAGTCATTTATCTAACACACCCACTACACTTCCTATTTCTTAGACTACTTCACTAACTCATGTTTTCGTTCGACCACCTCCTTGATGTTATCCAGTGTGTGACCGTCGTCTTCCAGATAAGTTTGGTTTTTCTAACTCTTATTATTCTACTAAGTTTGCTTCCTTTCTGACCAGTATCCATGGTCACTCTGAACTGACCTATTTCAAAGAGGTAAAGGTTAACCCAATTTGGTGGCATGCCATAGATGAGGAGTTATCTGCATTACAAAAAATGGGGACATGGGACTTCATGCCCTTACCTTTAGGTAAAGATGTTGTTAGTAGTCGTTGGATTTATAAAATAAAGACCAAATATGATAGATCAGTGGAGCGGTATCAAGATCGCCTTATAGCTCGTAGTTTTACTCAAGAGTATGGGATTGATTATGAGGAAACTCTTACTCTTGTTGCAAAGATAACCATTGTTCGTCTCTTGATTGATATTGCCTCTTCTCGTGAATGGGGATTATCTTAGATAGATGTAAAGAATGTTTTTTTGCATGGTGATTTGACTGAGGAAGTGTACATGACTCCTCCGCCAGGAGTTCCTCTTTTTCCTGGTGAAGTCTATAAACTTTGCAAAACCTTATATGGTCTTAAACAAGCACCTCGTACTTGGTTTGAGAAGTTTTTATCAGTTATTCGCCACTATGGTTTGTGCGGTTGATAGTCACGGGTAGTGTATTTCTACTCCTATATGTGGATGATATGATTTTGACTAGTAATGCTATTTTTGACATTTGTGCTCTAAAGCTTCAATTACACCGTGAGTTTGAGATGAAAGATCTGGGACCTCTTCGTAATTTTCTTGGCATTGAGGTAGCCTCGTCTCCTAAAGGCTACTTGTTATCTCAGTCCAAGTATGTTTTAGATGTTCTTAAAAGAGCCCATTCTCAGACTACTGATACTTTTCTTGAGCTCTAGCTAACTACTTCTGATGGCATACCTTTGGGAGATCCTACTTTGTACCGGGTCATTGTAGGTAGTCTTGTGTACTTGACTATTACTCCCGATATCATTTATCCTGTTCATACTGTCAGTCAGTTTGTTTCTACTCCTACTACTGTGTATTTGGTTGTTGTTATTCGGATACTATGGTACATTCGGGGAACTTTGTTTCCGAATTTATTGATTTTGTCTTCCTCATCTTTAGTGCTTCGGGCTTATTCTGATGCTGATTGGGCAGGAGAGCCTACAGATCACAGATCTACCCCTAGATTTTGGGTATTTCTAGGTGATTCACTTATTTCTTGGCAGAATAAGAAGTAGGATATTATTTCTCGATCTTCTGCTGAGGCAGAGTACCATGTTATGGTTGTGACTACGGGAAAGATAGTGCAGCTTCATTGGTTTCTTCATAATTTAGGAGTTTCTCTATATGTTCCCACCCCTATGTATTGTGACAACAAAAGTATTATTCAAATTGTATACAATTCTATGTTTCATGAGTGAGCAAAGCACATTGAGATTGATTATCACTTTACTCGTCATCATCTGAAGAAGGACACATTATCTTTGCCTTATATATCGTCTCAGATGAACTCAGCCGACTTCTTCACGAAGTCTCAAACTATGCAACATTTTTCCTTTCTTCTTAGCAAACTCTTGATGTTACTTGTTGTACCATCATGAGTTTGACAGGGGGTGTTAGAGTTAGTATTGGCTTGAGTGTATTTACGACTTTTGTTCTTTCTTTGTAGTTAGGCTATTTAGGTATATACTTGTAACTCAACTCTAACTTATCTTCTCCTAATACAACATAGTAGCTCTTTTTCCTCTCTAATGGTTGAACATTAATATTAAAGTTATTTGTTAAGGTATGAACTCGAATCATGTTTGTGGAAGTTCATCGGAGTTCTTGGGACTAGCGAGGATCGAAGACGGATAAAAAATATGATTTTTCTATGTTTTGTTCGAATAGACTTAAAGTTTGTTCGAACAGAAGAGGTAGGGAAAGTTTTATTCGAATAGACTTTAAGTCTGTTCGAATATAAAATAGTCTATTCGAACATACTCAAAGTCTGCTTAAACAGAAGACACCGAACCCATTTTGTTTAAATAAACTTGGGCCTTCTTGAACAGACTTCATAAAGTCAATTTTAGAAGTTGGTTTAGAGGCGTTGGCTTATCTCAGGATCTGTACTTTGAGTCCATCTTTATGTAATGACTTTTCATTGTTATAAGGGATACTAGTCTGTGCTTCTATCTTTATCTTGGTAAGTTTAAACTCTAGAGAACTAGGGTTTTGAGATACTCCATTAGAAAGCTTGAGGAAGCTTGGAGAGATCGTTATAACCTATTTGATCATAGTGGATTGTTCGTGGGGAGTGGTTATTTATCCGTAAGGGTTTTCCAATTCCCTCCTTCAAGAAAATACTTGTCCTTGTTTTGTTATTTGCTTAATTAATTACTTATTCGGCATATTTTGCATTTCATTCTTGTTGTAGAAGAGAGACTAGATACTTCGATTCTCATCTGAACCCTCTTTGAGTTCAAACGGCAGTGCATTAAATGTCGAGGAAATAGGGAGGTCTTATAGAAAGGGGCCGAAGAATGGAAAGGGTGGTTCACAATCAAGGGGAAAATCCAAGCCGCCCGGTGCGTATTAGACTTGTGGAAAGAATGGTTACTTCAGGTGAGATTATAATTCTTCTAAGAAATTTAATGATCAAAAATAATGAACCTTACTGAGGAGATTAGTTCTGATGAGGCTCTACTACTTTCGTGTGATGATGTTAATGAATCATAGATAGTTGATTCGGGTTCCTCATTCCATGCTACTGCAAACGTAGGTTTCCTAACCAATATTGTCAAAGGTGACTTCGGTACAATCTTTCTTGTAGATAAGAGTGCATACAATATTACTGGAAAGGGAAACACTAGGTTGAAGTTACCTTCTGGGGAGACGTTGGTTTTAAAGAATGTGCAACTTGTACCCAAATTAGGGCATAACCTTATCTCGGTTAGCCAATTGTCAAATGATGATGGATATGTAAGCACCTTTGGTGATACTTTCTAGAAGGTTACAAAGGAAGCTATGGTAGTAGTTTGGGGCTTAAGACAAAGAACATTGTATACAATGCAAGGCACAATCTATACTATTTGTATAACCACTTCGGGGATTGATACAAGTACTTGGCACAAATGGCTCGGTCACATAAGTGAAAATGGGATGAATATGATGGTAACTAAGGGAAAGCTAGAGGGTCTTGATAAGACTGATCTTAATTTTTGTGAAGAGTGTGTTCTTGTGAAGTAGAAGGTCAGTTTCAAAATAACTGGAAGATCAAGGAAACCTGAAAAGTTGGATCTTGTTCATATAGATGTTTGGGGGCCAACCAAGGTATCTTCTCTTGGTGGCTCTTATTATTATGTTACTTTCATTGATGATGCTACTCGTAAACTATGGGTCTACTTTGTAAAGAATAAATCAGATGTGTTTGATAAGTTCAAAAAGTGGAGGGCACTAGTTGAAAATGAAACTAGCTTGAAACTGAAGTATCTTAGGTCAGATAATGGGGGTGAGTACTGTAGTGATGAGTTTGAAAACTTTTATGCATCAAACGGGATTAGGTGACAGCAGACTATTCCCAGAACACTATAACAAAATGGTGTTGCATAACTCATGAATCGAACCATAAACGAAAGAGCGAGGAGTATGAGACTCAACGCTAGATTGCCAAAATATTTTTGGGTGGATGCGGCTAGTATGGTGGCGTACTTGATTAACAGAGTACCTTCAACAGCTTTGGACTTTGGACTTCCTGGAGAAGCATGGACCGGTAAAGAGGTAAACCTTTCTCACTTACGTATTTTCGGTTGTACCTCATATGTGCTTGATAATTCATATACAAGGACAAAGTTAGATGCAAAGTCAATGAAGTGCATATTCATTAGATATGGTGGTGATGAGTTTGGATACCGATTTTGGGATGCGAAGAATCAGAAAGTCATCCGGAGCCGTAATGTTACATTCAATGAGGAAATTTTGTATAAATACTTCAAAGTACTTGTAAAAAGGAATTAAAGTGAAGTAACATAAAGTGTCGACATTGAATTTGAACCTCTCGAGAGGTTGATAAATAATTTATGTTTGAGTCTGATGCATCGGATCAAAACGAGGAACCTAATGATCTAGACATTCCAATAGCACTTCAAAAGGAGCAAAGAAATGCAAAAACTCTGGCTAGGTATGTTAACTCCCTACATCACTTGTTACTTACGGATGATGGTGAGCCAAAAAGTTATAATGAGGCTTTAGATGTGAAAGCCAAGATCAAGTGGGAGCTTGTTATGGATAATGAGATGCAGTCATTGTCAGTAAATCAAACTTGGAATTTAGTTTGGTTACCAAAAGGGAAAAGAGCATTGCACAATAAGTGGGTATACAGACTAAAGCAGGAATCTGACGGTTTAAGAAGATTTAAGGCCTAGACTTGTGGTGAAGGGCTTTTTGCATAAAGAATGCGTTGATTTTGGTGAGATCTTTGCTCCTGCTGTGAAGATGTCTACTATTCAGGTTGTGATGCATATAGTTGCAGTTGAAGATTTACATCTTGAGCAACTTGATGTCAAGACAACATTTCTTCACGGCAACCTAGATGAAGAAATTTATATGAAGCAGCCAGAAGTGTATTCAGTTAAAGGAAAAGAAGATCTAGTGTGTAGGTTCACGAAGAGCTTATATGGTTTGAAGCAAGCACCGAGGAAGTGGTATTTAAAGTTTGATCAATTCATGTCCAGAAATGGTTATTCGAAATGCAATTCGGATCACTGTTATTTTATCAAGAATACAGGGAACTTATATATCATTTTACTTCTGTATGTAGATGATATGTTGGTAGCAAGTGCCGACATGGGAAAGATTTTCAAGTTGAAGGAACAGTTGTCCCTAGAGTTTTCTATAAAGGATTTGGGTACTGCAAAACAAGTTCTTGGTATGCATGTTACACGAGACAGAAAGCGACGAGAATTAAAGTTATCTCAAGCTGAGTACATCGGCAAAATACTTAAGCGGTTTAACATGAATGGTTCTAAGATTGTTAGTACACCATTGGGAGGTCACTTTAAATTATCAAAGCAGTATTATCCAAAGACGCAGAAGGATCGTGATGAGATGCGGAAGGTTCCTTATAAATCAGCGGTTGGTAGTCTTATGTACGCTATGATTTATACAAGACCGGATATTGCCCAAGCAGTGGGAGTTGTTAGTAGGAATATGAGTAATCCAGGAAAGGAGCATTGGAGAGCTATGAAATAGATACTTTGGTATCTAAAGAGGACTCAAGATATGGCATTATGTTATGGGGGTTCTCATATATGCTTACAGGGTTTCATTAATTCTGATATGGCGGGTGGCATTGATATGCGGAAGAGCACTAGTGGCTTCATATTTACATTGGGAAGCGGTGCGATTACATGGGTTTCGAGGCTGCAAAAGATTGTATCTTTGTCTACTACGGAGGTGAAATATGTTGCGGCTACGAAAGCGTGCAAGGATATGGTTTGGCTTAAAGGGTTGATGAAAGAGTTTGGTAAATAACATCTTCCAAAGTTCTATAGTAATAGTTAAAGCGTGATACACTTAGCAAAGAATGCGGCTTTTTACTCTAGCTAGGACCAAGCATATTGATATTCGATATCATTATATTCGCTCGCTCATCGAGGAAGGTATGATGAAGCTTGTGAAGATTCATACTGATGTGAATCTGGCCGATATGTTTACGAAGGTGGTAACTTTTTAGAAGTTGACGCCATGTACAACTTATGTGGGCCTTCATGATTGAAGGTCTGGGTAGTGCGAGCAGTTCATTTGGAGATCTGGAGATAGGTTACAGTAGATTCGATTTTAAGTAGGAAATTGTTAAGGTATGAACTCGAATCATGTTCGTGGAAGTTCATCGGAGTTTGTGGGACGAGCGAGGATCGAAGACAGATAAAAAATATGATTTTTTTTATGTTCTGTTCGAATAGACTCAAAGTCTGTTCGAACAGAAGAAGCATGGGAAGTTTATTTCAAATAGACTTTGAGTTTGTTCGAATATAAAATATTTTATTCGAACAGACTCAAAGTCTGTTCGAACAGAAGGCACCGAACCTATTTTGTTCTAATAGACTCTGGGTGTGTTCAAACAGACTTCGTAAAGTCAGTTTTAGAAGTTGGTTTGGAGGCGTTGGCTTGTCTTGGGATCCGTACTTTGAGTCCATCTTTATGTAATGACTTCCCATTGTTATAAGGGATACTAGTGTGTGTTTTTATCTTTATCTTGGTGGGTTTAAACTCTAGAGAACTAGGGTTTTGAGAGACTCCATTAGAAACCTTGAGGAAACTTGGAGAGATCGTTGTAACCTATTTGATCATAGTGGATTGTTCACTGGGAGTGGTTTTTTATCCGTAAGGGTTTTCCACTTCCCTCCTCCGGGAAAATACTTGTCCTTATTTTTTTCTTTGCTTGATTAATTACTTGTTCAGTATATTATGCGTTTCGTTCTTGTCGTAGAAGAGAGACTAGCTACTTCGATTCTCAACACTATTAATTTGGAATGCATATTAAATCTTTCAAGAAATTTGTTAATGTAAGCCTTCTAAGACAGTTTTAACAATCTACGTGGCCTATCTCGAAATATTTATATCCTGATCATGTAGGACGCCTCACCCATATCTTTCATTTCAAAGTTCTTAGAAAGATAATCATTGGTTTCATATAATAAACCAAGATCGTTGTTGGCAAGCAATATGTCATCAACATATAGAGCCAGAAATATAAACTTACTCCCACTGACCTTTAGTTATATACACTACTCAGCGGTATTTTCCGTAAACCCAAAGGAAGTGATGGTAGTATGAAACTTAAAGTACCATTGTCGAGAAGCTTGTTTAAGTCCATATATTAATTTCCTTAACAAACAGACATTGTCTTCATTTTCTTATTCTAAACTCCCATTTAGAAAAGTTGTTTTCACATCCATTTGGTGTAACTCTAAGTCAAAATGAACCACCAATGCCATAATGATTCTCAGAGAAGCCTTCTTTGACACAGGAGAGGAGGTCTCATTATAATCAATGCCCTATTGTTGAGTAAAACATTTGGCCACAAGTCTAGTTTTATGTCGTTCAATGTTACCTTTTAGTCATGTTTAGTCTTAAAGACCCATTTACACATGACTTTCTTGTGTCCTTCAGGTAAATCAACTAACTCCCACCAGACTCTGTTATTATCCATAGATTTCAACTTGTCTTATGGCATCAATCCATTTAACATAATCATTACAACAATGGCTTGTGAATAAGTAACCGGATCAATACTAATTCCCTCTTCAGATTCTTGTAGATATACCACATAATCATCCGAAATAGTTGATCTTCTTGTTTTTTAAGATCTACTATTTCATAATTGATCTCATCTAGTCCCTCCTGAAAAGGATTAAGATTTGGAGTGGATTTTTGATCTTATATTTGGATCAGTTACGGCTCATTACGGGCCATTGCAGAGCTGCAAAACTTCATAAAGAGCGTGTTACACGTTCATTCCCTAAACAATAGTAATTATGAGTAGGCCACTGTCAAAGGTCTCAAGAGAGAACATTTAAGAAATTTTTGTTTAATTCTCTCTAAAATAGCCTCCCTAGTGTTTTAATCAAACAAACCCATATATAAGCGCATGTTACTACAAATGACGATAGATTTCTTTGCGTTGAGTGTTTTCTCATGAGTTATTTTAATTTTCTCCGAGAACGTTTAGATCCCATTAGGGTCCTTGAACGTGATCCTATCTCCATCTAGTTTGTAAACTGACGCCCAAGACTTGAGGAAATGGCTAAAGGATTTTGCACCAGCAACAGCAGGATAACGGTGACTCCAATGCAAATTCCCAAGGTCACTTGCAAGGCTAACTGAGGAAGAACCGCGTCACTCTTTGATAATAAAAATGTGGTATATATAACTGCGTACAACCGACTCTGCAATAGTGAAAGAAACAGTCACCATCCACGTAATCCTGATTGTGGGCTTGGTGGAGGAAAAATATATATAAGAGTGATTGTTTGAAGTAAAAGAAGGATTGTATCCATAAAATGTGTCTTAGTGTAGCAGGGGATTTCATAACAGAGGAGGCAACTAATAGAGGGATTCTAGTGGGATTCTGTAATAGAAGCATATGGAAGAAGGTGAAAAGAAGAGATGTATGTGGTACAGAATCTAATGCTGGTGAGATCTGGCATTGCTCAAGAACCTTGACTTTGCAAGGATACTCCTTATTGTTTCATTCATGTTGAAATATCACTAGCTTTTTATAGGGATAGTCGGAACCATGGAAATTAAATCAACGACACATACAACAGTAGAGTAAGGTAAAACTTAAACTAATATTGATTGAAAATTCATAATATTGATTGAAAATACCTCCATTATAAGGAGGATAATTTTACAAGATAAGGGAAATGAAAAAAACATGAATTCTTAACGCGGACAAAACCAGACATCTCCAAACTTAAAGCCACAAAGGACAGTTATTCCCATATCCTAAAGATTGTAGAATACGCAAGAACAAGAGACTAAAAATTCGGACCCAAAAATGTATCAAGGATATCACTTCTGTATCTAATCCTTGTACTTCATCTCGCTCATCTTGAAGCCAGGCATGTCGAAGGTGGATGCGAACTTCTCAACTTCAGCTTTGAGGTTCTCAATGTCCTTGTTGTCCACCAACCCCTTGTTGAAGTCCTTTAGGAGCTTCCCATGTTCCTTCTGGATTTTCAGTACAAGGGTAATAGCCTCATGAAGGAACTCTCCAATCTTTTCAAAGTCTTTCTCAAGCAAACCTCTTGAGGTCATAGCCGGGGTACCTGCCATCAGCAATTCCCAACAAAAGATTATGCAAATAATCAAATGGACAAATAGTAAAGATGAGAACTTACAAACAGCTTCCCCCCTTAATAACATTTGTAATTCACTTTGGTAATTCTTAAGTAAAAGTACAGTTGTCAAATCTCTTAAAGCTAGAACAAAAGCCAGCCCTTTTCTCGGGTCACCCAAAGCTGAGTTGAAACCCTGATAGACTTCCAGAAACTGATGGAGTACTGAAGTTCAAGAGTCTTTGAAAGGCTTCACAAATCAACGGTTGGATCACGAATGTCATAGATTTTAAGCTAATTCTGGGCCTCAATCAAAAGATATCTTCAACAACTTAGACAGCATTTTGAAAAGCTTGAGCCCTAGTAACTACACAAATTTCTCC
Organism: Kingdonia uniflora; assembly: GCA_014058105.1. NCBI lineage: Eukaryota > Viridiplantae > Streptophyta > Magnoliopsida > Ranunculales > Circaeasteraceae > Kingdonia > Kingdonia uniflora. Next base: position 79,175 of record JACGCM010000989.1, read on the forward strand.
AACAATTACATAAAGGTAAATCATTTTTAAATTTTTTGCTGTTCATGGGGGTTAGTCTCCCAGCCTGCCCTCCAATAAAAAAATTAAATGTGGGCAATTACACGTTTGGGCTCTTCAAATTTTGCCTTTCTGAACTTCATCGTCAACTACGGGTACTCGAACTATCCAGATGATTGAAAGAGACAATAATAATTTACATGGGAATCCATAGAGTAAATGCTAAATTCTATATTATTTAGAGAAGTCTTACCAATTCGAACACCTCCAGGAGACAAGGCACTGCTGTCCCCAAAAACAGCATTCTTGTTCACGGTTATGTTGCATAGATCACAAAGCTTCTCAACCTTGTTGCCTGCAATATAAAATTTTGAGACCAATTAAGTAAATTCGGAAGATCAAGTGTGTCACCATCAAATTCAAGAAGATAAATTTGAACTATATTTTACCAGTTAAGCCAAGAGGACGAAGATCCCATAGAACAAGGTGGTTTTCTGTCCCGCTGGTGACGAGCTTGTATCCCTTGCTCATCAAGTAGTTTCCAACGGCAACGGCATTGGCCTTCACTTGTTTGGCATAAGCTTTGAAGGCAGGAGATAAAGTTTGCTTCAATGCAACAGCCAATGCACCGATTTGGTGGTTATGTGGACCACCTTGTAGGGATGGAAAAACAGAGAAGTTAATTTTGTCCTCAAATTCATACACAGCATTCTCTGGCTGACCCTTCTTGGCTGGCTTGGGACCCTTCCTGTAGAAGATCATACCAGCTCTAGGCCCCCTCAAACTTTTGTGGGTTGTAGTTGTGACAATGTCACAATACTCAAATGGGTCTGCAGCTTCCTAGAGCACAAAATGAAAGAAAAAGTAAGGCTTGAAATCGGATCAAGATATGGTAGAAAAATAAAATGACTAGAGTGAGTTGTAAAAACATTTTTAGCTGCCAAATAAACTAATGAGTGTATATAATATTATACACGGGTTGATATCAGGACATATCTTGCTTTTGAAACTCCATCGAACACGTCATTGAAACAATTATTATTTATGGTCTCATCACATCCCGACAAAATAAACAATTTCTTGATCATCTAACCACATCTACTATGCTTAACAAAATAACTTATTTGTTTAGCTTTTTTAATCAATCCTCATTCCTTAAGATAAGAATTCTGGATTAGCTTGTTTTTTACAAATATATTTTTCCATCTTAAGAACATCATTTTAACCAAAAATCAGATATGAGATTATTTTCCAGGAAACTTATGTTCGTAAGGAACTTTTTTCTACGTCACAAAATATCGAACTACCAACAACAACGCAGAATTTTATAGGCTAATAGCGTATATACTTTTATATAGATGTAACCTCAAAAAATATAGTCATTCAATGCAATCAAAAACTACTTTTTATAACCTCGAGCCTGAGGAATCCAGGTTCTCCATAAACTATTAATATATACCCCCATTGCCAATAAAATACATCTTTCAAATATGAATTTAGGATTACGAGGTTATATGTCAAAATAAAATGTATCAGTCAAGGAAGGAAAGAAGATGAGTATCTGAAACATATGTATATAAGAACATGTTCTGTTGAGGAGCATTTGTTTGTACATCACATGAGAAGAGCATTTGCACGACCATTAATGTAATATACATACATATATTTGTATTTGTGGGTAGACTATGCGGGAGAACATTATAAAATAAATTTGATAATGAACCGACCCAGATATTAAATTAGCCACATGCTAAGATACAACTTTTGGTTAACAGGACAATGTTCTCATTATCGAAATCCACCTCATATAAAAAATTAAAACCACAATTTGTGAAGAAGATCTACATATTCAGTGGTCACCAAAAATCAGATCTTAACTACTTGCCCAATTCAAGAAAATTCTAGCCCACTATTTTTTTTCAAAGGTCCGGGCCCATTCCTGATAGCAATATAAACATATAGTATTCCAAACCAGAGGCCACACATAAACATAAACAGGTCAAATCCAATACAATTCTAAGCCCTCCTCAACTCCTTGTACATCATATATAGGATTCATGCCACCCAAACCCCACACAAAATCAATCCCATAGTATTGTTTACTCTAAATCTAATCCTCCGCTTAGTCCAGCGGAAGGGTTCCAGTAATTTAGACAAATGCTAACCATTGGATTCATGTACGAGACAAAAGCTTAGCTACTCCAATGATCAACAATTGCCTAAATCAATAAATCACCGAAACTGTCCCCGATCCCAAACATTTCAATTATACCAACCATCGACCAAATCACAATGTACCACATTCAACAATTACTGAATGCACAAAAGATCTTAATATGTACAAAAACACTAAAATGGGTAATGAGGTTTATACCTGAGCAGCAACAAGTCCACTAATATGCGCCATATCGCAAAGCAAGAGCGCCCCACACTTATCCGCTACCGATTTAAACCTCTTATAATCCCAATCCCTCGGGTACGCACTCCCTCCACAAATAATCAACTTAGGCCTAAAGTCCAACGCTTTCTCCTCCAACTTATCATAATCAATATACCCAGTCTCAGAATTCACCTTATAAGGCAAACTCTCAAAGTAAATCGATGTCGCCGATATCTTCTTCCCCCCTGCTGTATAATACCCATGTGTCAAATGCCCACCTGAAGGCAAATCAAGTCCCATAATTCGATCATGAGGGTTCAAAAGCGCTGTGTACGCAGCGAAGTTTGCAGGTGAACCTGAGTATGGTTGAACATTCACACCCCATTTGATGGGGTCAAGATGAAACGCCATTAAAGCTCGAGATTGACACAAGTTCTCAATCTCGTCAATGAATTCATTACCACCATAGTAACGATTTCCAGGGATACCCTCTGAGTACTTGTTGGTTAGGGCAGATCCGAGGGCTTCGATGACTGCAAACGAGGTGAAGTTTTCTGAGGCGATTAATTCAATTCCTCGGCATTGTCTACGTTTCTCTTTCTCAATTAAATCGTAGATCTCCTCGTCTACGGTTTGGAGAGGAGTGTTGCCCCACGCGTCGACGGGATCCATTGCAGGAAGGGTAGAATGGGGATTTTAGAAATGTGAGGAGGAAGTGGGTGACGGTGTTGCAGAGATCTGGAGGAGATGAAATGAGGGGTTTTAAAGGCAGTTTTGAGGGTGAGAGAATTACGGAAATGTCCTTTACCAATTAAATTTTAATTTTGATTTTTGTTCTAACAATAAATAGACTAATTCCTACTTATTTGGTGGAGGGGAGGGTTGGTGGCAAAGTTTTTTCTTCACTTGGAAGTTGAAATAACACTGATATCATTGTGGAGTGGTGCTTGTTTTAGATCTAGATCTTGTGACATTGTCATATTCTTCTTATTTAAAAAATAATATTAAATGAGATAAAATAAGTAGTACATTAATATTATAATTGTCGGTGGGAAACGGTAACAGTTCAGTGATGCTTCTATGGCTTTCGGCTGGATGAACAGAATATAAGAAGAAGAAGAAGAACCTGTGTAAAAGCACACCCTTAGGAGTTGGGACGAGCAACATAAAGTGTGCAAACATAAAAGCTATGCATTTAGAGAGGCCGTAGTATTAGATAGGATATGCATTAGGACCAAAGTTTGTTTGTGCGTTTAGAGAGGTTGTGTATTTATATAAAGTGTAATAAAATGAGTATTACTATAGTTTAGGCTACGGAAATTACACCCCATGCAATTTGAGGGGAAAAAAGAAGAAAAATCCTATCAAAAAAATCTAAGTCGTGGGAAATGGACACTCCCAGAGACTTCACATTTGCCCATGGATTTTTTACACTTAAATGAGATGCTATACTTTCTCTCTTTTTTTGTTCTTTTTTTTTTGTAACTCGAAGTATCCGGGGCAAAGACTATAGACCGTCAATTCCTGACTAGATCCTCTAAGGCTCATGCAATAGCCTGCAAACCACACAAACCAGGCAAGCTGACACAAGGCCGACGGGCTCATACCAACCTCGAAGCCCACACGGAGGTGAGAATCGAACCCTTGACCTCTCTTCTCTTAGAACATCTCCTAAAGTGCCTCACTACCTTGGAATCCAAGGTGCCACCTAGGATTTTCATCATCCAACAGTGCCTCACTACTTTGGATTTGAGTCTCCAAAAGTAAGGCTGAGTCTTGGAATCCAAAACTCAACCTTAGTTTTTAAAGTCGTGATTGGGCGCCTATTATGTTTTTAAACAAGCGCCTAAGGTTTGGGCGCCCAATTGATTTTTTTAACAAAAATTTAAATCGAGCGCCTAAGACTTGGGCGCCCAATTTTATTTTATTTTTAACAATTCAAAACAGAATTTAAATTTATGAAAAAAATAAAAATAAAAATAAAAATAAAATAAAATAATAAAAAATAAAAAAGTCAAGGGCGCCTGTTAAAAAATCCAAGTCAGGTACTGTTAGAAGAAATAGAGCCTCACTACCTTGGATTTGGCTTTTTTTCAACCAAGGTAATGAGGCATTTTAGGTAGGGCTGGCAATTTAACCCGCCCCGCCCCGCCCTTAATGAGGCGGGTTTGGTAAGACAATAACGGGTATAGGGCGGGTTTGGTAAAAAAAAAAACCCATTTATTAATTGGAACGGGTCTGGTTTTAAGCTGAAATAAACGGGGGCCCGCTACCCGACCCAGTTATACGTAATATTACATGAATACCCTTACAACAACTTAAACCTAATTTTCTAATTTGTGAAGACACAGCTACTCAGTCTTCTCCTCTCCTCTCCTCTGAGTCCTCTTCAGTAGTTCAGCTCCCCTCTTCATTCTTCACTCTTCAGTCGGCAGTCGGCAATCCAATTCCAATTCCATCACTCGGCAATCGGCATTCCATCACTTGGCAGTCCAATTCCAATTCCATCACTCGGCAGTCCATCACCTAATCGGTAAGTTTTCAACCTAAAACTGTTAGTGTTATATAAGATGAATCTTTTCTTCTATTGTTTTTGTAATTTTATGTTTTGTTTACATGTTTTTGTTTACATGTTTTTTTTACATGTTTTAATTTTTTGTTTACATGTTTTTTTTTTTCGGATTCAAACACATTTTAATTTTCTTTTATTAAATATGGTTTTTTTGTGATATTTCATTAAGAAATAGTGGAATACAAGTCTATTTCGGTTGGATCCGAAAAAAAAACATGTAAACAACCATCAATACAAGTCAGGGTTGAAACAACAATGTAAACAACAATAAGATGTATGAAACAACAATATATGTCAATTGGGAAGGAGGTGTATGTAAACATGTAAACATGTTTTTTGTTATATGTCCAATTCCAATTCTATTGTTTTTTTTTTTCCGATCCCAAAATATATCGTTTGGTCATTAGTCAATTGGGAAGGAGGTGTATGAAACAACAATCAGGGTTTAGGATCAGTGCAGGAAATGTTTTGGAATATTTCAATATTTTTCCTTCTTTGATCACTCTATGCAATATTTGCGAATTTTCGGGTACAAGGCCTGCATGGTTGCATAAGTTTAAAAACTAATATTTTTATTAGTGTAGCTAACACCTTAAACTATCAAAAAGAACATCCACAAACCTTCATAAAGAAAGGAAGAATAGAAAGACATTCACTATGAGATCCATGCAACAAATACATATTGTAGAAGCCAAAACATAGGGCAACTGTGGGGCCAACTGCTGGAAATTTAGGGGCAGGAAAACAAGATCTGGTATCTCAAAGCTCCATGAGTGAGCAATTACAGCTATGAAGTTAGTCTTTTTTATGAAAAGGCATGTGGGGACTCCCAATACAATTTTATTAGACTACAGCTTTTGTGATGGAATTGCCTTTACAGACATCCTCTGCAATATAATTTTGATAGAATAATGGGATTTTGCTACAATGGTGGAATGCTAAATTGCACAAGTATAATCTTCGTCTTCTACATAAACTGATAAAAAGGAACGGCAGATCATAGTCCGTTAAACTTCAGAAATAAATACAAACTGACCTGACAGATACGTAAAGTCGAAAACATGATATAGAACATATTAACAGCTTGTCAAGAACAACAACATTCATAGGAATTTGTTCAATCGGTAAGTTTTGGTTTAGGCATATAATATTTGGTTGGGAACTGTTGACTGCATCTGTGATTCTATATGTATTTGGAATTGTAATTGAATATTTAGATTTTGAATGGCTTTGGAAATGTTTGGTGAAATGGGGACCCATACTTAGCTTATTCGCATTGAAATGATGAGTACAGTTCTCATTTTTGCTTAATCAGTAATTGTTATGGCTTAATCAGTAAGTTTTTTGCTCATATTTATTTTGGAATTTGTTCTCATTTTTCATAGGTAAAATATGTCTGGAAGTATCCAAAGTATGTTTGGTAAGAAAGCATCTACTCCTATTGAGGTTAATGATAATACCAGGGGTCCCGTTACAAATAATTCCCAACCCCCGCAATCGAGGCACAAACACAATCAAGTGGAACTCCAGTTATTGATGTGGATTTGGTACAACCTAGAAAAAGGAAGTGTACATCTGTGGTATGGAATCACTTCAAAAAGAAATGTGTAAATGGGATAATGAAGGCTGAATGTAACCATTGCAGTAAGTTATTGGCAGGAGATGCTAATGCTGGAACGTCACATTTACATGATCATGTAAAAAGATGTTTTGGGCGTACTCAAAAGGTCATTAGGCAGTCAATGGTGAGTCCTTCTCAGATGAGTGATGGCAGCATTGTGGTGAATACTTACACATTTGATCAACAATATGCGAGGACCGTACTTGCAAAAATGATTATTCTTCACGAGTATCCACTTTCTATTGTTGAACACCATGGATTTAGGGAGTATAGCAAGGCTCTCCAACCGTTGTTCAAAGTTGTTTCACGAAATACGATCAAGAATGACATCCTAAAAATATATGAATTCGAGAAGGTCAAAACAATGTCATTGCTGGAGAATAACAAAAGTAGAATTGCTATCACCACGGATATGTGGACTGCAAATTATCAGAAGCGTGGATTTATGGCTGTTACAGCACATTTTATTGATAGCTCTTGGATGTTGCAAAGCCGTATTCTGAGGTAATTTCTAAACATGTTTAATGTTTATTTTAAACTAATTCTAAATCAGTTTTTCTATTTAATATATACTATTTTTTTTTTTTTAGATTCATATACGTACCATGTCCTCATACATCGGAAGTGCTTGCGGATGCATTGATGGAATGTATACTAGATTGGAATATAGATCGCAAATTATCTACTTTAATAGTAGATAATTGCACTACCAATGATGCTATGATAAACATCCTCTTAGATAAGTTCTTATTGGATACATTATTGTTACGAGGGGATGTTTTTCATATGCGTTGTTCCGCACATATTCTGAATTTAATTGTGAAAGATGGTTTGGATGTAATTGGTACGGGAATTGAGAGAATACAGGATAGCGTTGCTTACTGGAGTGCGACCCCTAAAAGAGATGAAAAATTTACTGAGGCGGCCCGTCAATTACATATTCCGTGTACAAAAAAATTAGCGCTTGATTGCAAAACTAGGTGGAACTCTACCTACTTGATGCTTCGAACGGTTTTGTAGTATAAAGATGTGTTTCCTCGTTTGAAGCAACGTGAGACACAATACAAATGTTTGCCATATGAAGAAGATTGGTTGTTAGCAGCTGAAATTTGTGATAGGCTACAACTATTTTTTGAAGTAACTGAATTATTTTCGGGGACAAGATATCCTACAACTAATATGTTTTTCCCAAAGATTTGTGAAATTAAGATTTTGATTTATGAATGGCTTACATCTAGCTATGAAGCTGTCAAATTGATGGGGACAATTATGATCTTGAAGTTTGAGAAGTATTAGAATGGTATTCATAAGATAATGGCAGTAGCAACAATTATGGACCCAAGATTTAAGTTGAAGTTGATTGAGTTTTACTTTCCACTTATTTATGAAGACAAATGGGCAAGTGAAATTAATAAAATCCGGACATTATGCTTTAACTTGTTGGATGGGTATCAATTGAGTTCGAGTAATGTTAGAGGCGAATCTTCAAGTGAAGCATCTTCTCAATTGCAGCTGAGTCAATGTAAAAAGAATGACTACTTAAAGAGATTTGACTTATTTGTTTCTAGTACAACCACTACCCAGACTATGAAATCAGAGTTAGACTTTTATTTTGAGAAGCCTGTCATACCTAGGAGTGATAACTTTGACATATTGACTTGGTGGAAAACAAATGGAAGTAAATACCCAACCTTGCATGACATTGCTAGAGATGTTTTGGCCATTCCAGTATCTACCGTTGCTTCAGAGTCTGCTTTTAGTACCAGTGGTAGATTTATTAGCCCACATCGTAGTAGCCTACATCCAAAGACATTGGAAGCTTTAATGTGTTCTCAAAATTGGTTATGGGTTGAAATTAGAGGTAATAAAATGTTATTATTTAAATATTTATAGTAATTATTTATTTATTTATTTATTTATTTATATTGAGTTGTGTTTTGCTTTGTTATGGGCTAGATCCTTCTTTGCCAACAAAATTTATGAGAGCCACAGTGAATGAAGACATGGATGCAAGTGAGGTAAATAATATTTAATGGATTGTTAATATTTGTTATTGCTTTTTGATATAATAGTGAAATCCAATTATTGGAAATAATTATTGAATATTGATTGTAGGAATCAATTTGCATAACAGCTAGCTCTTGAGAAGGTATCGGCACAAGGTATCTCTTCATATCTTAAACAAGAGTGCATATATTTTTGTTCTTTTTTTTCAGTTCTGTTTGAGAAATTCTATTTGACCCTAGTTCCTTGCCACCTGCTATTGTAAAATGTTAGAGGAGGAGGTTAGGGGGAAAAGTTTAATGTTATAGGTTCTTTTTTTGCATATATTTTTTCTACCATTTAATGTTATAGGCTCTTGTTTTGCATATATTTTTTCTACCAGCTTCTAAAACCAGATTCTATAACGTGATGCTTTGTGTGCAGCCTCAGCAATCCATCCATAGAGGAACTGCTTAGTATGTATGTGTTACTTGGTATGTGTGTATATATACTAGGAACTGCTTAGTATGTGCAGCCTTAGCAATCCATCCATAGAGGAACAGCTTCTGAATCTCCAACTGATCAAGGTATGTGTTACTTGGTATGTATTACTTGGTATGTGTGTATGCTTTATATTTTATATTTGCATTTCAGCTAGAAGTGCATCTGTTAACTGTAAATGGATTGGAAGTATTAACTGTAAATGGATAACAGTTTGTGTTACTTAGTGCATCTGTTAACTGTAAATGGATTGGAAGTATCCATTTGTAAATGGATTGGTATCCATCTGTCAATCCATTTACAATCCATTTACAAATACAATAACATATGGATTCTACAGATTTACAAATGGTATACCAATTATAGTTTTGTAAATGGATTGTTACCTAAAAATGGATTGTAATTTAAGTGTCATCTGTTATCTGCTACTGTTATCCATCTGCATTCTTGAACTAGGTCATCTGTAGAACTATTAGTGCATCTGTTATCTGTCATCTGTAAATAGGTCATCTGTAAATAGGTCATCTGTAAATAGGAACCAATGTTATCTGTCATCTGTTATCTGTTAACTTTATAGGACATCTGTAGAACTATTAGTGCATCTACAGATGATGCTGGACGGGCATAGTGAGACTGCGTGATAAAAGTAGACATGGTTAAAATTACACTTACATCAAGATATGTAATGCATAACAAGCATGGTTCAATACATCCTCAATGACTTCAACTATCACTTCTAGGAATCATAGTTTTAATATGACTTCAAATATCACTTGTAAGGAATATGAAGTACTCCAACTTATCTTTTATTTTTGTTTCTTATATGCAGATGAAAAGAAGCATGAAGAAGTACCCCAACTTTTCATAGTCACAGGGTTTTGTGGGAGTAGTTTGGCATTTGATCTCGTTGCAGAAGAAATGCTAATAATCTTAAGTTTTGAGTTGTGAAGAACATTGAAGATATTCTATATTTTGTTGTGATATTAAGTAATAACTTTAAGACTTAACTATATTAATTTTTGTTAGCTTTTCTTGTGTGTTTGTGCATTTGATTTAGTTTTTTTTTCCTGTACAGGTGATTTTTGATTTTTTTTTTAATAAAATTTTATAAACGGAGCGGGGCTGCGGGGCGGGTTTGGGGATCCCCATTTAAGATAAAGTTAAACGGGTGTTAAACGGGTGATGGGGCGGGTTTGAGTATTCCCCATTTAAGTTACATGGTAATGGGGCGGGTTTGGGGGTAGGGTAATTTGGCGGGTATGGATATGGTACTACCCCACCCGCCCCAAACCCGACCCATTGCCAGCCCTAACTTTAGGAGATGCTCTTATACTTTTATTATTGAAATTTTGAAACTAGGCAAACCAATATTGTAATCATTTCTTTTGATAAATATCATTATAGTAATAGATTTTGCGTTATTCCAATATTTTGACATATTTTTTTCCCTTGCTAATCATTTGACATATTCATGGGATACTGTGTTCTTTTTACGTTTTTGGGATTTTTCTGTAAAATCTGTGTTATATACTATATAGCACATAGAATTTGAGTTCTTTCTCGTGTCACAAACGGTCATTTCTGTGGTCATGGACGACCATCTCTGAGTTACGGCAAGGCAGGGCAGGGCAATGCAAGGGTCACCTTAAGGTGTCTAGGTCTTTTGGAAAATCCAGGGTTCATTTGCATTGTTAAAAATATTTTGATAAATATTTTTTTCAGTCATCCTAAACATTATATAGATGCCATAGAAGTGGCAAAATAACTTTCTTTGATTGATCGTACTATTGTGTTTGCTCACGGGGAAAGAGAAGAAAAGTTAAGAAATGTAAGATAATTATTTCATTGAAATACATAGGTTTTATTTGCCATTTTACGTTAATATTCATATTTTTGATAGACAAATTATGCATAATGATCTCTTCTTTCGTCTTCCTATAGGTACCGCCTTAGGTAATCTTGAACTCGGGTGTAGTTAATGTCCGGATAAAGCTTAGAAGCCTCTTCTTCGTCTTCTGCCTCGCCAACTTCAAAGTTTGTTAGGCAACCTTCATAGAAAATGTGATAGAAATGCCCAATCCCTACCTGTCCCGCGTAATCTTGTCCTGCAAAAGAAAAAAAAAATCAAAATTATACTCTTACGGGCAAAAACTGTAAAAGAAGTTGTGGTCTTCACCTTTCATGGCAACTAGTAAATCTTCCGCAGATATGCTCAATTTCTGCAACTCCTTGTTGATGAGTCCCTCCCAAATGCCAACCAACTCTCTCTGGGACATAATGTTTTCTGGGGGCCTAATGTAGACAGTTTTGTTTAGTGTACGTGGGTCGTCTATGGTACTAATTGCGTATGTTGCAATGTCGTCTTCGTCAACATAAATAGCTGCAATTGAGAAATAATTTCAGTATCAATGCCAAGCTATAATCATAATTGTACGAGTTAGTTTGCCTTGATACTTGACCTTTTACATTGCCGTCTCCGTAAAGACAGACTTGTTCTCGTGAAGGGAGAAGTGTACCCATCTGCGACAAGTTCCCTACGAAGTACCCGGCAAAACAATTGGCAGAGACGTACGTGAAGGGGATCCCCGCCTCCTCGATCGCCTTTCTTACAGTCATCTTTTCGTCAAATGTTACCCTCCCTGGTTCAAGTGCATGTGCCATCCGCGCTGGGTTTATTCCAAACTCTGATGGCAGAAACCTCTGCACCAAATTTTTATAACTTTTAATAAAAACGAGTGTTTTCACACTAAACTACCTCAAATAACTTCTTCTTTTTTGTCATGTTTACCTTGATGTTTCCTGCTTCTTTGATGGCATCAACGAGCTCGAGTTGTAACAATATGTTATGGCTCCTAAAATGCACACCGGACATTGTACAAATAACAACATCGACTTGTTTCACTGCACGCACGAGGCTCTGATGATCAGAAAACGACCCTTCAAGAAGTCGAGCCCCTTGTTCCTTGAACGACAAAAGCATCTGTAGTTTATCTATATCAAGTCCCATCTCTGGGCGTTGAAGCACATACGTCTCATGACCATGGGCTAAACTTGCCTTCACGATTCTCTTACCAATGTACCCCGTCGCACCTACTACAAGAACCTTGCTCTTACCCATATCTTTCCCCTTACGGCTTCTCCCCGATTTCAACCCGGGCGCGTTCTACTTATAACTTATAAGTCTGTGTTGTTGGGCTTATTCTCGTTGGATAGTTTACGATATCTTTTCTGCTCTTTTTATCATGAGTTTTCTTAAAGTTTAGATGTAAGATAGATTTGCAGGTAAAGTGGAGTTGGTTTGTGATAATGAAAGCCATTGTTTGGTGCTTGGTAGGCTGTAAGAGTTAGGAGTGGGGGACAAAGCTCGACTCCCACGCCTATATAATTGCCATGGTGTATGAAGGGGCAGGAGTCTGGCTTTATACTCAACTCCAATTTAAAAGCGGCCCAAAGTTTCATTATCAAATGTAACCATGTAGGAAGAAAAGGGTTGCAGGTGGGACAATGGTGCTGAGAAAATGTAGCTATGTTTGGTAGAGAGTTGGTGACAAGTCTTACTCCACTTCTTGATAGGTCTTGAGAGTTTAATAGGATGGTCCTTTAACTCACTTAACCTACTACAAATCACAAATGCTATCATATTGTTACCTGGAAATTGTGGGCAAGCTGTAAAGGGTATCACTGTAAAGATGTGCAGCGAGAAAAACCTCCTTGCTTACCACTGAGGAAACATGGTTCTAAACTACAGCAACTCCACCTACAAGAGAAAGCACAAAACAGGGCAGAAAAATAGCTGGAGAAACCACAACACAATAGTAAAAACTCTGAATGTGTTCTTCAAATGTGAAACAAGTATTACAAATGTTTAACTATCAATCATTTTCCAGATTATAATTTATAGTCGAGCGTAAATACATCTGGACAACTGACCTAATCTTGATCATCGAGGTCTATTCAAAACTCAAACAGAAACAACTCACAATTTTCTATTTCTTTTCTTCTTTTCTAAGTTCTACTTCACATTTCAGAAACTAGTACCAACCTAAGAGGGAACAAAAGCCAGAAAATTCCATGCCTCGTGTTCCTTAAATCAACGGATAAGTTGAACATAAGCTCAAACCCGGCATCTTCTATACAGCAATATATCCATAAAGTCGGTTTATATGAAGTTGTAGAACACTTCACCACAGCATCTTTCATGTACATGAGATGGGTGTCCCTGCGAAAGAGATTAATTAGAGCATTGAGATGCTAATGAAGACAAGATAATCATAAATAAATAAAAAAGGCGGGGTAGATGATAGTTATACTTGCTTACCTCAGAAAATGAGAAGATCTATCAAGGACTTGTCAGAAATCTCTGAAGCTCATCTTTGGGTCCTCCTTTTTCCCACCACCTCGCCCTCTTCCTCTGCTACCTCCCCTGCCTCTTCCTCGCCCTCTTCCTCTCATATGCTTGAAGAATGATTTTCCATGCTTCATTTCCACAAGGGAATGTAGAAGTTCATCACACAAGATGCATCCAATATGCAAAGTAGCTCCGTTACTCAAAGGCGTTGTGTTCTTATTGAAATTCACCTCTAAGATTGTTGAATCACACTCTGGACATCGGTCCTTTGTAGTTGATATCCGATGGGCACCGTGAGGAAGGAAAACAAGGCAGTTGCACATGTTGCAGTAAAGCCTCCACTTTGGGGCACTCACTGGATCAAGTACAAGAGTGCCATTACACTCAGGACATCCACACACTCCTTGAGCTATCAGAGAGTGTGGGCAACTGGGGTGTGGACAATGAAAACAGGCCATTCCAGCTCCCTTGCCCAGCTTTCCAAGGGTACCAAACAGTGTGTCGATGCCTTCGAATGGAGGGTTATTATAGCAATAAGGGCAGAGGGGAAATGATTTGCCTTCAGGACCGGCCATGGAGAAGATCAGTAACTCAAAGTTGTCAAGAGGGCATACAAGTTCCTTGTATAGCTGTGGAAATATTAACTATGCATTACAAATCTAACATGAGATATTATAAGTTAAAAATCACTAGTGTAGCTGCACGCTCGTTGCGCATGCAACTCCTTTCCATGCATCTACACGCACACCTCCACAACCACTCCCAGGCTGACTAGATGTTTACAAGAATATTCTAGGCATTGAGTGTGAGGTGTAGAATATTCGTGATGCTCATGCACAACATCTTTAATAAGCATTTCGTTTTCTAAAATGCATAAATGAATGAACACAGGAAACATACAACAGAAGTGAAGTTAAGTATATTACTTTGATAGAGCCTTTTTGAGGAACATAGTAGACCTCCTCGCAAATCCCACAATACAAACGAGATGGTTGGACAGAGATATACTTCATGTACCGCAAGCATTTTCCACATTTGCTAAGTAAACGCCCTGAATCAGCAAGTGGCGAAAATTGTGCTTCAAACAATGCATCCATGTTCTCAATCTGCAGAAAAGTGGGAAAATGGACAAATGGTATAAGAACAGGCAAGTCAACAAGATAAAGGTCGGTACAACATTTACTTGCTATGCTCAACGGCAATTATTAAAAGTTACAGAAAATTAAGATCATTGTACGTGTCAAATTAATAGCGTAATGCAGATTCCTATGTTTACATAAACAAGTAAGCACGAAACCCACATTATTTTTAAATTTAAGAGCAGCAAACTCGACTGAAGTTATGCAATGATTCAACACATTGGTAGGTGTTACATTCCAAGAGACAAGCAAAACTATGATTCTCAGGATGCTATCTTAAGCTATTAGCTCAACACCATAGATTGTGTTTCAGACTGGAAACAATTATGCTGGCAAGATGAGTAGGCAAGGCTTCTGCTTAGGTTATGTAGTCCTTGGAGAGGAGAAACACAATACGATCTACTGACTTAAAGGGGAAATCATCAACTTCTTTTTTAGGATATATAAGGCTTTTAAGATTGCCCCCACAATAATTTACTTCGGTAAAAGGAACGACAGACTGCCTATTTTTTAGGACTAATGCGTTTCTAAATACATAAAGAAGTTGTTAGAGCATCTCCAACAGAAGAGTATGCGATTCCGGTTTACCATACCGGTATTCCAGAATCGCATACTGTTTTCATCCAACAGAAAATTACGGTTTTAAGAGAGAACTTGTGATGGGAGACAGAGAGAGAGAGATGTCACGTGTATTTTTTTTTTAAATCCACGCACTCAACGGTTCAGCGCCTAGGCGGGAGAGAGAAGTTATGATAGGAGAGAGATGCCAATTGTATTAAAAAAGTGCTAGGAGCTTAACGGTTCAGCACCCAGGCGGTATGCGCATACTCCTCCCCAAGTTCAGGTTTCGCATATTTTGAAGGGGTATGGGGGTGAGTATGCTGAACCCCATACTCTAGTTCGAACTTCGAAGGGGGTTTTGCAAAAGTATGGGAAAACCTTAACAGCATACCCCATGCTGTTGGAGATGTCATGTGTATTTTTTTTTTAAACCCACGCGCTCAACGGTTCAGCGCCTAGGCTAGGCAGGAGAGAGAAGTTATGATACGAGAGAGAGATGCCAGTTGTATTAAAAAAGTGCTAGGCACTCAACGGTTCAGCACCCAGGCGGTATGCGCATACTCCTCCCCAAGTTCAGGTTTCGCATATTTTGGAGGGGTATGGGGGTGAGTATGTTGAACCTCCTGTTCGAAGGGGGCTTTGCAAAAGTATGGGAAAACCTTAACAGCATACCATGCTGTTGGAGATGCTCTTACATACAAGGTGATTTATACACTATCCAACTCAATAATTTAAAAAAAAACTGGAAAAAATGGTCCCAGTCCGAAATGTATCAATTAACCAGGAAGGTACCACGTGATCGTTATATAACATATCAGTAAAAAACATATTCTGATATGAAGAAAAGTATTCTATCAAAAGAAAAAAAGTGAATACTAGTTGGTCATTACCTGTTTAACGAAGTAAGAAAACTTTCTTGTAAATTGACTCAGCACATGTTCCACAACAGAGAAATGATCTGCTTGACCCTTAGCGATGAGTGTAATCTGTTGCTCGATAAAGCTGCGGATGTCTGGCAAAAAGAGATCTGGATCAATACATTGATATCCTCTAACCAGGGTGATACCCAGTGCTGTAGGGACAAGTCTTCTTCCAGCTTGTACCTAATCCAAAGTCAAAATCAACAGTAAGACCGCAATAGAAGTTTCCAGTCTGTGAAGGATGTTGAAAATTTTCAGTTATGAAGAAAAGATTCCAACCTGCACAAAATTCCGCTCACATATATTGTTAATATGTACAGGAATAGATGCATCTGTGCCTATTCCGTGCTTTTCCATGAGGGATATCAGCTCACTCTCGCTGAGGTAATCTGGAGCTGACGTTTTGCCCTAAGATTTCATAAATTTTGAGTTATGAACCAACAGAAGCAACCACAAAAGAACAAAGTAAATGAAAGGGTATATAATTTAGTTTTGTGAGACATTCAATCAAATATTGAAAAAGATAAAGTAAAAAAGCAATATTGAACCACCTACCTCAGACAGATCAACTTTTAAAACTTTCAGTTTCTCACCCTTTGTAAACTGAGGAATATTCTTTTCCTTTACAGCCATCCACGGCATAATAGATGTAAATCCACTAGCAATAACACGTTGTCCTATACAGAGAAAACATTCCCCAGCAGCAGATAGCTCAACTTTTGTTCTGAAATTACCATGAAGATGGCATATTATTAGAAAAAGTTAATCCATTTTGTTTGATATTCGAACATTTTGGCATTTGATACACGCGTAACACAACCAAAATAAATAAATAAACGTAGTGCAGAGTTCGGGATAATAAGTGAAATACAAAGGGAAAACATGAAACCTCGACAACCCCATTTATTTTTCAAGAAAAATATTATCCTATTTTAGCCATCAAATTTTTGATCTTCAAAGAATGAAAGTTAAGAACCGGTCCAACTATAAAGTGAGAGGACAAACATCAACTATAGTGTGATGGTTAAGTTGAAATTAAAAATGTTAAAGAGAAAAGAGAGAAAGATAGATAGGCTATACTGTAGTCTACTCTGTAATCATCAATATCATAAACATTCAGAGATAATGGCTGTTGGAGTGCCTTCCAAAAATATTTACATTCGAGTATCCTCTTTCTTGCATTTCACATGTAACATAATGGAAAATTGGCGTATATTAACCAATTCTCTTTAGCATGTCACCTCACCTAAAAGCTTAGCATGCTTGCTTCATAGTCAGTTGGTCTGTGCTGAATACTCGCTTCAAGAGATTGGAAAATATGAACTTTATTTCCATTTGCTAGTGCACTTTTCTATGGATATAGGAAAGTATTCAAGAACAAACTTTGAATATTGTTGTGGTGAAGGATTGAAAAGGTCTTAATTTTTTAAGTATTTGTATTTATATGGCGAATCAGCATAGTGACAGTTACTTTTAATGTATCATATACATAGTTCGTTACTTCAGGGCTCCTTCCATACAGTAAGACTTTGAAATTTAATAAGTGTCCCCTGAACAGCTAAATGCTCAGGAAAGAACAGTATGAGCACAGTTTTTGTTGGGTTACAGCAATAACCAATGATCAGATATATACAAAGCAAAAGTACCGCTATAATGAAACAAGAGGCTGAAAGTTTAGACCAAGAACCATTAAAAAGCAGTACCTTGTGTATCTGCAATCAGGACTCACAGACCCAATAAAATGTTGACAGATATACTGGTACAATCTCCAAGTGTCATTTCCAAACATGTCCTCAGTTACCAAACGCATTGGAGTGATTGGGGGATGATCACCGGCATCTGTTCCCGACCTCGGCTTATGAAAGCCATTAGCTAGTAGAGCACGTACATAATCGCCCCATGTTGGATTCCCAACTAGTGCTCCAAGTGTGCCTTTAAAGTCAAATGACGCAGGATAAGTAGTGCTCTCTGTCCGCGGATAGCTATTAAGATTCAAGCAAACAGATAATAGTTGATAAATAAATAAATAAGACTAAGAGGAGATAATATGGAAATTGAAAGATGAGATAACAAGCATGTCAATTTAGTAGCCTCTTGAGATGAGATATTTAATTAATATGGTTAAATATATCATATACAGATAGAGTTTTTGCAACTTATAAATTATCTAATAATTATCCTTAATATGCTATAAACACTGCATGATAGCAGTTTTCGATCTATTCCGACAAGACATGCGTTCAAAGCGATTCTGAGAATTTATTGCAGGTTCAGTGGTGCAAGGCATGAGGCATTTAGGAAGGTTCGGCGGCTTTGAGGAATTTATGATGGGCCTACAACTAACGAAGCTTATTATAGTAATATTTGATTAGAGTCTCTACCCAAAGAGGTTTGTCAATATGATTATCATATTTAAAGAGGGGATCATCAGCCGGCTCTCAACTCTGGTTTGGAGACTCATTCACAAAGATCGTACCGGGGAAGAAATATTTCAAGCCTCAGGTGTTCCGTTCCCTTCTATTTGCAGTCATTGCTTCAATGACCCTTATTTGGTACACCAAATTTCTGAGCGTGTTCTTTGACTCAACTGATCTGGGGTTGGGCTCTGCAATTTTTTGGCTTTACTTTGGAAAATTGGAATTTAGAGAACTTATTCAACCTGGCTGACCTGCTTAGTAGTAATGTGAGAGAACTATGGAATAATGTGGAGTTAGCTTGTACTTAATGAATTGTAGACTGCTAAAAACAGATGTTTGTTTGAAGGGTTGCAATTCAACCTAAATTAAATGAAAAGAGAAGTCGTCAGAGCTGTAAGAGAAGACTTTTTGCTATCGAAAATAGTGATGAATAACTCTTTGAGGGGTCTGAATATTATGTTTCTGCTTTGAGTGACTGTAAGCCTAGAAGGCTTCCTACAATTCAGTTTTGTAGGTGAGATCTTGCTTGCTTTAATAAAATTAAAGCAAATTGTGTCGGATCAGCTATTGGCAGGGTTATGACTTATGAAGTGGTCTCCAGGGATACCTCAGGATTGGTGAGAGGTGTTTTGGTAGAAAATATTGCCGTCACTAATGCCTTCTTTGTTGAATGTCGTACTATCATTGGGGTATCCCTGAATCTAAGAAGGCTGGAAGAGGGTGTGAATTGTCTCGGAATGCAATGTTAGAAGTGCAGTGATAACCATGTGCCTTGGAGGCTGATGGTTAAATAGGTGAAGCTTCAGGATTTTCTTCTGTTAGAGTCTCTCTTTCAAACTTGGAAGAAAGTTATTCCGTGCCGACTGCCGACCAAACAGCTAAGAGAGCAAACCCTAGAGGGACTGAGGAGTGGTTTAGCTCTACACCTCACTTCACACTTCTCTTGAAGACCCTAGTTAAGACTACTTCACTTGGCTTTTTCTCTTGGAATGATTGAGATTAAGTGCAATCTTGTATTATTTTGTTTTCAGTTTTTCTTCCCCCTATTACATCTCTTTTCCCATTAATAAAAATACCTTACAAAAAAGAGGGATCATCAGCTGCCTTAAACACTGTTTAAGATCTCTCTGAAAGACTACCCACACCCAACCAAGGGTCCCAGAATGAGGTTTGTTTATTGATTAAAATGCCAACAGAGGATCTCCCTGCCTATTTGTTTCCACCACCAGTCACTGCAAGCTGCTGCAGTCAGAACCCAATAGGATCTTGCCTTTATTTGTCGCAACCCCAAAAGCTTTGTTGTTTAATACCGCTTTTGGCAACATTAATGTGATTTTCTGCTTATTGCCCCTAGAGGCGAATTTTGAACCAACACCATTCAATCTGGATATTCGTGCTTTATACTGATCACTACTCAGTGTTGATTGTTAAACGCATGACAGCATAGCTTTTTAAGTATTTTGTAGAGGTCTTTCCCACATTCCATACTCACTGTTATACTATCGCTATTAATTTATTGAGGATGCCTTCTCCCATATCTAATTTTTGAGGCCTTTTAGCATTTATTTGATACCTGAAGTAGATAAACATGTTGATATAGGTACCAAGTCCATCCTTAACACCATATGATAACCTCTTTTACCGATACCCAAAGCGTCACAAACTCATATAACGACAGAAAATAGGACTAGCCTCCCTGCTTTGTCTCCCAAGTCCGAGCATGATGTTATATTTAGTGAATCATTGTAAAGCTCAATTACCTATTAGCACAAACCCTAAACATAATGATGGTAAAAGGAACATATAGAATTGTACCTTACTAGTGTGGTTGTTCAACTCTATCAAACCATTTATTTAGGATATTTATGTACCATTCAAGAACTCCACGGGTTTTGCTTTCTGGAGTGGATGATCTTTCGAACTTTATTATTTCTGAAAGCATTATGTAAACCAATTTGGTACAACTATCAAAGTTCATAATCACAATAATGGGAACTATGTTTCTTTAGTTTAGACAGTTCGTTTAACAAATGGGCCTATAAATTCATTCAACATCTGGGTCTGCTAAAATAATTCACCTTTCCATGTACCCCGGCTCAAAATGGTGCTGCAGAACATAAACATCATCGATTAACATGATATGGTCTCCCTCGTGGTATGAATTCCTTAAACGCTTCTGGAGTATGGTTCTTTGGATTGCTACCGTTTTGGTTAATCATACACACAGTAGTACACTCCAGCAGTAGACACAAGTGAGTACTCTCAAACCAAGCATTAACCATGAGCAATGAGTTTAAACACATACGGGTATTCTCAAACCTAACACTCCCTTGTGCCCTTGAGTCATGAGTTTTTAGTTACACCTGTTTCATTCTGAATTTTTGCGCCCAAGTGTTGAACTTAGTGATTAGTCAATTCGTCTTTTTTTGTTGGTACTGGTATGTTTAAAAATTGTCATTGCTAATACTCAATTTCCGGATCCATCATTTTATCTTTCAATAATTGATTCGATGCTTCATAATTTTCATTACCAACTTACTTAAAACATAATTTTCATCATCTTATAGCTTGTGCTTTGCTTTGCTTATCGCAAAATCATTACTTAAATCTTGCCGGATAAGGTTTTCTATTCCTAATTCACTGCCTACAACTCTAAATGAGGTATACGTCCTTCTCTACCTAATATTCATCATCCTAATTCTACTTTTCGTACAGCATTACTAATATCAATATTAATGATCATGACAACTCTTCATTGCAATTTACCATAGAGAAGGTCATAAACTTGTATTAAAAGTCATCCTATTGTAAGTGCAGACATGTGTGTATGTGTGTGTGGGGAGTGTGGGGAGGAGGTAAGAGGGAAATCAGAGGTAGAAGAAAAGCAAATTAGACCTCATAAATCCATGAATATATCAATATTAATTATCCTGACAACTCTTTGTTACCATTGATTAAGAGCTTAAAAGTGGATACGGGCAAAATAAATAAAAGTAATTAAGTACAAAGAGCAAGGTTCTATTTATACTTAAATATATATTTGTGTATGTGTGAGCATGGAGTATGGGGAGGAGGTGAGAGAGATCAGAGGTGGAAAAAAAGAAATTAGACCTTATGAATCCTTGAGTATACAAGCGCTCAGCGAGTTGCATTGCTATTTGAGGTCCGATTCCCAACGCGCTTGATGCAACCTGGACGAAAGAAAATATACCATAATCACGTTACATTTTTGATAGCTCAACTACACAACAACGTTTGAGGATGCTGTTAAAAACGGCAATATAGGTGAGTACACCAATGAGAAAGCTTCAATGAGGAAAACATCTTAGACAGCAGGCGCAAGATTGGATATGTATAATGTAAATTTTTTAATACATTAGTTCCTTATTTATTTATTTATTTATGATAAAGATTATAAATTTTGATTACTGGTGAAAAAGTATATGGTGGAAAATAGAATAGCTACTTAAGATGCCCACTTTCATTTTCATCAAATATTCCATCATTGTTATTAAAAGATAACTTATTAGTGAAATGCCTTAATTGTACAACTACATTACAAGCGCCTATCCAACCAACCCTATAGTTTTTGAGAAATCAATTAGAAGGTTATAAGAAACCTAATTGCTGGTTAAATATTTATGTTCTTCAAACTAGGAAAATTTACTTAACGTTGATGACCTTAACATCAGAAAGTGAATAATAAAGTTGAACTTCACAAAATAAATTGTTGATCATCGGCATTGACGTAGTATTTTTTTGTTGAGTTAAAGTAGTGCTATAAGTACTTTTTCAAACGAGTTTTTCCCTTTTAAACCTTAGACTTGACACAACTTGTCGTTAATAGATTAACATCTTCTTTTTAAGTAATCAGGCCTATCTTCGCTTAGTCACGAGGTAGAAACTCTTGTTCAAAATGTTTATTGGGGGTAAAACTTTTGGAAGACGTAAAATAGCCACTAGTTCACTATACAGATGATGTTTAGTTGTCTATAGACTCAATACCGATATATCCTACAGATATTGGTATCGACCCAAAGAGATACTTTGACAATTCCTGAAAGTTACTTATCAAACACAGTTATTTCTAGTATTTACAGATAGAAAACTATTAATGCGGAAGCGATTAACAAAAAGACAAAGTAGTTTGATTGATTTAAAGACTAAAAATAAACTAGATCTCTCTACCTAAGGCTAAGCCTTTCTCTCACTAAATCTAACATTGAAAAATAAAGCTAGAGGAGCTCTCCTTTTATAGACATAAGGAGGCTCATCACAATTAGAAAGCAATTAGAAAACACCATTTAGAATAGCAAACCCTAATCAAACTCCTAATAGGAATTACTAAATAGAATAAAGCATAATTACTAAAATAGAGAGTGAGCAGGTGAAATGCGTGGAAACAACACGACGTGCATGCGTAAAGACGACCCTACAACCTATCATTTACTTTTAGAGGATATGATAGTAAAGTTACAAGTTATAATAATAGGTCCTAAACGTATACCTTTAGCAAATTGACAGTATTTAGCCCAAAAGGGCGACTTTTGCATTCTTCTTCTGTTGAAATATCAGTTACTTCTACAGTCCCATACTCCTCTACCATCTTTTGAAACATCACAGCGACCTGTGATTCATAAAAAATTAGAAAATTACAAGTAGAAAACTCTGAGAATAATGCTTAGTTTGATGTATGACAAAATAAGGGAAGAAAGATCTCACGTCAAAGTCAAACAACTTTTTACGATCCCACTCTAGTTGAAGTTCGTATCCGCTTTTTATGAGATGAGGGTGCACGACCCAAAACTTCTCAGGCTTAAAAGCAGTAATTTGAAAGTGACGCTGAACACAAAATCCAAGTGTCGGAGTTTGGCATGGCCCATAGCTGAAACAAGCGACAAGCGACAGATAAGCATGAGTGATCAAATCCTTCAATTGCAAAGGAGTAATTAGAGGGTTTTCCCCGTTTTATTCCTTCAGTTACTACCAGTTCCATAAAAGTCGGTGGTATTTTAGTAAAGTATTTAAGTACTACCAACTTTATTGAGATTTAACATAAAGAATTGTGTATGGTCTTCAAAAGAGAGTTATATAATGCAACTGGTTTCCATTACATTTACTTCCTTGTCAGGGGCGGAGCTCCCAAAAAAAATCCGCCCCCAATTTTTTTTTTCCGGGTGGTTAACGGATCTTTTATTGATTTTGCTTAAGAAGTTAGACAGAGAAAAAAAATAAAGTGAAGAAATATAGAGAGGGGGAAGTGGTGAGAAAATTTAGGCTTAAAAATCAATTGGAATGGCCTTTGAGGGATGCCAAACCCCCTTGCTCACATAACCTTTTTTATTTTTTGGTTTACATGTAACAAAAATCTCAACCCCCCCCCCCCCCCCCCCACACACACACACACACAAAAATCCGCCCCTGTTCCTTGTAACTAAATCTTTATTGTTTCTCTTTTCAAATTTCAGGGAAAAACATGCATTGTCCGAAAAAGAAAAAAAAGTTGTACAAGAGAATGCGCAAGGAAAAAAAAGGTCATGTTTATCATTAGTTGTATTATTTGTCTTTATTTTCATTTTATAAATGAAAACTAAATATTGATCTAAGAACGGAAATTTTATTTTATTATAAATTTATTGTATTTGACCTTTCAAGGGAAAAATCTCACTCACATAACATGATGGAAATAAATGCATTGATAAGGTACGCATAATGATTAACTTCTTAATCCAGTAATATATACTGTCAACTGCACACATTCATTGCCATTATGTTTTCAAATAACAACTTTTCTAATATAAAATTAACAAATTGAAGGCCTGCCCAAGTAACAAATTTGCCAAATACTTATGCATGACTTGTACAATGGACGTGCTCCGTATTTGAATATTTTGTGAAGACGCATCCGATGCAGTTAGTCACTGTAAATTTAGAATAAAATTATATTTTATGTTCTGTTATACAGTGTACATTAAATTCAATTTAATCTGATTTACATTTGTATACTTATTTTGATCTCTTATCGATGTATAATGTCTAGTATATCATTATTATTAAATATAATCAACATTTGTAGTGCAAAGGTGTGAGGACAGATTATTTGTAGGGTAAATGGTGCACCAATGCATCAAATGAAGCGTCGAAAGCGCACCGTCAAAATACAATAAGCTCACTAGCCTAAACTTATCAAAAGCAGGTGAAGTAACT
This sequence comes from Kingdonia uniflora, assembly GCA_014058105.1. Classification (NCBI taxonomy): domain Eukaryota; kingdom Viridiplantae; phylum Streptophyta; class Magnoliopsida; order Ranunculales; family Circaeasteraceae; genus Kingdonia; species Kingdonia uniflora. The sequence continues at coordinate 103,821 of JACGCM010000989.1, forward strand.
TACATAAATCGCGATAAAGGAGGAAAACAAAACTTACGAGATGACCCTGGAATCAAGATTTCCATATTTTCCTTGAAAATAACTAGTCTGAAAACGTGTAAATGCAACTCCAACTTTTAGATCAATCTCTTGTCGTGCATCAACTGCCAATGCTTCATTTCGGTTAGGTTCGACAAGGCTGCCCATTGCTTTAATTATGTCTTTACCAGTAACAGCAGAAAATCTAGCACGATAAACTTTCTTCCCAAACTCCTTTCCAAGAAATCCAGTACATTCTATAACTGAAAGTTTAGCAACAATATTCAGTCTATTGAGACTTTAATCTCTTAAATCCTACACATGGTAAATGCAAATAAAGAAAAAAAATCAAGTTTGGTTTGCTCAAATCCTACTCATAAATTATTTACACTATTGATTAAGCCCTTTCATGTCATCTTTAAGGCTAACAGTATATTACTTGGCAGTACCAACAGTAAACCGTATTCTTCAATATCACGACACCAGTAAATCACTTCCAATTCTTAAATAGCATAGTATGACCAAAATCATTCATTAAATCCATCATAACTTGTATCTATCCATGGAACACAATATTGTATCCGTGGCGTATCCAACTATGTATCAGGAATCAGCGATTACAATAAAATAAATGATTAATAAACTGCTGTAACATATCTGTATGATTTTCTTTTTCTTGAGATGCATCGCTTCTTCAGATTTTGAATACATGGGACTAACACCCAAATGATTAAAAACACAAGAAGCATCAACAAAATGTCCACATTTTCCATAATGGCTGCATGATCATAGATTCTGCGATCCATATCTACTACCTACAGCTCACAACCATGCCCACCTCTAAATCTCTGCCATCACACCCCCTATTTCTTTCACAACCAGAAGAAGTGCTGCAGATTGTTGTAGAAAAATCCCAGAAGCTACTAGACCGAAGCTATCAGAAAGATGAAAAATTGGCTGTGGCTCTGTTAAAGACAGCCAATGTAGCTCGGAACTCTGGAAGGAGGGCATTTTTTCACTAGCCACTAATTGAGACTTCACTAGCTCATACTCAGATTTTATCCAGGATATGAACTTAGGGATCTGATGTAGAATATGCAATAGAGAACCCCTTTCATAGCTTACCAGAATATTAAAAAAGTGGACTGCAACTACCTTATTGAAACCAAAACACGATAAAAATAAAATAAAAATCTCCTTTGAATTTATAAGTGCATCAACCATGGCGATCAATTCCTCTTGTAAACTATCAACTTGCTCATCAATGGTAAATAACGCAAGCCTTTTTCTCTAACAGGACAATCTTGAACCTGGTAGCCAATATCTCCGCACTCAAAACATGTGTAACCTTGTCCTTGGTCGCTGGTTTGGTATTAGAAAAAGGTTGCAGCAAAACTTCGAACTGCTGAAGTGAATTTGTGCATCTCCTCGAATTTGAGAAGGTACCTAACTGCATCTGCCATAGCAAAGGGAACCTTTATCTCCAAGTACTTCAAATCTCTATAGAACCCATTGTTATAGCTTCCCATTTTTGTGCCTCAGATTTGGTGACGTATGCCCAAGTATGAAAGAGGAAGGAGAGATTAAAAAATCTGAGCATTAAGTGGTCGCTTAGCTTTTTGCTTAACGCTTTTGAAAGAAAACGCTTAGGGTACCACTTTTTTTTGGAAGATCTTTATAAAGAAAAAGAATAAGGAACGAGGGGTCAACTCAACCAACCTCAAGAGCACAGGGGAAGGGAGAGAACCAATACTCCAAGAGAAATAGCAAAAAATACAAACAAGAAAGAAGCACTAAGGCCATGTTTGTTTTTTGGTCAAGGGTGAGAAGAGGTGAGATGTTCTGAAAACTTCTCACCCTTGGCATTTTTATTTTTTTTATAAAAGTAAGAAGAATCTCCAGAAATTTTGTAAACTAAGATGAGGTTAGAAGTTTGGCCTCACTTCTAACCTCAGAACTCCCCCCCCCCCCATACACACACACAAGGTTTTTGGGTTGACTTCTAACCTAACAACTCCTAACATGGCTTTAACTAAACGTTTCCCCCTATACTGTGGTCTTGGTCGTTCTCCACCCGAGACTAGTTTAAGTGGGAGTATTTTGGGGCTTTCAACCCCAAAAAGCCAAATGAAAACCCACCCCAACCCCAAATAAGCCAAATCGAAACCCAACCAAACCTCAAACATTACTTAAAATGCCAAATCAAAATCCAAAACTCGCGATTTCTCTCTCACTTCCCGCCCCCCCCCCCCCTCTCCTACCCTCATACCTCTCTCTCTCTCTCTCTCTCTCTCTCTCCTACCTCTATCGGTTGTTTCTCCATCTCTCACTCTCTATGTGGGTATGTTGAACCATGTCCCCTATATATTTGGTATTTTGGTATGTGATTTGCACGTTTTAATTTTGTTTTAACCTTAATATAGATGTATCAAAGATAAAAATGATAGTTTACCACCGTTTTTGGTGTTTTCTGGAGAACCTATTGATACCTATCTTTTGTATGTTATTTAGCATTTTGTAGTATTTTGTGGTTAATATATGATGAATTAGAGAGGAAAACGTGGTTTACATATGTTTTTGGTGTTTTTTGTGGAGAAACTTCTAATTTGTGGTCAAATTATATGGTTCAGCCAAACAAACTAGTGAGATGTTGAAGTTAGAAGTCAAGATTTTAAGTAGATCTTCTAACCTTCAGCCAAACACACAAGTTTTTTTAAATCTTCTAACCTCACAACTTCTTAGGTAAAACATCCTACCTCTTCTCACCTCTTCTTACCTCTTCTCACCCAAAAAAACATGGCCTAAGAGCTAACATTACCTATGGTAAACTGTTCCACTAGCGCTTTTAACTTTAACAACATAGATTGGGTCACATGATGGCAGCGATGACCGAGGAGAGATACCATGATGATTTAAAAATATACGTAATTTTGGGGGGCTCAGTACCCTATGAATGGATAAAGGGGCGAAAGAACTCAAACTCGAACTTGTGCCGAATTCGAAAGCTAATCAATATTTTTAGGAGAATAATTTGTCTTGAAAACTGTATCAAAATTGGAGCATAGAGGTCAAAACCCGGATCTATGGGTCACGATAGCACTAATTTGGTCTTCGGCTGGTTCGGGCTTTGTGTTCGCCCGTAGGTCTAAAACTGGATCGACAGAGACTGACCGAAATGAAGCTGGATCCTTAGAAGGGTCTCAGTCTTGTGTGCTGGAAGGTTCGGAGCTCCTATCCGGTTCTGCTCCTGGGACTACATTGGGGTGGCGACCCAGTTCAGACCATGTGATTTCCATTAGCATGCACTCGGGCTGCCTTGTTGTGGTTGTTGTTGTTGTCGTCTAGTGTGTCTTAGCAGCCGATGTGTGTGCCCCGGGCTTCTCTCTTCTTCGATATGTTGCATATTGAATGTTGATCGGCCTAAGGCCTTGTCTTTCAATGCTTGAGACTTCATTGGGATGGAGAGAGGGTAAAGGTAACAGAAAGATCCACCATATGGAACGAAGTAAATCAGGGAAATGGTACATAGTTATATAAGAGAGTAGATAATTACTTTTTATGATCAAATCACGGTTAGTAGTAAAGGAACCTTAATAGAAGGGAATCCATCAATGTAGTAGTAAAAGGTATTTTGAGTAAAAAACCTAGCGTCAAACCAAACATACGATTTACAGTTCCTCCAGTAGTTAAAGAGAGAGATACAGAAGGTGTTCAAGGCTAACATATTCTATTAGAATTTTTTGTTATTTCATTAATGGACGATTAAACTATGATCAAATATGGCTTGACGTGTATACATTTGTGTATGTATTATTGATTTAAGATAGTTTTAATAAGGATGTGAAATCTCGTGTCTAAAGCATTTATTCATCAACATAATTCACATTGAGGACCAATGAGATTATAGTACCTTCAAAGCATATATTTTCTCCTTCACGGTCACAATCCAGCCATAATACCAAATGCCCGCAACCACGAGCCTCTTGACTTAAATGCCTACATATATGAGCCTAAACTAAAAAAATAAAACGTCAGTGCTGAATAATAACAATATTTCATACAGATTATATGAAAAATCTACATATAAGAGCAAACTACCAAAGCCATAACCTACCTAGAGTAAATAAAATATTGAACTTAATCCAATTCCATGTAAAAGACTTCCCCAAGGATCATTTCTATCTAGAGAGAGAAAAATGGAAGACATTTATCCTGTTCATGAGCTTGGGTAATCAATAATATCCACAAAGATCAAATGTGTAGTTTTTTCTTTGATAAACTTTTAAAATAGTTGTTTTCACTTACTACAATTACAAGGAAGAGTAAAGGATTTACCCTTGTAGTATATCACATTGTTCGAGGGAACCCTAAATGCTTTCGGGGTAAGAAATTGTCAACAAGGGCGTGTAGATTTTTATCCAAGACTTGCATCATTTGATGACTGCTTCCTTTATCAAACTCTCTTCTTTTATAGATCAGCACAAATAACTTTATTTATGGAAGCAGCAAAATATGAGACATCATCTTCGATATGAAGAAAGACTAAGAATGCCATATTCCTGAAGTCCCAAGCATATAAGTTTCCCCTCAGATGTTCTTTTTAGTAAATTATCTGGACGTAGACACGGTCGCCATCACCCAACGTCACGAATCACCAGTCACATTAGATATTTTCAATAATCTAGAGTGGCATAGTCAACACGTCTTGACAGAAGTAAATCATTCAGTTTTCGCTTTTCGTTCTGCGTACTTCCAACTTGAGGGTATCAGTGCTTTTGTAAGTAACAAGCAAGCATTTAACTGGAAGAAACGTGGATGGGGAAACTGAGGTCCTAGTCAAGACGAGAATTTGGAAGTGATTTTGAAGCAATATACATCAATAATCATCTCTACAAAAACTTGACTCTGTATTTGTTTTCCTTTCCAATAGTATCGTTGATCGGAAAATCTTAAGTTCTTATTCTTTTTGTTTCATTTTTTTTAGCAGAGAATTTTTACCATTCTCTAATTATCCAAGTTGAAAATATAAGTGGAACATTTTCCTAAAATTTTGAGATTTGGAAGGATCGCTTCCTTACTATGAGATCCAAGGCATTATGGAAAGGCCTTATGAGGATCAACTAACGACACGTCCTAGTCGTGGATAGAACACAGTTTGATCATGTGCCAATAACACATATACCACCACAGAACTATCAAAAGCTAAGCTCATAAAATGATTCTCAAGGAAAGTAAATACTTCTACAAAATCATCAAAAATGATAGACTAATCAAATTAAGTTCATATATTAATTTGAAAAGATAACAGACAAAAATCTCCTCAAAACATATTGGGTGGTTTTGATATGAGAAATGCATTCATCAGAGTTACTTCAAATATGGAACACTTGAGAAGTGGCAATCCTTATAAACCAGAATCCTACTGGACATTATCATAACGGAAGGCCACATGCTTATTTCAAATTGGAAAAATAAAAAAATAAAAAAAACTTCAGTTGAGCTAGAAAGGGGTGACAAATACACACCTTTGGGTTTGATTCTGTCTTTTGAACTGCAACGTTGAAAAGATCCAGAGGGTCCGTACCTCCCCAATCTTGATACTTTGATGGGAAATCTACACTGGATTTGAACAGAGAAAATAGAAAAGCCTGAAATACCACTAACAATATATAACTACAATCATGAAATCATCTATAAATAGCTGAAGAATAATCTAACTACCCTTGCACCTTTCGTTTTGAGGATATCCTCAAGATCCACACATCATTTCCTTCCTCGCGTACTTGAGACCATGAGATGGTAGAATCTTATAATTGAGAGAGTGCAGGAAAACCCCGACAGGAGATGCAATAACGAAATTTTGACTGAGATGGCTAAATGTGCCAGTGATGGTTGAGGTGGTCCGCTAGTGGATCTAGTTTGAATACAACTCTTGAGGGTTATGTATGTGTTTTCAACTTTAAAATTAGGCTTATACACTACTATATTTCACTTACATCTTATGGGTGGTCTTCTGTTTGAAGCACCAGGATTCCTATCTTCACCATCCTATACTGTTTTCAGAAGGAAAATAAATAAAAGGGATATTTTTGTGTGGATAAAATCTAACTAATTGAACTTAATCGATATTTCATTTGGTTCACGGTGCACTGGAGCTTCACTCCTAACATTTTTAGAATGCCCTCATGCATGAGGCTTTAAGTGACGCTTAGTTTTCTTTTCTTTTTGCCTTAGACTGGCGCTTTTTCTGAACTCCTGTAGATTTTACTCTTTCCTTTGGCATCTTGGCTCTTTCAAATTTAAATTAATTCTTATTAGATATAGGTAAAAAATATTAAGGCAGTAATCATGAGCGCAAGAAACACAATGGGATTTATCTTTATCAAGGGAGAAAAATCTGGTATAAGAAATGGCTAAAAAATATCTACACATATTATTGTTCATTGGGGACTTGGGGGCTTTCTCCATATTGACATGAAAGCAAATACCTGAAAACATGCCCAATTACAGATGTCACTCTATAATATGCCTGAAATCCTAGAAATATTCCATCAAACTCATGGACATCGGTACTACCCCTCCTAGTAGACATCTGCATCATGCCAAGGTCAAACACCGCATATTGTAAGGCTCTATATAACAAAAGATTAGAACCTTCTAACATCTTACACCTCAAATTTATCCAAACTTAAAACAAAGAAAAGGGGTAATTTCCCCACCATCTACGGTAAACCACTCTATAATAATATAGCATTAACCTTTTTACTATAATATAAAAATGCTGGTTCCAACTTTGCACGAAAGGATATAGTAATGACCTCTATATATTGATAACCATGAACAAAAATGTAGTTCCAACTATTTTACATATAAGTATAAAAGAGTCATTTTATTAAGACCATACAATAAAATACTACAACATAAAGTGTATATAGACTACCAAAAAAATACTTAGCTGCACTTTGGATAAAAAAAAGTACTCCTCCGTCTTTCTCCGAAACACCCTCTTTTCTATATTATATTAACTTTTTCAAAAATCCCTTCAAGTAACTAATACACGGTAAACTTGGCCCATATTTATATTTTACGAGTAATAATCTCTCCATAGTTATACTCTATATAGAAAGGTTCTACTGTAATTAAAACTAACGGCTATAGGTTATGCATGTTGATCTTTATAGTACAGGTCGCCATAAAACAGTGAACTATTGGCATTTGGGCCAATTCTCGAATATCAATGCTATTTTTACGCAAATTATCTACTTTAAATCCCATCAATGAAATCAGCATCAAAATTAAAGTCAACAACGCTGATTTTGGTGTGCGCAATCCTTTTGATTCCTAACATTCTCAAATACAATGACCCAAAACCCAATCACACTAATCTCCACCACCCCATCGACCAAATTTCGCGTGTTTACAATTTTTACACATAAAAACTACAAGTCATAACACCTAATTACAAAGAATCCACCTAAAATTCTAACTTTTAGATCAAATTCAATGATTTTTGAACCCCAATTACAAAATCAACTAAAAGAGTATCTCAAGCAGATGAAGTGTATGATGAAATACTTACTCGACCACCCGAAAGCGAAGTAGCAATTGAGAGAGCAATACTGGGTTTCTCGGCAACCTATTAAGAGATGATCACAAACAAAGTTAGATGAAATTGAGAAATTAAAACACATGAAATTGGGGATTTGTGTCACCATGAGAACTTTAGGAGCCATGATTGAATCAGAGCTTCAGTTCCCGCCTAAAATTTGATTAGGTTTATATAAGTTCTCTCTCCGAAAATGGCGAATGAGTTTGATCTAAAACAGTACTCTCTTGGAGATGGTTTGAAATGTGGGAATGGGTGGTGTAATTTAGTAGGGGGTGTTTTTTGTTTGTTTTTTTATAACTCTATGGCCATGTTTGCTTTTTGGTGAAGGGAGAGAAGAGGTGTGATTTTTTTGGAAACTTATCACCCTTGACATGTTTGTTTTTTTTATAAAAGTTGGCATTCTCTCCTAAAAAAATGAAAACTAGAAGTTTGGCCTACTTCCAACCTCAAAACTTCACATCTACCTAAGTTTTTGGGTTTGACTTCTAACCAAAAAACTTTCAGTTTGGCTTTGGCCCCTACTGGTACTCCCCCTGCTGTTCCTACTACTACTCCTACCACTGGTACTTCCTCTACTATTCCTACCACTGATACTCCCTCTGTTATTCCTGCCACTGATGATCATACTTCTACTTAGACCAGAAGGAGCATTCCTATTGCTAAAAGGCAAAGGACTAGGCCTACTGCTCATGTTCTTGATACAGGTATTAATGTGATGACTACTGAGTTGTCTCGTATTACATTAAAGTTAGTCATTAGGAGAGAGTTTGATTAGACTATGGGGTCAAAAGTTGTTGCTGCTTTACGAGGAATCACAGGGTTTAATATGACTCGCATCTTCACTGTATTGGAGGTGATTACGAAGGAGAAGCCATTGTGTACTTGGTTCCTTGGTGCAGATGATGAGACTGGGAGGGGTTATTTACGTTATAGGTTTAGGCCAGATAGTTGTTCTCTATATGACATTGGTGGTATATCAGACGAGACATTCTTGGTTCCCTACCTCTTTATCTCTAAAGTATCTTTTTATCTATTTATCTCAGTTGTTGTGAGACTTATTTATTACTTTGGTACCTATTTTGGAACAATCTAGATACTCTCTATTGGTACCTATCTTTTGTATATTATTTGGTATTTTGTAGTATTGGTACCTATCTTTTGTATATTATTTGGCATTTTGCAGGATTGGCTGGTTAATATAGAGGAAAATGTGGTTTTATATGTATTTTTGATGTTTTTTGTGGAGAATTTCTAATCTGTGGTTAAATTAGATGGTTCAGCCAAACAGACTAGTGAGAAGTTGAAGTTAGAAGTCAGGATTTTAAGTACAAGTTCTAACCTTCAGCCAAACGCACGCGAGTTTTTTTCAATCTTCTAACCTCAAAAATTTTAATCTCTTCCTACCTCTTCTCACCCAAAAACAAAAAAACAAACATGGCCTAATTGAACCTCGACTAAGGTGTGCACCGATGATTGCTGAATGAAAGTCAGTAAACAAGTTTTTATTTCTTACTTGAAACTGGTGAATTAGTTAATGAAAGTACTGAATGAGATAGATAAACGATTTGTTAAGAAGTTTTGCAATAGTAACCTCAGAGGGTGGAGCGACCAAATACGAGAAAAAGATGAGGAGAGATAAATAATATAAGGGATGGACTGGTGGACAGTATTTATATGACATTCTATCATAAAAACAATTCCAACGGCTTACCGTCATTTAGAAATTTATCAAATGGCCATAAGAAATTTTATTCCTCACACTCAAGTTTAATTACAAACTTTTGTAGCATGTACAACTCTGATTTTCATCCGATGTTCATGCGTATTATTTTGTATATCAGATCCATGGTATCGTTCCTGTAATGGCCTAATTTTGTAAGCTCGAGATGACTCAGAATTAGCTCTTACACAAATGTTCTTGTGACAAAAACTAATGTAAGATAAGAAATGACACAAGTGATTTAGCGTGGAAAACCTTTGAATAGGTAAAAAAACTACGGCCTCGAGTTGAGGGTTTTAATAACAATGACTTTTATTGCTCGAGGCTGATATCTTATTAATTACAAGTGATCTCTCGAACTATAAATACTTGATCTTGTAAATAAGAATTTTGGTGTTTAAGAATATAGAAAATATAGTTTTTCTGGTGATTTCTCGTATATTTTACTGGTCATTGTCTCTTCTAGAACTTTTTCTTTATATAAGCAATTTCCGCAGTTCTCTATCGTGTTGAAGCACGCTCTCCGAACAATGTGGTAGGTGGCGTTTGACTGAGTAACTATTGAGTTCGTGAGAGACAAATATCTTTGACTTGTTCATGTTTTTCTATTGTGCTCAACCTACATTCTTCATCAGTTTGTGGCGTAGGTGTCAATACTGATTGTTTATGTCGCATGTAGAATTCGTGAGTCTGATATGAAGGTAGTTCAAATTGGGTTAGATCGAGGGATATGTCCCTACAATCGCCCCCTCGCAACTGAAGTCACCAGTGGCTTTGGTTGAGAAAGAATTTGTGGGTATATGGGTTTTGGAAGTTAAAATGGAAGGAAGTATTAATGTGAATTTGACTGTATGGAAAATGTGTATATTTTTATGGGGGATGTTTTTACATTGAATGGTGATGAGAATATTGATGTACACGACGTTTGGGGTTTTGAGAGTTTCATCTATTTTGAATGATGACGCTTGGGAAATGAACCTGCACATTAAATATTAGGGTTATATAAATAGTACCTGTATCGAGGATTATGGAAAAATACACTATTTATTGCAAAATTCTCTAGAAGTCTAGATCGACAATGGTGAAGACCCGGAGAATGGCTTACGAAGAGAGTTTTCGTTGAGATGCAAAAATTTAAGTTGAGATATTTTGGTGATCAGTCCTTGGAGATGTCCACCCCCATTCCCGTTCCACTGACGTATCAGGGTATGTCGGAAGAAGAAGCGGCTGAAGCTAAAGAAGATTTTTACTGTATGTAAAGATTTTATTATGTTGTCTTGACAGACGAGCAACGTTGGAGGTGTCTCCACATCCTTGTGGAAGACAAGGTTGAGGAGACAGATGCGGGGGTTGGTATAACTGTGGGCAGTTTCACTGATATCTTGTGTAGGATTGGATTCTAAGGTCGGGCCCTTTTCATCTCTACCAACTCTTCGATGGTGGTGGTTATAGAGGAGGCGACGGTGGTAGTGGAGAAGGGAGATGGAGAATGGAAGTCTGCTTCTACACCATCATCGTTTCTTGGCACTAAGAAGACCTCATGTTTGAAGAATTGGTTCAAGCACTAACTCTTTTTGCTTTCATGTCCAGACTTCCTCCAAATCTAGTTTATGGTCAGAGTAATCTTGTGTGAAGGAGAAGGACGTCTGGTGACTTCCAATGCCTATTTTGCTTCAGAAGATTCTTTAAGTGAAATATCACTGAAGTCAGATGAACTGAAGGTTTTATCGTTTCGGAGTACCTGAAAGAGTTGTTATCTATAAAGTACCTACAATTTATATTCGAGCTTAATAAAATTTGGTTATTCAAACTCTGTGTTGATATATAGAATAACTCTTGTGATTAAAATCGAGTTATGAATAATTTGAGAATTTACGAATAGAGGATGAAATGTAATGTATGAGATTGGAACTACAAAATATATTATAGTAATCGAGCTGTAATTATATGTTTGAACATAAAAGATGTGTACGAATTCATTTTTGAACTGAATAACCTAGAATTATTGGGAGAGATAACTGTAGAAGACTTAAGAATATACATGAATTGGAAATTCGAGCTCGGGGAGGTCACTCTGAAATATTAGATTTGAAAAAAATAAGTTCGAGATAAAGTAAGCCAAATACACTGATGTCGATGTGGATAGATAAGTTCAAATAAATTTAACTCAGGATACTAGGATTTTCTGTTATTAGAGAACATAATAAAAATATAAATTGTGGGGGATCTGAAGTAATCTAAACAATTATATTAATAGGGGAAATGAGTCCTTAAACAGGTGGAAGAAAAATAGAAATAGTGTAGACTCGATCTGAGAGAATTTGTTATGCCGCTGAGGGGCGGTTAGGGATAAAGATAGCTGAAGTGCGGGAGTGGATTTTTGGCTTGTTAGATTATGATACTGACTTTCCAATGACCGAGTATCAGTTTAAAGGCTTAGATTGGATGGGCAAAGAACTTGAGTACGGACGTCGCTTCTACGATGAGCTATTATGGGAAGTGATTGTGGAGCCTTCAACTCAAAAAGATGTTGTAAGATTAATCGTTGAAGAAGAGATCGAGCTGGAAGATGTGAGGATTGTTGGAGGTGAACTGACCAGGTGTGGCTCCTCAAGACATCATGGATGTTTCAGGTGTAATTATATGTGGGGAAGTGTATTACATGAGTTCAAATAACTGTCAAAGTAATATAATGAGGATGAAGTTTGAATCTGTCCTCTTTTGTTGTAAATGTTGTTTGTGACTATTGTGAAAAATAAATTTGAATATTTTTGAAATGTTGAAAGCTTTGGAAATGACGTCAGCACTTCTATAAGTAAAATTAGCAAAAATAGAAAAAATAGGCAGCTTTTTATTTTGTTTATGGTGTAATTGCTGGGAAAGTTTGATTGCGTGTAAGTACTGAGTCATCATGAGTATGGGGATGTCATAGAGAGATTTGGGAAAGAGAGATGAAAATATATTAAAATAGGGCAGGGGGCATTGATGGGAAAGTGTTTTTACCGAAATGGTGTAAGACGTCTGACATTAATTATGGAAGGGATACCTCGGTTCCAAAACCAATGGTAGCTCATACGAGGCCCAATAACTGCCAATAGTTAGAGAGAGAAAATATGAATAATATTTCATCTTCTTCATTTAAACGTTTATCAACTTCTGAAAACTTGAAGAGCAGTGAGAGAGGAAAAAGAAAAAATAGCAGAGAATTTAGTAAGAAATTAATCGAGAGTGATCAATAATCAAAGCAAGAGAGAGTTGTAGAGACTGAGTCACGAAGGTGGTTATATAGCAACGTTGTGAGGGAAGGATTTGGTGCTGCATCAGATTCATATTCTGACATAGAAGGTTAGTAGAGGATTTGTAATACTGTGAATGTTTTTCTTTTGAAAATTCTCTTTTGTGGTATTCAAATCTAAAAATTACTATTTATAGCAATCTATAAAAATTTGTTTGATATATTTGTAGAATGAGATATGAAAGATATATGTATGTGGGTGATGTATATATAAAAAATAATGATGGAATACCTAGACCTGTATGTAGGTCGAGCGTGAGGAGTTTTGTGTAGGATCAAACCTCATTTGTAGAGTTGTAGTTGATATGGGGACTTTACTTATTAATAAGGAGTCGACCTCTGGTCGATCGGCTGAGACCGAGAATGTAGTATCTGATAGGGAGGATGAAGTAGGAGTTGCTTAATTTCTAGATTTCCCTGGAAAACTGACATCCTATCCTTCGAATTTTAATGTGCTTAGAGAGTTTTGTAAAGCCAAAAATTTTATAGGGGGAAGATGGGGTAATTTTGTAGAACATGTCGGTAGGCAGTTTAGAAGTTGTATTGCAAGATATGGGGAAGAACATTTCTTTTGTTGGCTAATTTATAGAAGGAGAAACTAGATAGAGGGTTAGACGAATCAATTTCCTTAGAGTATTATGATGGAAATGTCAAGGGCGGCCTGGAAGAGGGTTTTCTATGTTATATGTCTCACTTGTAGTACGGGATGAGTCTACCCCTTAGCAATCTTGCAAAAGGGATTATGAATATCATTGGGGCATGTCATGTTCAGTTGAACAAAAACATGTGAGAGGTAATAAATGTTTGTGAATTTTTGAATAAGTTGTGGGAGGATAGCGAGGTTGAGAGGAGAATATCTCTTGAAGATGTCTTACAATTTTATGGTGTGAAAAACTATTCTGCAAGTGGAGGGGCACACTTTTTTGCGAGTTCGACTCGACCTCTTTTCATCGATTTGAATTCAGCAGGTCGAATATGGAATAATAATGTGATATGGGTGAAGGGTGATTGCCTTCAAAGAGATGATGAAGAACCCATGAAACTTCTGTGTAGAACTGTAAAACAAAGTAAGTATAGCAATGTATAATGTGTAATATTGAAATGTTGAAATTATATGTTGCTCTGTTGGTGATAATGTGTTATTGTCTGACAAGTTCTCAATCGAAGGTGACATAGAAGGAGTCCCAGTTAGATACTGTTGCTCAGGAAGGGATTGAGCTCGAGGCTATTCTAAAAGAACTTGGCATTAACAGAAAGAAACGTGCTAACAGCCGGTCCGAGAAAGTTCAAAAGTCTCAAACAATGAGGCTAATGAAGGGTATTGGTGGCAACAAGAAGAGGGGAGATGACGGAGAAAGACAGGTAGTCTTGCCCAAGGCCTCTAGAGTAGACTTTGCGGATGTGCCAGAGTTTACTACGTCGAGCAAGCTAGCTCGGGCATTTCCAAAGAAGAAGATGTTGAAGTGTGCCTCGACCTCTGGAACTACAGGAAGTGGTGAGGTTAAAGGAGGGGCAAAAAAGAGAAGGGTTGACCCTCCTTCCCAACTAACTGGGGCGAAGGCCACAAATGATCGACTTGGTGAAGAAGATGAGTTGAAAGTGGTAGAGGATATGGCGAAGAAGCTTGTAGTTCACAATGGCTAGGAGGAAATGAATAAAATGGTAGGTTTGATGATTTGAGCATATGTTGAATTCTGTATGATGATTTGAGCTAGCAATGTGGTTGATGATTATTATGTTTTTATAGACTACTCGTTTGATGATGGGGATGTGTCTTGGGGTGGAGGAGGAGAAAGTCGATCTTAAGAAGGGGAAGGCTGAGCTCGAGAAGAAGGTAGCTCGTTTGAAAGCTGACTTGGTTAGGGAGGGGAAACAATTAGACTCCTTGAAGGCTTCTCAAGAGGTGGAGATCAACGAGCTGACAACAGAAGCAGGAAAGAATCTGGGAGAGGTGGTAATCCAACGTGATATACTTGGGCGCCACCTTCTAAAAATGAGGTACTTCAAAACTGTGGTAAATAACATTATGGCGGATACCTATGTTGAGGAGGAGGAAGATGATGAGGTGTAAGATGTTGTGGTTGGAGTCGTAGATGGGTTAGATGGTGTCTCTCCCCAAACGGTACGAGATAACCAAGGGGATGACAATGAACGTTCAGAGGAAGGGAACGAGAAGGTAAAGTAGAATGTTAACTCTATGATTGTGTGATTATGAAGGGTTTGAAATGTTGTAATCTAATGGAATTTTATTTGTTGGATAGACTTCTGTAGGCTAAGATGTGTTTGTAAACCTTATTGTAGGAACTTAAGGACATGCGCCTCAGAATAAAAGAATTAGAGAATGAGCTCGCTAAGGAGAAAGATGCCTCAATGTCCCTGTTGTCTTCGCAAGCGGAGCTACAGGTTAGAAAAGAACAATAAATATTTGACTTTGTATGTTTCATTACTCTAGAGCTACGAAGTAAAAATTATAGCGTAGAGATAGACCAAAAACTTGCTAACAATTTAGGGGCAATGATACTCAATTGTGTATAGATAATATCAAAGTGTTAAAAAAGTTAGAATATAAAGAATGTGTACCTTGGAATTTGAAGTATATGTTATTGCTCATCAAATTGAGATCATACTTCGACCTCAAGTTTAGAAGTAGTTTTACACAGTAGATATCAAAAAATAAAATTTTATTAGAAATAAGATGTATGTATTGAGTGAGTATCCTGAATCGAACTTGATATATTGTATCTGTGATGTATAGGTTGAATTGGAGTCAATTTGCTTAAGCGAAGAAGAAGCACGCCAATGTAACCAAGAGTTTGCGGCAGAATTTGATAGAATGAGATAGGCAAATGAAGATGGGGAAAATCAACATGTAAAAGTACATTTCAAGTTTGTTGAGGCAACTCAAACCATCGATGACCTCACTAGGAAGATCGAGGAGAAGGATGCCAAAATTAGTAAAGGGCAAAAAGAGCTCGCAGAAACGAAGGAAAAGATAACAAAACTCAAAATACAGAATGATGCGCTGATGCTAAAGAGTAGGGAGACTGACATGGCTTGATACAGTATACAGGCATTAAAAACGTCAGAGAAAGAGTTATGCCATTTTGTGGCCAGTCTGATGGACAAAATAATCAACAAAATGAATAAACAAGAGCAGACTCGAGCTAATCTAGTGAGTACCAGAAGTGAACTGGAACAATTGAAGAAGAAAATGGTTGAGAAAGATAGCGAACTGAAGAGAACTCGAGATGACTTATCTAACTCTGAAATTGCAGTTGAGCAGTTGACTGCAACTTTGCCTGCTAAAGATATAGAGTTCCGGTTGGTGCAAAAGAAATGTGATGAGTTGAATGAGAGGGTGACACAGTTGAAGACCCATTTGGCTCAGGCCAATTCACGCGCCAAAAATGTCGAGACTAGAGAGCGCTCAAAGAAGAATAAAAGTAATGTCATGGTCTCCCTTGTTCAAGGGGATGTGGTTAGCCTATCAGCTCGAATCAGAGAGCTGGAGGGAAATGTAGCTCGAACTCAAGGTCACGTACAAAAAGGAAATGAGTGGTTAAGGGAGTGTCAAGGTAAGTTGGACGCTGCTCTTGCCAGGGAACAAGAGTTAGAGCAGGTTATCAGAGGTAAGGAGATTTTGATAAAGAAAAAAGATGAACTGTTAAAGAAATCTCATGCTGGGGAAGATTTAGATAGGGAGCTTGAGGAACTTCGTGCTCAAGTGGCAGAATTGAGGGCGATGAACCAGGCTGAACCAGCTAAAGCCGATAAGAAGGCAAAGGAGAACATCAAATTTATGTCTCGGCAGATAGTCAAATGGAATGGCAAGAAGCACTGTATAAGAGGTTGAAAGAGCGCCTTTAAACGGTAAGAGAGAATTTTTCTAAGATGGTTATGTCGGAGGCATCGCGCTCAGAGATGCTAATGGCAGTGGTCGCCTATTTGTTGAAGAGATTAAAAGGTTCAAGTTAGAGAGGGATACCTTGCACGACTGTTTGTCGGATAGAGGATGCATTTATAGGGCTGATGTAGATCGAGGAAATGTATGAACTCCATGGAAATGGAGTTAGGTTCTTGACCTGCTAAATTGGTATAGCAAGTTAGGGTTATTGTGACTGCTCGAGCTCGAGAATTTATGGTTGATCGTCCTTCTATTGTAAGGGAAAGCGTAGCTGACCTCCCAATAGTAGAAAAAAATCTTTTGTAGTGGATGTATATGTAACCTGAAAAAGTATCTATCGCAGACATATTGAGAGATGAAAGCTAGTTTTTACATTTGCCTTATCTTATGTCTGGTAGAGTTCTTTGATTGAAAACTAGTATTACCTTTGTTTTAATCGCAGAGTATAATTATTGCAGCCATATTGAGAGATAAAAGCTAGTTTTACCTTTGTTTTATCTTATGTCTGGTAGAGTTCTTTAATTGAAAACTAGTATTACCTTTGTTTTAATCACAGAGTATAATTGTCGAAGCCATATTGAGAGATGAAAGCTAGTTTTACCTCTGCTTTATCTTATGTCTGGTAGAGTTCTTTGATTGAAAACTAGTATTACCTTCGTTTTAATCGCAGAGTATGTATACAGTGCGTTTGAAGCTAGCTTTAACTTTGCTTTAACCGGAATAAAGGTCGATTGAAAGCTAGTATTACCTTTGCTTTAATCTATATATTGTCTACGTAAGTAAAGAGTTGTGTGGGAAAAAACTTGGAAGTTTCATTGAATAGAATAAAATGTACATTGTAAGGAGATGAAATTCTCACTTTTGGAATGGAAAAAGTGAGAATTTAAAATGGAGTAGTGATGAACTTAACGATAGTACCGTTTCAGTCACCTAGTATTCCAAGGATTTGAGATATGAACTTCTTCTTCGGTCATGAGATAATATGATCCGTGGCCAATGAGACGAGTGATTAGGACGAGATCGTCAATTTTTCGGCATGGGCCTTTTTATGTGTTGAGGGATTTCTCTGAGGACGAGATCGTCAATTTGGAAAGTACAACTTCTGACTCGTCTGTTATACGAACTGGCCAGCATATGGTGATATCGACCTAGGTTGGCAATAGCGCGTTCCCTAGTCTTATTAATCCAATTGAGGTTGCAGGCCTATTCGAACGCATTTTCTTCATCAGTTAGCTCATGATCTCTGACTGGATGATGATATTTTGTTGGAATGATGGCTTCGATGCCATAGGCGAGGAGAAATGGGGTACGGCCGGTAGATTGATGTGAACTAGTACGGTATGCCCATAAGACATGAGGAAAATCTCGTACCCAATTTTCTTTTTTCTGTGAGTGAAGCATTTTCTTGAGTCTATCCACAATGGTTTTGTTGGTGATTTTGGCTTGGCCATTGCCTTGAGGGTAGTAGGGATTAGGTGGTGAGTGGATGATATTGTGTTTGCTAAGGAAAGCTACAACTTTTTCTCCAACGAATTGTGGCCCATTATCGATACGAATTAGGTGGGGGCATCCAAAATGAGTTATGATGTATTCTCAGATAAAAGAGACGACCTCTTCTTCTCTAGTTCGACATAGTAGAACTACTTTTGCCATTTTGTAAAATAATCTGTAGCTACGAGTAGGTATCAGTGGTTACCTGGAGAATTAGGAAATTCATCGACAAGATCGAGCGCCCATATTTTGAATGACCAAAACACCTTGTTTGCATGTAGTTCGAGCGTAGGGGCGTGGATCATTTGTCCATGTCGTTGACATGTATCACATTTGCGTGAGTAGTCTTCGGCTTGCTTGCGCATGCCTGGCCAGAATACTTCTTATATAATAGCTTTGTTTGAGAGTGATCGACCTGCGGTATGGGAGCCATAAGTCCCTTCGTGTAAATCGCAGAGCATCTCGTATGCTTTTTTTCTGGAGAGGCACTTGAGATAAGGCCCAGTGACTGAACGACGATATAAAAAACCATTTTAATTTGTGTAGCGCTTTGAGTTTTCGATCAGCTGTCGGTGCTCTTTTGGATTTGCTGGAAAGGGTCCTTTGCATTCGTTGTCAGTACAAAGGTAAGCAAGGAAGGACTTTCACCAATCGTCATCCTCCTCTTTATCGCCCCCAGTGTTGATCGTGCATACAGGAATGCGATCAATATTGGGGGTTGATATCACTTCGATCTGAAGATATCTAGCTTCTATACCCAAGACCCCGGCTAGATAAGCCAAAAAATTGGCATGTCTATTTTTACCTCGAGGAAGATAATCGAGAGTTACTTTCGCAAACTGGCTCATCCTATCTGCAATGAGGGCTGCATATTCGATCATCTTTTCATTCTTCTTGTATTGCTTAGAGTAATGGTGAACGATGAGTAGAGAATCTATATAGACTGGGAGTTCTGGGACATCGAGCTCAAGTACGAGGTCGAGTCCATGAATAAGAGCTTCGTATTCGATGACATTGTTGGAGGTTTTAAAATCCAAGCGGATTGATTTCTCAATTCTGTCATTTGAAGGGGTAATCAGTACAATTCCAATTCCTGCCCCTACAGGTCCTGATGAACCATCTGTAAGAAGTCTCTACCCTTTCCTTATAATCCATTCAGCTCGCTCGTTAAATGCTTTGGTGGGTGGATCCTCTGTAATTTTGTATGCAAAGTCAGGATCATGCTCTTCCCACTCGGGATCTTCTACTGGAAAATCCGCAAGAAAATCAACAACGGCCTGACCCTTTTTTGAATGTCGTTGTTCGAAATTGATCTCATATTTTCCCAGACTGACTGACCATTGTTGCACTCTCTTAGATTTTTCTTTCTTGGATAAAACTTCCCGAAGTGGGTAGTTTATTATGAATTTGACTGAATGAGTTTGGAAGTAGTACTTAAGTTTTTGTAAAGTGTAAACAAAAGTTAGAAGGAGTCTCTCAATTTAAAAATACCTCGTTTTCTCTGGAGTGAGGGTTTTACTGATGAAGTAGATTGACTTCTCAATTTTCCCTTTAAGTTGAATGAGAGCCGAGCTGATAGAAGTATCTGTAACCGCTAGGTAGATGATCAGTTCCTCATTATCTACTAGGGTGCTCATTATGAGAGACTTCCCCAAATAGGTTTTAGGATCCTGAAAGGCTGCCTCGCATTCTAATGTCCATTGGATCTCTGTATTGAGCTAAACTTTTCCTCATTTCGTACAACTGCGGAGTAGTAGGAACAGTCAATGACAGTGATCTGAAGATTTAGAAATGAATTAGTTGATAACGATAATCTTGCCGGCAAGTTTTTGTACGTCTTTAATCATTTTTGGAGATGGCGTGTTGAGGAGAACTCGAATTTGATATGGATCAGCCTCAATCCCTTTCTTGATGATGAGATAGCCGAGGAATCGGCCTGAATGTACTTTGAATTGACACTTATCAGGGTTGAGTCGCATCCGGTAAGATCAAAGAATGTTAAATATTGTGTTGAGATCTATAATGTGGTTGAGTGACTATATATGCTCATGAACAAGAGATCATCAATGTAGACTTCTACGATTTTTCCAAGATGTGCTTTGAGCATAACAGTCATCAACCGTTGATAAGTCGCACCTGTATTTTTTAGTCCGAAGGGCATAACTTTGTAGTAATAAAGTCCTCTTTTAGTGATGAAAGTGGTATTTTCTTGACCTTCTTCCAAGAGTGGAATCTGATTATATCCAAAAGCAACGTCCATCATAGATAGAAGTTTGTGACCTGCTGTGGAATCAAGAATTTGATGGATGTTGGGAAGAGGAAAATTGTCCTTTAGAGTGTGTTTGTTTAGATCTGTGAAATCTATACAAACTCGGACTTTTCTATTCTTCTTTGGGATAGCGACGATGTTGGATATCCAATCTGAATATTTGGTTTTTCGAATGAATTCCACTTTGATCAATTTCTCAATCTCCATGTTAACTTCAGATCAAAGTTAAGGTGTGGATATCCAATCTGGATATTTGGCTTCTCGAATGAATTCCACTTTGATCAATTTCTCAATCTCCATGTTAACTTCATCTTAAAGTTGAGGTGATAGTCATCGCTGTTTCTGCTTGACTACTGTGGCGTTAATGTTGATGGCCAATTTGTGGTATGCCTTGGCCGGATCGACCCCATGCATCTCTTCGAAGGTCCACGCAAAAATGTCTTGATTCAGTCGTAAGAATTGAATGAGAGCATCCTTATCGTATAAGACTTGTTTGATACCGATGGTCTATCAATGTTGACATATTCTGTAGGCTCTTCTGTTGAAGGCCGATCATCAAGGTGATCAACTTTATATAATTGCTATGTAGCGTATCTATCTGAGGTATCTAGAATGGCAGAGACAGTATTTTTGCAAGCTCGAGAAAGCTTTTGACTACCCTTGATTTTATAGATACCATCATTGTGCTTGAAGCGGAGTACTTGATGATAGGTGAAAGCGATTGCTTCCATGTTGTGAATCCAGCAGCGGCCCATAATCCCGAGATAATGAGATTTGGCGTTGATGACATAAAAGACGACGTCGATGGTGGCTGGTCCTGCGGTAATATGTAAGATGATCTTACATACTCACTCTTCTTTAGAACTATTAAATCTACTGATATCGGTGTCTCTTGGAATAACTTGATCGACCAATCCCATTTGGTCGATTGTGCTCTAAAAGATAATCTTAATACCGCTTCCAATATCGATCATCATTGTGTGCATGAAAAACTTCTTCATTTTTAGCATTATGACTATTGTATTATGATGTGGAAATTTTACATGACTAATATCACAATCTTCGAATAAGATTCCAAGCCGGCAATTGCTTGACTCAGGTAGAAGTTTGGCTTCTTTATCTTGAGGTGTGAGATCGTAACATTCTGACAGTCTCCTGCGCTTGAATCGGCAAGAGTTGGTGATCTGATAGATTTCGATCATGTTGTTATGGTACATATGGTAGAGATGATTTTCCTCAGCTTGATCTTCAACTTGGACTACTTTGAGCTGCTTTTTATAGCTGCCATCCTTGTATGATTCCAGGTCGATAATGTATTCGAACATCTGTCCCTCCTTGAAAATGAATTCCAGCAACCTCTGTAAAGCATAGTAGTTGTCAGTAGAATAATGGTTTACCATGTGATGCATGCAGTACAGGCGGCTCTCAATTGGTTCCAATGGTTGAGAGGGATGATATAGCTTATCCTTGGAGAGGATTGGAAAGATTGCAGAGATTCGAACATTCATCTTTGGATGACCAGTTGGGCAGTAAACCACCTTTCTGGGGATTGCCAGTATTTCCCTTGGAACGTTTTTGATCACCTTGGTCCTCTTTTGGTTTAGTATTTCGATTTGTGGATGGACCTTTCGTGGTTATGACAGATTTTGTAGATTTATGCCTTTTGGACATCATCATTTCCAGGTCGACATAACCATTGACCTTGGTGATCATATCCTCCACGGTCGCAGGTTTGTTGAGGAATAAGTGCTCTTTGGACTTGCAGTCGAGCTGGAGCGCATTGGTGAAAGCAGTAACAACTATTTTATGATCGAGATTGTCTACTTTACGCGCAAGCTCTAAAAACTTCTTTGCAAAAGCCTCAAACTTCTCTTTGTATGACTGTTTAAGACTAATAAGAGAATATAAATTCTCTTCTTTGTCTCAGTTGTGAGCATACGTCTTGATGAATTATGTATGCAGCTGATCGAATGTGAGTATGGAATCTTTAGGTAAAAAGTGGAACCATCAGAGCGGTTCTTCCTGTAGACTTGTTGCGAACAAACAACATAAGATGTGGTTGAGATTGGAATACAACCCCAACGAATCATGGTATTGTTGAATGTGATCATTTGGATCAGTGCCCTTGTATTTATGAATTTTCAGAGTATGGAAACCTTTCGGTATTTCCATATCGAATAGTTTTTTGGCAATCGGACTTCCTTGTAACTTGATAAGGTCGTCTGTAGTACCCAAAACTTGTGTTTTGATTAACTCCTTGATGTACTAATCCATATGCTCTTGTGTAACATATTGACGTGTTGGTTGAGTGGCTTGACGTTAAGGTTGAAGATTGTAAGTACCGGTACCCTCACTTAAACGATCATGTGCTGGAATTCAAGGTTGAGGTCACTGTTCATCCTCCTAACGTTTAGAAAATTGATGACCTATGCTGATTTCAGACTGAATTTCACCACCCAAATGAATGGAAGGTTGATGTCGTGCTGAATATTTATAGAAATAGCTTTGTTGGTGGGTCATTGAGGTTCTATTCTACCCCGCACAGAAACCAGAAAGGTTTTTGGCACTTAATCGCGATCCCTTGTTGGAGGAGCTTGTTGAGTATCTTACAGAGCATATAATGCAGTCTGCATGGTTTTCATCTGGTCTTCATGTCATTTGAATACTGTTAAATGAGCTTGTCGCTCGACTTCGAGCTCCTTCTCACAGAGCTCTCGGTTAAGAGTTAACTGACGTTCGAGCGCATTATACTTCTCTATTTCAGCGTAAAGATTTGCCTGTAGTTCTGTAAGTTGTTCTGGCTCAACTGAAAGATCGAGCTAGATTCTGGTTATTGGTCGTCTGGAAATGACCATGATTGAAATTGGTAGTAGAGTGAAGTGAATGTATGCCTTAGGATATCATGGAAATGTTTTTTTCCCACAGACGGTACCAAATGTAATGGCCTAATTCCGTAAGCTCGAGATGGGTCAGAATTAGTTCTTATACTAATGTTCTTGTAACAAAAACTAATGTAAGATAAGAAATGACACAGGTAATTTAGCGTGGAAAACCTCTGAATGGGTAAAAAACCACGACCTCGAGTTGAGGGTTTTAGTAACAATGACTTTTATTGCTTGAGGCTGATATCTTATTACAAATGATCTCTCGAACTCAAAATACTTGATCTTGCAAATAAGAATTTTGGTATTTGAGAATCTAGAAAACATAGTTTTCCTGGTGATTTCTTGTATATTTTTATGGTCCTTAGTTTTCCTGGTGATTTCTCGTATATTTTTCTGGTCCTTGACTCTTCTAGAACTTTTTCTTTATATAGGCCTTGTCCGCAGTTCTCTATCGTACTGAAGCACGTTCTCCATACAATGTGGTAGGTGACGCTTGACTGAGTAACTCTTGAGTTCATGAGAGACAAGTGTCTTTCACTTGTTCATGCTTTTTTGTTATGTTCGACCCACGTTCTTCATTAGTTTGTGGCGTAGGTGTCAATGCTGACTGTTTATGTCACATGTAGAATGCGTGAGTCTGATATGGAGGTAGTTCGAGCTGGAAATAGTTCGAATTTGGTTAGATTGAGGGATAGGTCCCTACAGTTCCTAAACAATTTTTTTCAGGTACTTAATGCAAAATTTTATTGTGTTATATTATCTATGTTTTACATGTAAAATCCATTTCTAATCGTTGTTATATTCACTTCGAAGTTATCCCAAACATTTAAAAACATGACTTCTGACCAAAATTATTTGGTTGGGCAACATTCGCATGTTCAGTCGAGTATTATAGGGATGAACCTAACCCTTCCAAGTCACAACCTCACTTGCTCACGGCATAAAATCACCTTAAACCAAACACGACCACTTCTCTGATCACAGAAAACTTACTCATTTGCAACTGTGCACGTAGCGGTACAGTAGTCATTTTCGCCCATAGTTAACAATTAATACTGTTACTAAAACCGTTATGGCAGTTATTTTTAAATTTTAATCCATGGTTAGCTGATAAATTTATTACCATGGTTAACAGTTTAGAAACAAAGAGTATAAAATGCAGAGAGAGTTTGCTCTGCTTCATAATAAAATCACAATTTGTTCTGTTTTCACAAGATCTTAATTTGCTCTGTTTGTTCTTCTTGTTCTACAAGAAACCTTAGATTTCTCTTTTCTTAGCTAAATTCGAGTCTTCCAAATTCTAGGTTTTTAAGAAACATGTCTTATGATCATATTGTAGAAGTTGGCAGTTCTTCTGAGATTGTAGAGGTTGGTAATGTTGAGTCGCAAGCCGCGGAAGCCGAACTCCAACCCGATTTGGTTAGCAACAAAGAAGCAACAATCTAAAAGAATGCACAACAACAATCAAACACAATGTTTAAGGCGGTTCGGCAATTTCCTGCATCCACCATACAATAGAAAAAAAGTTTATTCCAAATCCAAGTTACAATCTCATAAATCAATTTAGAGGTTTTTCTCTCAAGATTTCCTCTACTAATAGATCTCACCAAGGGTGGCTCATAAAAACCCAACTTTCCCTTATATACTTGGGAGAGGCATATGCAATCACTCAGATCTCGAGGCAAATAAGAGGCTTTAAGCAAAACTCAAAAATTGGGTTTTACCGAAGTCTATTCGAACATACTATTTGTTTGTTCGAACAGAGACTTCTATTCGAACAAAACCATAAGTGTATTCGAATAAAAAGTACTCAAACAGACAATATGTCTATTAGAACAGAACCTCGAACCTCTACAATTCTCCACCTCGGTAAAGATTTCCCAACTCAACGAACCGAAATCTGAGTCGAACACAATCACCAACCAAACAACCCAAAACCGCACCTTCTCTCACCAAATGTCCCAAGGACCCAACCACACAAATGACCTAAGGAAACCCAACAAACCAATGCCCCGAAGGACCAAAATTGACAAAATCAAACCAAACGTCCCAAAGGACCAAATCGATTGTACCAAATTAACGGTTGCCTACGTACCGTGGATCAAGTCGCCCGTAGTTCCCAAAATCCAGTAAATCAATATGAAGAATTTGAACCAAGTCCAAACAATAATTGAACTTAATTCCCGAAACAACTTTCGTAAACATATTCGCTGGGTTATCTTTGGTGTGAATCTTCTTAAACAGAATCTCACCCTCTTCCAGGACTTCTTTGATAAAGTAATAATGCACATCAATATGTTTTGTACGTTGATGATGAACCTGATCTTTGGCCAAGAAGATAACACTCTGACTATCACAGAAAACATTAAGATGGTCCATCTCAATACCTAAATCGTGCAGAAGACCCTTCATCTAAATATATTTTTGTATCTTCTCAGTCACTGCCATATACTCTGCCTCAGTAGTAGATAGTGTCACTGTTGACTGTAGCGTAAATCTTCAACTAACCGGTCCTCCACCCAATGTAAACACATACCCAGTAGTAGACCGCCGTTTATCCAAATCACCCATATAGTTAGAATCCACATAACTTACACAAAACCGATCAATTGAATCTCATTTACGAAATTCTAAACCAATATCCACAGTACCTTTGATATACCGTAGAATCCATTTCACAGCTCGCCAATGATCTCTACCCGGATTATGCATGTATCGACTAACCATACCAACCGCCTGTAAAAAATTTGGCCGAGTACATACCATAGCATACATCAAGCTACCAAACGCGCTAGCATAAGGAACATGACTAATATAATTACGTTCCTCATCAGTGTTTGGAAATATAGAAGCCTTAGCTTAAAATGATGAGCAAGGGGCGTACTTATAAATTTTGTATTCCCATCAATGCCAAATCTCTGAAGTACCATCCTCATGTACGTCATCTGAGAGAGACGCACCGTTCCCTTCTCTATAGCTCTATGAATCTCCATACCAATAATCTTTTTCGCATCACCAAGATCCTTAATTTCAAATTCTTTACCCATTTGTTTATTCAGCTTGTCAATCTCACTTTTGTACTTACACGCAATAAGCATATCATCCACATACAAAAGCAAGTAAATAAAAGACCCGTCACGTAGCTTGCGTAAGTAGACACAGTGGTCGAAATGACTTCGCTGTATTTCTGCCCAATCATAAACTGATTAAACCATTTGTACCATTGTCTTGGAGACTGCTTCAAACCGTATAATAACCTTTTCAGCTTACACACATAGTCTTCTTTCCCCGCAACTGTAAACCCACTCAGCTGAGCCATATAGATCTCTTCCTTCAAATTCCCATGTAAGAACACCGTCTTAACATCGAGTTGTTACAACTCCAAATCAAATTACGCTACCAAGGCCAATAGGATACGAATGGAGGAGTGTTTCACCACTCGAGAAAAAAATTCATTGTAATCAATCCCCTCCATTTGAGCATAGCCTTTGGCTACAAGTCTTGCCTTAAAGCCTATATCATCATCAAGAGATCCTTGTTTCTTTGTGTATACCCATTTACAACGATCGTCTTCTTTTGCTTTGGTAACTTCAAAGTTCCAAAGTTTTATTCTTGAAAAGAGAATGCATCTCTTCCTTCATCGCTCCCTCCCAATGCTTAGCCTCAAAACCGTAAATAGCTCCCTTATAGGTGGAAGGAACATCTTCTTTAATGACTGGTTGTGCATAGACTACCATGGCCTTCACCTTTGGAAGCACCATGTCAATTTGTAAGCCAACTCGGTTTACTTATATCCATTTTTGGTTTACTCGTTGCGATTGACTCCACCACTGGAATCTCTTCATCCGTACTACCAAATACTCCACTTTCGTCTGGGTTTTTATCATTTGGAACATGAACTAGTGGCACATCACCCGTTGTCACACCGGTAGATGATAACCCCTTTAATACGGAACACTCTGGCCAATGTAAAAACGAATCAATCTCTACCTGTTACAATACCTCGTTTGTCATCTTCTCTGTGTGCTTAGAGACATGCGACTTCATCATAGAAGTCTCATCAAAAGTAACATCTATGCTCAAAATGATCTTTCGGTCTCTTGTATCCCACAACTTGTAACCTTTCACACTCTTCTTCTTACCCAAAAATGTTTTTTTTTGCTCGAGGATCCAACTTACCATCTTTGACATGATAGTATGTCGGACACCCAAAAATATGAAGAGTGTCATAATCTGTAGCAGGTTCTCCTAACCAAGCTTTTATTACCCTCAATTGCAGCCGAAGGTAACCTATTAACGAGGTAACATGCATGCATCAAAGCCTTAGCCCAAAATGCTTTGCCCAACCCATAATTGGACAACATACACTGTACATTCTCCAGCAAAGTATGGTTCATGCGCTCAGCTACCCCATTTTGTTGCAGTGTCTCTCTAACTGCGAAATGTTGAATAATCCCCTCATCCTGGCATACTTGCAAGAATGGATCACTAGTGTACTCCCCACCATTATCCGAATAGAGCAACTTGATCTTTCTACCAGTCTGAGTCTCAATCAATTTCTTCTACCTGATAAAAAATTTTAGGACTTCATCCTTCCTCCTTATGGTATATACCCATACAAATGTCATCCACAAAAGACATAAAGTAATGTGTCCCCCCTAGCGATGCATTCCTGGAGGGTCCTCAAATATCAGAGTGAAAATAATCAAGGGTTCCACGAGTATGGTGGATAGCGGTATCGAACTTTACCCTTGTTTGCTTGCTTAGAACACAATGTTCACAAAAGTCTAATTTGTACACCTTAGTACCTTTCAATAACCCCTAATTTGTGAGAACTCTCGAGGACTTTTCACCCGCATGCGCCAAACGCATGTGACATAACCGAGTGATATCTCTGGAAGTGACATCACCAAGAACAGTTGTACCATCCAAGTAGTACAAGTTGTTACTTCTTCTTTGGCCCTTCAACACAACCATGACTCCCTTACAAACCTTTTTCACCCCATTCTCAGATATAACCTTGTAGCCCTTCACTTCAAGTAAACTCGTTGAAATAATGTTCTTCTTCATCATCAGAATATACCGAACCTCCTTAATCTCTTTAACCAACCCATTGTGCAACTTTAAATGAATGGTACATATCCCCATAATGCGACATGAATCATCATTTCCCATTAACACTGCCCCACTTTCTAGTTTTTTCAAACTAGAAAAACAACCTCTCTTGGGACAAATGTGATAAGTAGTACCCGAATCCAAGATTCATTCTTTTGATTCAACAACACATGCACTTGATGATATAGTTAAAGAAAAGTCGTAATCATTACCTCCATTTGTCGTGTCTTGAGTAACATTTACCGAAGAACCCGATTTCCCACCTTTCTTCTTCTTAAGAAGTGCGGGACAATCATTCTTCCAATGACCCGTCTCTTTACAAAATGTACATTGGTCTTTTCCTAAATTATTGTTATTTACACCGCGACCTTTCGACTTTAATCGAAAGTTGTTACCACTAGACTTCCCTTTGTCCGAAGATATCCATCTAGTCATCAATACCTCAGATGTCGACTCTTCAGAGTTACATTTTTCTTTCTTCCGGTACTCATTATTCACCACCGCCGTAGTTACATCCGAGTATTACAATGAACTCTTCCCGTACGTTATCGTCGTAGCGAAATATTCGTACTCTTCAGGAAGCGAGTTCAAGAACAAAAGTGTTTTATCTTCATCGCCAACAATTTTCTCTAGATTCGCCAAGTCGGCTAATAACTTGGTGAATCATTCAAGTGCTCCGACATAGAAAGCCCTTGTCTCATCGTGAAGAGGTAAAGCTTCCTCTTCAAATAAAGCTGATTTTGAATGTTTTTCACCAAATACTTCTCCTCAAGAATCCTCCAAATTTACTTTATCGAGGTTTCGTTCATTATAAGGTATTTTATATCTTGAGCAAGACATGAGCGGATTTGACCACAAACCCTATTGTTCATCTTCTTCGAAACACTCTTCTCTACTTCATCAAGTTTGTCTTCTAACACCTCATCTAAGTCTTGTTGACTTTGCGCATCAATAACCTCGCATCACCATATACCAAAGTTATTGGTGTTATTGAATTTTTTAACTTCTATCTTTGCGTTATTAAACATCACTGTTGTATTCCATTTAGGGGTTGAGGAACTAGGTTTACCTCCTTTTACCATGGTTCCCCTAATTTTTATACAATAACCGAAATCGAAAACCTAAATGAAATCGAGATAAGTCGACGTTACCTCAATTCCGAGAGCCACCGCGGAAACAACCTCACCCTGATACCAATTGCTGAGTCGCGCTGCGGAAGCCGAACTCCGATCGATTCAATTAGGGCACAAATAAGCAAATATACATACCCAATCAACAACCAACAACAAAGATTTAAGGTGGTTCGACAATTGCCCACATCCACACACAATAGAGAGAGAGTTTATTCTAAGACCAATATTACAATCTTTACAAACAATTAAGGTTTCTCTCACAAGAATTCCTCTCACAAATTTTTTTCTTAAATGTGGCTTCTAAAAAACCTAATTCTCCCTTATATACTTGGGAGAGCCAAATACAATCACTCGGATCTCGAGGCAAACAAGAGGCTTCAAACAAATCTCACAAAACTAACATCCGCATTGTCGTTCGAACGACTATGAGTCTCGTTCGAACGTCATCAAACAACTCAACACGCTAGATCAGTTTTTAGGCAAAAATTGATTGTCGTTCGAACGACTTTGAGTCTCCAAATATGTTGAAGCAGATTTGAGCCAAAAACCTGAGGCTCGTTCAAACGGCTATGAAGCCCGTTCGAACGAACATAACAACAGTCCCACACTTGCACTGTTTAATGTGTGTATTGTATAAGCTCAGAAATCACGAGATATATGATAGAGATGTATCTAAATACGACGTCAATGTATTAAAAATTCTGACAAACCCAAGAGGACATTCTTGGTAGATGGTAGGGGATGCAGGATCCTGGATAAACATTCTTGTGTTCAGGGGATCGACTTAACCCATCAAAGTTGCCGTCTTTCCGGTCACGGAACATTCAGTCGTTCTCACCTGGCGTGTACTAATAACCAACATGTTTATACTGTTACTTAATCCGTTATGGCAGTTAGTTTTAACTTAACCCATGGTTAACAGTTGAAATCAAGACTGGTTAGCTTAAAAACACAAGTATAAAATGCAGAGAGAGTTTGGTTTGTTTCTCAAAATCACAATTTGCTCTGCTTTCACAAAAGATCACAATTTCCTCTGTCCTTCTTCTTCTTGTTCTACAAGAAACCTTAGATTTCTCTCTTCTTAGCTGAATTCGGCTTTTCCGATTTCTGGGTTTTCGAGAAACATGTCTAAAAGTGAGAGTAGTAGTTCTTCTAAGATTGTAGAGAGTAGTACTTCTTCCAATATCCTCGCAAAGGCAACAAGTTTGAGCGATGAATTGGAAAGACTGATGAGAACCAGCCCAGATAAACAGCTCGTCGTCACGTTCATGCAAAATACATTGTCGACAGTGTGGGAGATGATGAAACTGAAAGAAGACTTAGAAGAAGAGTTGCGGGAATTAGGAATAATCACTCAGGACG
This sequence comes from Kingdonia uniflora, assembly GCA_014058105.1. NCBI lineage: Eukaryota > Viridiplantae > Streptophyta > Magnoliopsida > Ranunculales > Circaeasteraceae > Kingdonia > Kingdonia uniflora. Next base: position 134,622 of record JACGCM010000989.1, read on the forward strand.
AGTTGATTAAGGCTCGAGATATCTATTCTGCATTGAAAGTTATGGAAATCAACGCTGGAAGTGTCGATCCTCTGCCGGAAGCTTTTCTTTGTCCCATATCAAAGCGACTCATGGTTGATCCTGTTATCTTGACTTCTGGGGTGGTATGTGATTCTTTTGCATTTTTATTTTCTTTCGTGAATTCTTCGTTTTTACAACAATATTGCATGTTTTGAGATTCTTAGTTAGGAATGTGTACAAGTCTTTAATTTGTGTGTGTCTTACGATTTGATGTTAGTACTTTCAGCGACAAAATTCCATTTTGTGATGATCTTGTTACGAATGTAGACATGTAAATGTGCGGGGTTGGGGAAATTTTGATCTGCTTTACAACTAGATCTTAGTACTGCTGCAAGAATTTATGTCTCTTGATTTCTCATATTAAACATTTTGACGTACTTTACAAGTAGATCTTAGTTTGGCTATCCTTGATGTTTTTACTGCAAGAATTTCTCTTATCCCGAGTGAAATCTTCGTTTTTCACTTCATAGTCTGGGATTTATCGTGGGCAATCACAATGTAGAACATTATCTACATGCTAATGTGTATTAACATTTTTAGTATGCATTTTAATTTCATTGTTTGATCGCGGCATCTCAAATCTGAGTTCCCGTTGTAAAATTGAATTTTTCTGATGTATTTGTTTGAAATAACAGAGTTTGACGTTTTTTCTCGATGCACAGACGTTCGAGCGGCAGAATATTCAAGAATGCCTAGACACAGGCTCTCAGATATGCCCTGAAACGAAAAAACCTCTCGGCCATTATCTAGACCTCATCCCGAATAACTTTGCCAAAGACATGATTTCGCAATGGTGCAATAACCATGGGATTGTCCTACATGATCCTGTCGTCAATATCTCAAAAATTGAGAGGCAGCAATTTGATGATCTGATGCTCAGGCTCGTAAAATCTGGAATTTCTGAGCAAAAACAAGCCGCAAAGGAGATGCAGAAATTGACCCTGGCCTTGCCTCAATTTCGTGCTCATTTTGCCAGGGAAGAACCTACTATTTCTGTCTTGCTAAGTCCACTCAAAGTGTTGGATGGGGATGAGACCAACCCGGAACTCCAAGAAGACATTATTGCAACAGTTTTCAACATCCTAACTTACGAAGATAATATCAAAGCGTTTGCAAATAACCCAGATGCTATACCTTCTGTTATTAAGGCGCTGGATACCAGAAATGCAAAGACGAAGGTTACTGCTGCAACAATCCTTTTCAACTTATCAACATATAACCTGAACAGAGTCATTATTGGGGACTCTGGCGGTCTCAAAGCTCTTTTACGTATCATAGAAGTTGGGGACGATCTTACAGCCATGATGTATGCCGTTAGAGCAATCTTTAACCTCTGCATGATCAATAAGAACAGACAAACGGCGATCGAAGATGGAGCAGTAAATGTGATTTTGAAGAAGGTTTCTGATGGAGCATGCACTTATGAATTGTGGGCTGTCCTTCGTATGTTATCTATGCATTGGAATGCCATCCAGAAGATAATAAAACTTGATGGAGTTCGCATTTTGTTGCATAACATAAGGAATAGCTTTGGAAAGATCAATAACGAAATCTGTACAGCGATATCATCTATGCATGAGAATGCCGTCAAGCAGATAGTAAAATTTAATGGACTTCACATGTTGTTGCGGGATTGCACAGATAAGGCCAATATGGAAAATTGTATAACGATGCTTGATTGGATCCTCTCAAACGACTCAAGACGGTTGAAGGAATTCCAGGACGAGGAGAGGGATAATAAGACGATATCTCGGGTTGTTGTCTATGGGAATGTGGTTGCTAGAAAGGGGGCTAATAGCATCCTTATGTTCATTATCAAGACTAATACAGGATTATTATGATCTTTCTCTCTAACCTCAGTCTACAACTATATGATTTGTACCAGCATATAATAAATTGTACAGTTTAATCCATTCCAGCACTCAAACTTAGTACAGTTTGCCAGATTCTCCTTTTTGAATGAATGGTAAACTATTATGAAAGTTTTACTTGAAAAGTTTTTTTCTTGTTCTGCATTTCATTATATATAGATTCATGCTTTGTGGATGTGAATCTATAGCTATCAAGGAATTGATAAGAACCCATTGCAATTTGTCAGATTACTCAAGAAGATGAAATCATCCCTAGAGATGTTTTCGTTAAGGTCACTTAAGACTCAAGCTATCTTTTCTGCGTTAAAATTTCGGAAACAATTTCATTCTCTCTATTAAACTCTCTTTTGTGACAAAAGGGAAACTCTTGATCTCTTGGTGAGTTTTCTTTGTTTCAGGTACTGTTGTAAATGGAATGCCCATGCCCGTTATGACCATTCTTGCTGGAGATCTCACAGATGATTTTGAACAAAATGCTTATATATTATCTCACAGATTCTCGCTTTATCATCCCTAGAGAATTTTCTGGGATTCACATTTCACTAAACCCCCGTTATTAGCATGAAAAGGATAAAGAACACTAACATAGTAACATGAAGTTTTCTCCGGTTTTAGGCATTGCATCATTCATTTGTTTGTCCTTTATAGATTGGGAAAATTATTCAGCTTGCGTAAATTCCACATATTTGCTATATAAGTTGCCAGAAATTACTGAAAATATTAAGACTTTGGCTGACGTCAAGGTTGAATATTTGGATTCTATGTTGGTACCCAAGGTCGAAAGTTGTTCCCCGACTGGCAGAAATTGCGTTATGAAAACACAACCGATTTGCTTGGGACAACTACATGCTGGCTTACGCTTTCCCATTCCAGACTTGGTAAAGAATGTTAGTAGGCCTAGACAGGTGAATGGCATAAGTTCCTAGTCAATCCCAACTCAGATTCTCCATGTGTACTGTCCACGCTTGAAGATTTCGACCCTAGTACACTGCTGTACGAGATGTTTGGTAGACTGGATCTGCTCAAACGGCTCAATAAAGTTGATAGAAATCAAGGAAGAGGAGAAAAAGTATAGGACAGTATCTCGAGTTGTTCACAGTGGGACTACGCTTGCTAGGGAGGGGGCTAATAGAGTTCTGGCGCTAATTTCCAAGGCTAACGCAGGAATATGATCTTTCTCTTGAACCTTAGTCTACAAATATGACTTCTTTTTGCAGACATCATGAATGGTATATATACTACTAGGAAAGTTTTACTTCAAACGATTCTTGCAGTCATTGTGTCCCTAGGTGCAATTTTTCAGTCATCATGAATGATATACTCCTCCGTGTTATTACTGTAAGAATTTATGCTTTCTTCCTCACATTTTTGCTTTACACATAAAATGGATCAATACTTTTTATTTTCACTGGAGACCAGGAATCGATGGACTTTCCGTAGGCCCTATTTTACTAATGGGATTTATCACTACTTTAGCTACTTTAGCAGCTTGGCCAATTACTCGGGATTCACAATTATTCCATTTCTTTATGTTATCAAATAGGATTATTTTATTCTAGAGATATTTTACCTTTTTTTTTTATCATGTGGGAATTAGAATTCATTCATGTTTACTTACTTTTATCCATGTGGAGAGGGAAGAAACGTTTGTACTCAGCTACAAAATTTATTTTGTACACTGCTGGGGGTTCCATTAATCAATCGTATCCTGTGGCATTGGAAATAATATTATATTTTAAATTTCTTATTGCTTATGTTGTTAAATTGCCGATTATACCCCTGCATACATGGTTACCAGATACCCACGGAGAAGCCCATTACAGTACATGTATGCTCCTAGCCGGAATATTATTAAAAATGGGAGCATATGGATTAGTTCGTATTAATATGGAATTATTACCCCATGCTCATTCTTTATTTTCTCCCTGGTTGATACTAGTAGGCACAATTCAAACAATCTATGCAGCTTTAACATCTCTCTCGGTCAACGCAATACTATTTTTCTTGGCAGGAATATTGCATATTTTGAGGTTATTTTCATGACTGCAGCCACCGAGCCACGTAATGCAAGTATGCAACTAAGTATATATGTGAGGTTTATGAAAGTTTCAAGTATTAGCATAACTTTTTTGTTTTTCACTACAAATTTTCATGATGTTGAGGTGGTTCTTAAAAGAATTTAGTTAGTTTATCAGAATGTAAAAACAAATTCACTTCCAAATACTAATCAAGTTCTACAAACTAAATAATTAAAAAATGACGATTCAAAAGAATGTATTACCTAAAATACTAGCTAGGAACGTCAACACACTTTAATCTTCATTTGAAGCATGTAAGACAAGAAGCACTTGCTCCTCATACTGGTACTACTTTTTCTCTTTGTAAAATTGCAAGGGACGAGGCTCTCCGTGTAATTGTAAATACTCTCGTGAAACAACCTACAGTTCTCGATGTGCCTAGAACTTTTTCTCTCCCAATTGTACAACACCAGCGTTGCGCTAGACAATTCAAACAAAATTTCTCCATTTCTTACCGTTATTGGTCGAATCGAGATGTGAGGCAATAATTAAATCCCATATACAGGTTAATCCACAATTTTTTGTTATGGTCTTCTAACAACAATAACTCCTTATTGTGAGATGTGTTGAATCTGCAATAATATAGACCCATGTCCCCCCTCCAGTAGATCCATTGGGTCAAACTTATTTTTCGGAAATTTACATAATGATTCAGGAATTATCAAGTAATCGAACTTCTCCATCTCAATATTGAAGGACACAATAGACTTATCGCAAGATAGGTTTTCAACTAGCCAATATAGATACCCATTTGCAGTCTTGTAATCGATGGTTCTTGTAACCATCGATGGGTCTCCAAGAATTATTCCCCAATGTGAGGATGCCAAAATTTTGATGACCATCGTTCTCCAATACATGTAGCAAGTTATAACTCGTCTTCAAGGGATTAAAGTAAAACCCGCATATCTTCCCAAATCGTCCATTTGATTTTGGAAGAAAAGTTCATTCTCTTCTTATAGGGTTGCAAACATAATGAAAAACAACACAACTGTGAAGTCACACATTAAAACATAGCAAGCCATCACAAGATGCCAACAAGTAATTATCACCTCTACCAATCCTAGGAACTTCAATCTTTAAATGATTATTAGTGGAAGTACTCAAGGATACATACATACATACGTTCCGTCGTCCATGTAATTGTATCCTCTACCGTGTCTCGATTATCAATACCAATGACAGAAAGATGACTATTATTAAGTAATTCGGGGTCATAAATATGGAGAATTACCTTTAGAGTAGATTGACGAAGGTGATCATATACGAATAATGGATCTGAAATAATGTCGTTACATACCGATTGAAGATGAACCACTTCCCTTGCAGATAATCTAAATATGATGTTCCTGATGAGATCATGCGGTAATTTTAGTAGCAAATTCATTGATGTTGTGGGAGAGAGAATAAATATGCAGTTAAAAACAATTCTCAAGTCTTCTGAATCATTAGGGCTAGCTTACAAAAGTCTTGTGAACTCTTTTTTTTAGGTATAAGATTTGATTTTATACCTACCATCCACGGGCCAAGCTGGTTGACCATTTTTGGCCTAATTTTAACGAATTGTTGCTTATGATCTCCAGCAAATAATAGAATTTGATGGAGTTTCATTTTTGTGGTCTACACTCTACAGGACTGACTCGGGTTGTTCGTACCCGGAGTACGAATGCTAGAAAGGCTGCTAATAACATCCTTGTGCAAATTCACTAGGCGGATACAAGACTGACTGCTCTTGCTCATGAACCCCAGTCACAAATATGACTTCTTTCTTCTAGTGTATAAGAAAATGTAAAGTTTAATCCAACGCAATATTGATACTTAGGGCAAGAGTTCCTGTGGGATTCACTTTTTTCGAATTGACAGGCCCTAGTTACAATTTTGATGCATGGCATGCTTTACTTGGATTTTTTTTTTTTTTCATGAATTATTTTTTATATTGTGCCTAAAGCACATCACAAATTACATTTGATACCTCGTACTTTTAAAAACTACTATAGGACCCTATTATCAAATTACCATTTCATTTAGTACCTGAAAGTTATAAATCTCAACCTTGCCCCTATTTTTTCAAATGTTAACTTTCTACAACGGGCAACAAGTAAACTAAAAGAGATATTTTCCTTTGTCTCATGTTTTTTGGGGGAAAAATTTGATCTCTCTAGAGAGATTAAACTTTGATCTCTTGGCCTTACTTATTTGACACGTGTTATAAGAGAGAAAGTTGGAGCAACACAACTCTAACATCATTTAGGTATTTTTCCTTTTTACCCTTAATTACTTAACATTCATAAGAACTCACTATTGTTACTGATCTTCTACTGTAGTTGGTTTCTAATTCTCCTCCATCACCAACCCATTTTAATATAACCCATTAATGGCATTTTCAAGCCTTTGTGATTATATCTTGAATCACTGATAAGAACTTCAAATTAATCTTATTAGTGTCTGTAACTTTATTTAATATGTTGAATCTCATTCCAGAAAATCAAAGATAAATTTGATTCATTTCATCCAATATCGAAACCCTAGTTGGATCAGTACTTCCAGGAAAAATAGAGATTTGGTTGCGTAAATGAATCGGTAGATTTGCTTAGATTTTATCGGATCAAAAGTTTATAATGTTGTTTTGGCTCGATTTTGTAGTAGCCTAATCGCAGCCTTCCAGCATTAGTCGAATACTCGAAGGCTGCATCGAAGCCTATATAGAGACTCGAAGCCCAACTAGACAACAACTAAGTCCAAGAAGTCTTCCGACATCAATCGAATGTTCGAAGACATGATAGTTAAAGCCGAAGACAGACGGCCAACACCAGAATTCAACATCAGTAACAAAGAGACTTTGACCATGGTAATACATGGTCAAAGGCAGATACGTCTGACAGCCAGCTCACCAGACAGAATAGTAAAATGAGCTACCTGACAGCTACAGTGTCAGAACCGACTCCGAGTACAGAACAGTTGTCCCTAAAGGATATACATGTAATCTGGCCTCCTATGTTGACTCAACCCTTTCTATATCCCATAAATAGGAGGGAGGAGGCACTATGAGGGGATTACAAAATCTCTCCCAAAAATCCCTACAAGATTACCTTCGAATACCCTGTAACTCACTTCCTCTTCGACCTATCTTCTAACTCTATATATATAACATCAATCATTCAAAATCTTCACTAGAGGTCGTGGAGTAACCCATTCTAGGACTCCACGTAAGTATGTTATTTTCGTAATATAGTTTATTATTACCTTATATACTTGTTTAAGTCCCAGGTCGAAGATAACCCCGTGGTGTAAGAGTTAGTTTCCCCTCTTACGAAGCTTGGCTCATATATTTGGCACCGTCTGTGCTACACCCACCCTACCCCTTTCCTTTTTTTTTCTCCCCCCACCTTATAGCTTTCCTCAGTGGCCCCCACCCTTCGCTCAACCTCCACTATCGTCAGTAACTCCGCCGACGGAGTAGCTACTCAATTTGCCCTCATAAGCCAACAATTTGCTCAGGCCGAGGAGCGCCACAACAATCAGTTACGCATTGAGCATAAAGAACCCTGCCAAGAACTCGAGGTTGAATGGCAGCGCCATTTAGACAACTTTGACCGACAATACCATGCTCTGGACGAGTTACGCCTTACCGTTCGAGAGCTTCAACAAGGTCACACCCAGGACACTTCTCAGTGCTATCGATTACCTGCCCCCTCGCGTATTTTGGTCTGCGCTCGGCTTGGGCCCCACCTTCAACTCGAAGTCCCCCCGGTCCATCTTGGTACTGAGGGTGTTCCCACCGCCATACCCACTGGCTCGATCCACCTTGGTGTCCCTGTTACAGAGGATTCCTCTGATTCTATACATCGTACTTCTCACCACTGCACACGACGACCTGCTCGAGAACGCCTTGGCGAATGCAGTACCGAACATGCCCCATACTCGTGGCCTCACCACCCTCGACCCCAACGATCTCCTCCTCATCCTGCCTATCTTGCACAGCAGGAACTTGATCAAAAAATCTGTGCCGCTACTCGTGTCAGCGTGAGCTCTACACCGAACTCCTAGAGTCAGTTAAACAACCCTATCTGCCCCAAATTCCTCGTGGTCAAAGTACCTCAAAATTTCCATACCCCTGAAATCAGCAAATATCGCAATACCAGCCCTCAATTTCATGTCCTCGAATTCTAAAATACTTTAAGTTTGTACTCTACAGCAGACCACATCTTGTGCCCCATGTTACCCACTAATCTCACTGATATCCCTCTCAAATGGTACCGCAGCCTTCCTAATGGCTCTATCCAAAGTTTTGAACAATTGTCAAACCTTTTTGTCACCCAGTTTACCTTTAACAAAGACCGTGAGGTCCAAGTCGACACTATCTTTAACTTATGCAAATCCCCCAACGAAACACTTGAAGCTTTTACCAAGCAGTTTCTCGATGAGTCGTGCAAAGTCAAAAATCTCGACTGTGCGAACGCCATTCTCGCGTACTCTAACGCTCTACCAGATCATAGTCGTGTCAAGGAGTACATCGTGCTTCATAAACCATGAACCCTCAAGGAGATGTTATCTAAGGTTAACAGATACATCGACCTTGAATGTTTCCGCGAACCCAATCACCTGGGGCGAACCTCGGCTCCCAACCACAACAAACCTAGACCATCTTCTACGCCCATGTTCACTCCCGTCTCACAGGAGACTGAGAGCCGCAAACGCCCTCACTCCAACGTTGCCCCTTCTAAAATCTGCAAAAAATGACCCATGCCAGTCCTACCAAAACTCACTGCCCCCATCAGCACCCTTCTCATACAAATATAGGTCGAAGCGTACCTCCTTCCCTATCGAGGTCAGGAAAGACGAGCCTTACTGTCAAATTACAAGTGCAATTTTCACCCCACTAACAAATGTTATGCTCTGCAACGATCGCTGAAGATGATTCTTAAAGCAGGTTGTCTACATCGATATATCGTCGATCTCCCCAGCTATCTTGATGGGTCGTATCTCAAGCCTCAACCCGCTCTGACTACCGACCCAGTCGAGGTACACATTTTCCAGCACCACCTCATCGAAGTCAATAACATCGACAGTGGTCACACTCGAAGCAAGCGCAAACGAGTCGAAGAGTGTTATAAGCTTACTTATCAAAAGAAACTACCCATCCTTCTACCAGAATCTAGCCAACGCCCTCGACCCGAAGGTATATCCTTCATCGATTGTGATACTTCTCATGTTCGCTTCTCCCACTCTGACCCCTTGGTCATTATGATTAAGGTTGAACACCTCGTTCTCCATACCATACTCATTGATATGGGCAGTGCAGCAGACGTACTTTTCCTCCAGACTGTTCGAGCCATGCAAAAAATAACCTTATTTTACCAGCTAATGTCGAGCTTAAGGGCTTTAATGGCGCTGCCAAATTCACCGTCGGTCGCCTTAACCTCCCTGTCACCACCGGTCCAGTCACCCTCCAAACTAACTTTCTCGTCATCGACAAGAAATCTGAATACCTGGGCATTCTAGGGCGCGACTGGCTTCATGCCATGAAAGCCATACCTTATACTTACCACCAAACACTTTGTTTCACTACCCCTTGCGGCATGTGGAACATGAAAGGCTCTCAACGCCTTGCCCGCTCATACGAGCACCCTGAGATCTATCTTACCAGAAAACTTGTTAAGCCATAACAATCAATGCTTATCTCTTTCCCAATACCATCGAACCTATCTAGCACACCTGTCGAACCTACTGTTTATATGAAACTCGGCGGTCCTAGTCGAGGTACATTCATTGGCAGTTTTTTAGATGAGGCTGAACACCTTGAGCTCACCAATTTTCTTCGAGCAAATAAAAATGTCTTCCTTTGGACGTTCCATGAGATGCCTGGTGTCAACCTCCAACTGGCCTGCCATCAACTCGACCTCATCCCTAAATTTATAGTAGTGAAGCAGAAGAAACGTACTTTGGCCCCGAGGATTCGAAAAGCTGTGAACCTCGAGGTCGAAAACTTCTAGCCGTGGGTTTTATCAGAAAGTCAAGTACGCCGATTGGATCTTGAATATTGTAGCTGTTCCCAAGAAGAATGGCAAGATCCATATCTGTATCAATTTTACAGACCTCGATAAATACACAGCGAAGGACAGTTTCCCCTTCCCGATTATTTTTGTACTTCTGGATGCTACAGCTGGCCATAAACAATTATCTATGATGGACGCAGCTTCTGGTTATAACCAGGTACCCCTCCTCCCTGAGGACAAACTTAAACCTTTTTTTATTACAGAACAAGGTCTTTACTGCTTTAACGGCATGCCCTTCGGCCTTAAAAATTTAGGTACCACTTACCAACGTCTTGTTACCACCATGTTCAAACCTTTGCTTGGCAAGTCAGTCGAAGTTTACATCGGCGACATGTTATGCAAAAGCCTCCAAAAACATACACATATACACGACCTAACCGAAGTGTTCTCGATACTTAGCTCTTATAACATGAAACTGAACCCAGACAAATGCCAATTTGGCTTTTCATCCGGTAAATTCTTGGGCCACCTCATCAGCAAACGAGGTATCGAGATCGATCTCACTCATATCCGTGCCCTCATCGATATGCCTTCCCCTCGAGCTAAAAAGGATGTCCAAAATATTGCTGGCAAAATAGCCGCCCTCAACTATTTTATATATAAATCTTTTAACCATTGTGCTTGGTTTTTCTCCCTCTTACGCGACCAAGGCATCCATAAGGCTAAAAAGAAGAACAACCCCGAAGTCAATTAGACACCCGATTTTAAGCAGGCCTTCCTCAAATTCAAAACATACCTTAGTCGACTACCCATCATCAGCACCCCCATCGAAGGTGAAATGCTTTCTTTATACCTTACAGTCACTGACACTTCTATTAGCTCGATTCTTATTCGACCCGAATCCAGTATCAAGAAACTAGTATACTTTATCAGCAAAACTCTGACACCTGCCGATACTTGATATACCAAGCTCGAGCGATTGCTCCTTACACTCGTCTACATTACTCAAAAGCTCAAACCATACTTTCAGACTTACGCTATACGTATTATCACCAGCTACCCCCTTCGAGAGATCCTCAGCAAGAAAGATAAATCTAGACGGGTACAATAATGGTCTGTTTATTTTGGTGAACACAACATTACTTTCAAGAAACAAATATCTCAAAAAGGCCAAGAGTTGCTGATTTCCTTGTCGACTTCCCGGTCGAAGACATCGATTGGGAGGAATACGAAGATGATCTCCTAGAAGACCAACTCGAATAGGGCGACCCTTGGAACCCTGACACGGGCTGACGTTTCTTTACTGATGGATCTGCTAGACCTAACGGTTCAGGGATAGGTATTGTTCTGGTCACCTCTTTCAATGGCCGAATCGAAAAGGCTGTCAAGCTAAACTTCGAATGTTCTAATAATGAGGCCCAATATGAAGCTTTGATACATGGCCTCGATCTTTCCCTTAAACTTGGTGTTCCCAAACTTGCAGTATTTACCGATTCTCAGCTGGTTCTGAGATAGTACACTGGCAAAAATCAGGCTAATGGTTGTATGGCTGAGTATGCTACACTTGTCTGCCAACGCAGCGATCGTTTCCCTGAAAAATCTTCCATTACACATTACCCTCGAGGTGAAAACAGACATGTCGATGCCCTCGCCTAAATAACAGTCATGTTAGGGCAGTCCAAATCTTGAACACTCCATATTGAAGTACTCGAACGCCTAACTATTAACTAAATAGAAGTCAATGCCATCAATACTATGGGTGAGAGTCTCGATCCTGATGACTGACGAATACCCTTCCTTGCTTATTTCCATAGTTCTACCCTCCCGAAAGATCCCAAAGACAAAGGTTCATTACTGGAAAATTGCCACAGATACATCATTCTCAAAGGCAGACTACACCGCAAATCCCCAAATGGAGTACACCTCTGCTGCATCTCCCAAAATGAAGCCGCTACCATACTTACCAAACTCCTGAAGGTAACTGCGATGCTCACACTGCTGGTCGATATATGGCTTTTCGAGCCATAACACAAGGGTTATTCTGGCCCAATATAAAGAAACAAGCTGAAGAGTATGCGAAACACTGTGAAAAATGTCAACGTCACGCCCATGACATCTGAAGCCCTTTACAAGACCTTTCATTGTAGCCAAGTTGCCTAGACGTTCAAGTGGTAGGCCATTAATCTCATGGGCCCTTTCCCAAAGTTTTGGGTAGACAAAAACATATTCTAGTGGCCACAAATTACTTTACTAAATGGGTCAAAGCCGTGCCTCTATGTCGAACCAGAAAAGAAGTCATCAAGTTCTTATGGGAAAATATCATCACACATTTTGGCTGCCCTCATATGATTCGATGCGATAACGGTCTACAGTTTGTTGGGAACAAAGACTGTAATGTCCTTAAGAAGTACAACATTATTCTCTCAACCTCAACACCTTATTACCCACAGGGGAATGGTCAGGTCGAAGCAATCAATAAAACCATAGTCGACGGTCTTAAGAAATGTGTCAATGAGAAGAAAGGCTGATATGTTCAAGAATTACAACATGTACTCTGGGCCTATCATACCATACCAAGAAAGGTAACGGGTTGTACTCCTTTCCTCCTGGCTTACAGCACCAAAACTATGCTACCTACTCAGTTCAAAGTACCAACGCGTGACCCTGATCTCCCCAATGAAGATAATGAATTTTAACTTGGATGCAATAAGTTATGGATCCATAAAACCAGAGACCAAGCCATCGCTAGCCTTGGCCGTTATCACCTCTTTCTTCAGAAATCATACAACAAAAGGGTTCGACCACGCAACTTCGATGTTGGAGACCTCATACTTCGGCGAGTCACACTCTCTTCAAACCCTCGCAATGCTGGCAAGCTAGCCGGGTCCTGGGAAGGACCTTATGTCGTATACGACAAAACTGACAAAAGATCCTATTATCTAATGACAGAGGCTGAGGAGCCTCTACCCAACCTTTAGAACACAATACAGTTATTCTCATACAACAGGTTGCGGCTACCACCCTCTTCAACTGATGTAAATACAACATAATCAATGAACATATTTTATCATCACTGCATCATGTCCTGTCTCAAAGTGAACTTCTTGGACAAACTTAAGTATCATGTCAACCCTTTGACCTGACTGATACTTTAGGGGGACCTCAAAGTTTTTCAAGGTTCCAATTCGAGCAAACCCGATGGGCATAAATGGTCAATAGACCGGACCCTCGGGGATGTATTGGGGCCGACCACATAATACTTCGTTTAGGTTCAATCCCATGGATAGACCCGGGGGCGACCTTCGATGTCCAGTAAACTTCTTGGACAAACCTAAGTATCATGTCAACCCTTCGACCCGACTGATACTTGGGGGCAACCTCAAAGTTTTTCAAGGTTCCAATTTGAGCAAACCCGAGGGGCATGAATGGTCGATAGACCAGACCCTCGGGGATGCATTAGGGCCGACCATATAATGCATCATTTAGGCTCAATTCCACGGATAGACCCGGGGGTAACCTTCGAAGTCCAGTGAACTTCTTGGATAAACCTTAGTATCACATCAACCCTTCGACCTGACTAATACTGAGGGGCGGCCTCGATGTTTTTCAAGGTTCCAATTCGAGCAAACCTAAGGGGCATGAATGGTCAATAGACCCGATCCTCGGGCATTGGGGCCGACCACATAATGTTTCGGTTAGGCTCAAACCCACAGATAGACCTGGGGGAGACCTTTGATGCACAAGCGCACCGAGTTGGTTAAACCTAAGTATCATGTCAACCCTTCGACTTAACTGATACTCGGGGTAACCTCGAAGTTATTCGAGTTTCCAGTTCGAGCAATCCCGCATGGCATAAATGGTCAACAGACCGAACACTCGGGCATACATTGTAGCCAACCACATCATCCTTCGATCCTCGACGTTAAAAGCTTTCTATACTTCCATTATCATACAAAGCTACAAGCATACAGACATACCAACAATTTAAGTAGGTCAAGCTCAACTACATTACTCAATCTACCTATCCAATACTTATTGTTTAAAATTTAACCTATCCAACAAACTGAAGTGGAAACAATAAACAAGAATTTATTACAGATGACTTTCTATAAATACCAAACAAAATACCTTCTACAAACACCACACTCATATAGGATTGGCCGCATTTACCACAGGATTGGCCACATTTTCTTCTTGATCTTTACAACACCACCTCCACTGGCTTCGACAGCAGGGTTCATTCCCGAAGCATTAGTAATACCTACGATTGCAAAACCCCCTTCAACATTTCCAGCACCGTCCCCTTTGATCGCGGGATCAGCTACAACATCTCCAGCACCTCCCCCTACATGATCTACTCCCATCCCCTCTGCTTGTGCAACATCTTCGACAGCAAGCTCTTCGGTCGAAGGAAAGCGCTCGAAGGTCTCTGGATTATACTCTAACCCATCTATAAAGTTCTTTAGAGTCGTGGTCGTGTTATACTCCCCATCGTATTGCGCCTGGAAATGTGCTTTGTTATCCTTCAGCTACTCTTCTTTCTCAACCAGCTTGGCCTCCAACACTGCTCGCATTTGATTACTGTTGGCAATCGCAGCTTTGACTTCCCTCGCAGCATCGGCTCTAATTTACAACTTTTCTCATCCTAACATACCGACCTGGGTCTCCAACGATATAATGGTCCCCTGTACGAGCATCAAACTTTCCCTTACTTGCTTCAGCTTTTCACTCGATACCTTTTGGGCTTTGTTATAAGCTTGGGCCCAAGCATTCACCTGCACGAATACTCGACTACTTAGCAGTTCTCAAAGCATAATTGTAACTTTACAATTTTAGAAACACTTAACTGATGCAGATCCTTGTTCATTTACTTTCCCGCTTCATCCAGACTCGTACCGCAGAGGCTGGCCATCGACGCGGCCGTTACCCAAGCATTCTCCTCCAGTTCGACCTCGCGTCGGCTGGTTCATTCTCGCCATCGGCCATCTGCTCATGAGGCCTCTTCCTCAAAGTTGTTTTTGTCTGTTGTATAGTCAAAGCTTTGTCAATAACCTTACCTTTACCCTTGCTGGTCTACCGTGGTACCTTGGGAATAGTCTCGGGCACGCTCGCTGTACCGTCCCAGGCCCTCCTCATCGCTCCCTCGGCACATAGCTTGACTTTCGACTTAATCTGTCATAATCTGTCTCCCCTGCCCTCGTCGAAGAACTTCCTTCTTTCCTTTTCTTTGATTGCCCAACAGCTACAGGAACGTCCCTTAGCAAAGTGTCCGTCTTCTTTCACCTCTTTTTGATAATACCTAACTTCCTGAATACCCAACTTACCCACTCCTCATCCTGGTTGATCAACTCATCAATATAACTCCTCGGGTGCTTCAATGAATTATTTGAGGGATCTACAAAATAATGAAGATAAGTTCAACAATCTATTCGAACCACATAATAAATAGCCATCGACTATCAACTTACTTGGATTATACAGCCTATGCTTCAGCTTATGTACCTCTTCCTTCTCTGCATTCTTATAATTACCCCTTACCACCACCAAATCCTTATCCCACCCACGCCAAGTTGAACACAAGTTAAATAACTATGGTTTGTCCGCATGGCATTAGATGCGATACGTATCTGCCCTTTTATTTGCTTTCCTCGAGTAGAACGATATGATGTCAAACCACTCGATTAAGCCCTTCCTCTCACATTTCAGCTTCACATTCATCCCCTCGACAACTCTCATCATCTCATAAAAATTGTCATTCATCTAGCATGGGGCAACATCCCAGAAATTCAATACCTGCTTCACCAGCCTTCGAAGAGGCAACTGCATACCTAATCGAATCTGTCCTCTAAACGCCATAATTCCATTATGGGGAATATCCTTGAACAAATATTCGGCCCCTACTGGCACCAATATAACACCCACCTTTAATAACCCGTGTTTCGACATGAATCGATCAAGTCTCTCCTTTTCCTGAGTCGAGACTGATCCCGCTGTTGTCCCTGAATCATCCGAATTATCCCTATTACACTACATAAAAAAGTGTAAAAAATGACTTTACAAGTCAGTCGTTCTTTGCCTAAAGCGACTTGTTTTTTTGTCGAAATAAGAGTCGCATTTTTTACAGTAGTTTTTTGTTCTCAACTTTTACTTGAGTCGTAATATTACGACTGAGTGTTAAGTTGTAAAAACAGTTATTTTTTACAATTTTTGCGACACATTAGAACGTCGTTTTATGCGTTGCAATTAAATGACATAAATAAAAGTCGTAATATTCGTCTCATTTACAGCAATTTGCAACTAATATAGTTGTTGTTTTATTGGTCGAATTATAATGATTCTACTATAAGTCGCCAAATACGTAACATTTTTTTCATTTTTGCGACTAACATGAGGGTTATATTAAGCGTCATACAAAACACAACATAAATAAGGGTTGTTGCAATCGTCGTTTTTGATAAAACTTTGTAACACATAAGTACGTCGTATTATGTGTCACATAAAAAAATAACTTAGATATGCGTTGTAGGTACTGCCTTATTTTTTTATATTTTACTAATTTTTTCGTTGTTTTTTTGCAGCTCAGGCAAGCCCTCACAAAATTTTAATAATCAAACAAAACAATCAACTAACATATAAAGCAATAATGACAAACAATTATCAATAAAAATAAGATAGTGAAATACCAATTAAAAGATCATGTCAAACAGCTTACCAATATCCAAAATGAAAATAGAAATGTCAAACAATTTACCAAGGTTGGCTTTAAATTCTAAAAAAAATTACAAAAAAACTATTCACTGGATAATGGTAAAAATCTTAAGCCAAGCTACGACTTCACTTGCAAAGACATCACCAATGGTACGACTCTCAACATACAAACACGCCTCTTCACGAATAACTTCATCAATTATAACACTGTAAAATCCTTCAGGTGCAGTTGTATTAAATTGCACAGTTCCATAAGCAACATTAGTGCCAAACATATCTTTCAATATGCATGAATTGTTGCTCGATGACTCAGGAGGTGGTGGTAAACATCGTCTTCCCTATAAGTAAATTGAAATAGTATAATGTTAACATTAAATGATAAAAACTATAACAATATTAAGTTTAAAAACCATACAAAGATTTATACCAAAAGAAGAAGAAGCATATTTCAAACACATAAGTTATATTAATAGTCATTTTAAAGTATAAGTATTACAGAAGTCGTAGAAAGAAACAGATGGAAGCTTAAATTTGAAATCAATGTTGATATTGAACTCGTGAAATTATTGCACAAAGACTTAGCTAGAAATGAAAGGAATGTCGCCCACGAGTTTTTCCTAACATTAGCCGCTTGTTGTTACTCAAAGTTCATCTTCTAGTTCTACAGTGAGTGAATTAGATGAGCCTGTGGATGCTATAGACCATCAGGGTGAATCCCCTTACGAGCAGGCTCTAATTTTTGTTGTACCTGCTTATGGATACACGCTCATTGACAGAAAAATGGATTGAAAAGATATAGCAGATCCAGATGGTAATTCTAGGCATACCTGCTTATGGATACAATGGATACACGCTCATTGATAGGAAAATGGATTGAAAAGATATAGCAGATCATTGACAAGAAAGTGGATTACGAGCAGGCTCTTATTTCTGCTGTACCTGCTTATGGATACACGCTCATTGACAGGAAAATAGATTGAAAAGATATAGCAGATCCAGATGGTAATTCTAGGCATACCTGCTTATGGATACAATGGATACACGCTCATTGACAGGAAAATGGATTGAAAAGATATAGCAGATCCAGATGGTAATTCTAGGCATACCTGCTTATGGATACGCGCCCATTCTAGGCATCCTCTCTACCCTTCTTTCCATTAAGTTAATAGAAATATATGATGCTTGTATAGCAACAACATTAGACAATTAACATGGACTAATTAAGTTTAGCTTAGCATATATATGATTAGTATCTATTGCAGTTTAAGCCATCAAACCCTGCCATTTCGTTTTGATATGGCATCCCTAATCTATCCAACCGCCCTGGCCCTGGATAAGCCCTGTTTGTGAAGTTTGCGCCCAAAGTCGAAGACCTCTGAGCACTATAATACCTCTTGGTTGAACTAGATTTTTCCAACTCAAGCCTCTGCCTTGGAGCACTCTGTGATCGGACTTTAGCCCTTGAAGATCCAGTGTTGGTCATGCAATTCGGGTGGTCCGAGTACCCACTGTAAAAGCTTTGAGAGTATTCACTCTTTGTGGGAGTAAAGGGTCCTCCTCCCGAGCTGCCTGGAGTACGCCTGTGATATCTCATTGCAGCTGGAAGATGCCTTCCAACTCAACCTGCATGATTAACTGTTCTGGGAACTCGATGGGTGAGTATGGCACGATCATTCGGATTGCTAAAGGCAGTGCAGTAGCTGCTTGTGCGGGGAGAACGACCACAAAATCCATGCTGTTTCATGAGTTAATGAGCATCAAAACTGGTCTTAAACTCGCTGTAAAACATGGCAAAGTCAAGAACGAAGTCTGTACACAGTCTACTCTGGCTGTTAGTATGATCACTAAACAGTATAAACCTGATTAGCAGTGTAGAGCGATTACTAGAGAGATTCTGCTCCTTACTGAAAGTCTGGAATGGTTTCACATTTACAAGATTCCTAAAGAAGAAAATCAACCTGCTATTACCCTTCTCTATATTTTTCCATCCGACACTCTAGATGATGCCAACCCAAATGTGCTTTGCCAAAGTCAAAGTTGTCGCAACTGTTTTGCTTCACTGCACTTCTCTTGAGGTTCGAGAACCGATTATGGCTAGTACTGTTGGAGCATCTTGTACGTTCATATTTCTCAGGTGTCGGTGGACCAGGGTGAGACATTGATGGCTTGTTGCTATGACAACATTGATGGTTTATTGTTGATGAATATGGGCAGGATGGTATGCTTAGTAAACTTCGAGAAGTGGGGTCAAACAGAGTGGTTACATTTAAGGAATTTGATAGGATTCTGGGGTTATCTCCAATGTTTAAGCAGTTTATGGTCAAAGAAGCTGGAGTTGTTAGCAACTCTGTGGAGTTCACAAAGAGAATGAGGAGGGGGTGGTTAAGGAAACTAGGTGTCGTTGCTTATGTTGTTGATAGGCATGGAGATGATGATGACTTCACGGGAGAGGTTAGAGCTCAAAAAGTTCGGGTTCATGTACGTAGGAAGCGGTCCAAGGAATTTTAAGCTCTTTATATGGGACAGGATATACGAGCCCACGAGGGTTCAATCTTGACGAAGAAGTTCAGTCCCGATGGTCATTATTTGGCAAGCGCAGGCGGAGATGGGATTGTTCGTGTATGGCAGGTTCTGGAGCACGACATATCAAATAAAGTAGAAAGCAACATTTTAGATATTGATCCTTCCTGTACATACTTCAAAGTGAATAGTTCTTCTGAAGTATCCTCTCTTATGCCCGATAAAGAAAGAACGGGTAAATCTAAGAGCATGAGGAACTCATCAGACTCGACTTGTGTAATTTTGCCCCCAAAAGTTATCTGGGTATCAAAAAAACCATTACAACATGAGTTTCACGACACACTGGCGAGGTCTTGGATCTATCTTGGTCGAAGAATAAGGTTAGCACTTATTTGAAGTTATATATACATATTTCTTACTGATTAGGCATTTGAATTGTTTCTTATAAATTTATGTTCGGTGCAATATTTATTGTCGTTCTCTGTTGATAAAACTTTCTTTGCCAGATATCCTCGAAATACGGCTTGAATCCTAACAGCAGCCCAATCAACCCTCGTCGTCATACACCTCCCACTCCCACCTGTCAACTTCACCACCACAGCAGCCGCGTGAGCCACTGTCACCACAGCTTCAGAAAGAAAGAATACAAGCTCCAGGCATAGATGGATTTAATGTGAGCTTCTGCAAACACAGTTGGGAGATTGTTGGCATGGATGTAATCAGGGCTATAAAAGCTTTCTTTAGATCATCCAAAATCCTCAAGGAGACTAATCTAACCATCATCAAGCTTTTACCAAAAAGCAAAAATCCCAACTCCTTTGCCTTAGCGAAAATCCTCAAGAATAGACCTATCTTCCTTTGGAATGTCATTTACAAATTTATATCAAAGCTCATGGCACTGAGAATGAGGGATGCAACAATGAAGCAATTAATTGATTAATGCCAACCAGACTTTATCAGGGGCAGATTTATTCAACAAAATATATTGTTAGGTGTTGGCACATGAATTCTCAAGAGGCTTTGATAGGAAGTACTTCAAAGATGTGCTAGAAATAGTTCTACATAAAAGCCTTCGATTAAGTAAAATGGGGCATATCTTTTGTTGCCTCAAAAAATATATGCATCCCAAAGAGACGAGGGTTGGATTTATAGAATTTAATGACTCCATTATGATGAGGACTCTATGGAACTTGGTCTCTGACAATCCATGGATTAAATGGATAAAAAAAATTACTTGAAATAAAGAACATTTTGGACAGTTGAAATACCTACAAACTACTTCTGAACACGGAGATACCTACTTAAGAAAAGAAAAATAACTCTAAATTGCTGCAGAGTCATTGTGGAATAGGGTAAACACATATATTTAGCATAATCATTGGATGACAGGAGGAGTCTTATACTAGATTTAAGAAATACCTGAGATGTGCAAACATTGTTTTCAAAAGGACGATGCATATACGCTCCACGTGGACTCTCACGAGATTCAAAAGCCGCAACCCTTTTTTCAAGTTGCCTACGTTCATTAGCCTCAGCCTCCAAACTTTCTTGCACCTCATTAAGCATAGCTTGTTTTACCCTTTCCCGCTCAATAACCCTCCTAAAGGGTGCTGAAACTCTGAGGTTAGTCTTGTTGAGGTGGCCATTGTATCCCCTGACATGGCCATTTCCATCTGCCCCATATTCCTTTTACATATAAAAACATTTTTGATGAGAACTAAGTAGAGTTCAATGTATATAAAATAAAACTTGCATTTGAAACTACTAGAATTCAGAACTATATATGCAAAAATAATAGAGTACTCAATGCACGACTATAGAAGTTCTCACTCAATTAACTATGAAAATTTAGGAGTACAAATGTTACTTACAATCGCTACTGCATCGTTATCTAAATCCTTATCCATGAGCATAGGGTCTTTTTGAATAGCTCTGTTCATACGTTCCTGTGTTATAGAAATAGTAAGTTTATCTTATTACTTAACTATACCTTTAAATATTATAATAGTAAAATTCTTGAGTTCTTATACCATTCGTTCTTTCATCTCCTCAGGATATGTGCCATCCTCTTTAGTATGACAAGCCATAAAAATCTCATACCTCTTCACAGAACCTTTAGGTCTACCTTTTTCCTGCAAAACAATCATTAATTAAGTTTATTGTCGGGTTGATTTAACAAAACTTGTGAAACATACTATAAATAAGAAATATCATTTATTAGCAGAAAATATATAAATACTTATGGAGTTTAATATTTAAACATTTTTTTAGAAGAAGGCAATGACTAGTTCCAACAATTAGCACTTTCTATCTTACTTTCCATTACAATAAGTTCCAAAACTACTATCCTGAAAAGAGATAAATGACTCTTCAACAACACAGAGTAAAATAAAGTTACTATTTTGAAAATAAAGCTACTAAAATCGTAATTACTAGAGAAAAACACGGGGGTTTTAAGTTAGGATTAGTACTATAGGGTTTTCCTAACCTTAGATTTTGATGAGTCTACGCAAAATAATGAAATATAAGCATTAAGCCATGTCCTTTAGGAAAAAAATAACATGGATGTAAGAGATATACCCGTATTTCTTTCTTTCCAGACATGCCTAATCGAATTGTCATGTGCGGGCTATGCATTTTACATCTAGCAGCCTTTCCCTTTTCACGCTTTGCTTGTTCTTCGGGGGTTGATAAACGATCCACGAATTCGATCCAGTCTTTTTTCTTAACACCTTTTGGTCTCTTACTTTTCCTCTCCTCGTCCGTTTCATATGCATCATAGTTATTTGTTCATTGCCTTGATTTACAGTTTTTCAATGCCATGTTAGCCCTTGTAATCTAACATAACTTGGTGTTCATCAGGGTCAAGATCAAATGTTTCCTGCTTTGACAAAATTTAAATAAACCTACCAGGATGAACAAATAGGCAATAATTGAACATATGGACTTAACTTACTACAACAACCTTCCGTATATATTCTTTATCTTCTTCTTCTAGATCACGCCAATCACCGACCAATGGAGAAAGATTTTCCCTTGTAGTCTCTCCAATGAAAGTACACAAATATTTGCGATTTGGACCGATTGGTTGTCCAACATCATCAAATTGTATATGTATTAGTCCACCTCAGCAGAAATACAAATAAACCAATGTAAGTATTACATAAATTTATGCATTATTAAAAGGATAATGATCTAAAAACTTTATATGCCTCGTGGAGCTTGGAGACCACGTGGACGGTACTCTTTCCGCTGAGTAGTAGGTGGCTCCGAACTCGCTCCCATAGATAACCCATCCTCGCCCGACATAAATACTAAAAATGAAGCAATAGATGACATAGTTACTAGAACAAGGGTAGATAAAGCTAAATATTTAGCATTTTTTTTCTTCACAAAACGAAGCAGTAGATGACATGATTATTAGAACAAAGTAATGAAAAGCTAAATAAATATATATAAAGATAACCACTATAATCCTTAACAAGATAGATAATTACAACTGCGTGAAGAAAATATCCATAAATAAGAGAATCATTATTTTTAAATTTTAAATTGCAAAACCAATTCCAAGGAATCAAATAAAAAATATTAAACATTCAATGTAACGTATCTTCAACATCTTCAATGATATTATCTTCTGCAACATCATCTACCAATGATAAAATTGAATCGTCAACATTTATTCTCGCGGCAAAAACTAAGGGGTCCTCATAAGCATCTGCATCTTTACTTAACCTCTTTGGAGAATCCAAGATAACATGCCATTGCTCATCAGGTCGACTATGATCCTTGCAATAAAAGACTTGAGTAGCTTGAGATGCAAGAATAAATGGCTCATCGTCATCCTTTAAGTTTCTTTGCAACTTAGCAAGATTGACATATCTCAAGTTCGTCACAACATCTACTGAACATCCACTTTCTTCTATGCGAACCCAATCACAACAAAAAACTAGCTTTTTAAATTCAATGTAATCTAACTCTAGTATTGATTTAACTATCCCGCAATATGTGACTTCCTCGTTGATGGGGTTTCTATCACCGACTCTTGAAATGAATGAAGTAACAGCCCTCATGGATACACCACTATTTTGGGTCGTCTTATGTTTGCCTAACTCTGATGTACAAAAGACATATCCATTAACTTGGTATGACTTATATGAAATAGCTTTAAAATTTGGTCCATCCACAAGCTTCTTGAAACTAGAATCTTCATCATTTTTTAACTGTTGTCTTAGCCAAGAAACATAATCTATCAGTTTTTCCGTTTGACGATTTCCTCTTCGACTTTGACTACGAGAATTAAGGTTTTCTTTGTAAGTGTTGTACTTCCTGCATATGCAATATTAACATAGATCAGGAGAATTACTAACCAAAGAATATAATTTTTTTTAATTTAATTTACTTACTCCTCCCACTCAGAATTTTTACCTGTTTGCCGAAGAACCCATTTGCGTGCTTGCTCATACTCTACCGTGTTAAGAAAGTATTCCTTCCCTTTCTTATCAAGTGGTTTGGCACATTTGTCGTCATAATCACCAAACGTCCTTAGACCTCGTGTATAGTTTCTTTTTGCTCCGTCATTCATATACTCCTTGCAATACATCATTGCTTCTTCATCGAGGTATTTTTGCGCAATACACCCTTCTGAATATGCCTTATTTGTTACATATTTTTTGTACCATTTCATCATCCTGTTGCATAGTCAATAATTTAGATATTGGCGGTATACCTAGTACATGTTAATAAAAAAGATGATATTATTTACCGCTCAAATGGGTATATCCATCGATAACGAACGGGTCCGCCAATTAACGCCTCATCCACCAAATGCACAATAATGTATATCATAGAAACAAAAAATGAAGGCAAGAAATACTTCTCAAATACACACAGTATTTCCGCAATCTGCCCCTTCATCTTTGTAAGCTCGCTGCGGTTTATAACCTTCGAACATAATACATTAAAGAATTTTGACAACTCCCGGATAGCAACACGTAACGGCTTATGCTTTTTAAATGCATGCATTAATAATATTGGCAATAATTGTTGCATGAGGATATGATAATCATGGGATTTTAAATTTTTTAGTTGAAAATCGTCCATGTTCACATTATGTTGCCAATTTTCGCTGTAGCTGATAGGAACTTTCAAGTTGAATAAGGTTTTACAAATTAACTCTCTTTCGGATCGGGACAAACAAAATGGAGCTTCAGGCAAAACTAATTTTCCATTCTTTTCTACTAGCCACAACTTTCTCCTTATCTTCATTCTTTTACGGTTTTTACGGGATTTAACTCCATCCTTTTTCTTACCCTTTGTATTCATAATTGTTGCAAACAAAATCTCTGCACAATTCTTTTCTGTGTGCATTACATCAAGATCATGGCGAAGCGGTAAATCCTGTGTGAATAACATGCACTTGTTATCATACATATAATTACGGTATATATATATTAATGAAAATAAATTAACACACCTTCCAGTACGGCAAATCAAATAGTATTGATCTCTTTGACCAAGCGGTAAATTTATTACCCTTATTTTTTTCTTGAGGAGATTCATTAACCTATTTTGTACCTCTCTTCCTTTTCAAATCCTTCTTCTTATTTTCTTCTACCTTACCATATTTGGTATCAATGCTTCCATCTTACGTAACACTTCTGCACCAGTCATACGACGTTGAGGCTTACCATGCTCTTCACTCCCATCAAATTGTGACTTTTGGCTTCTGAATGGGTGGTTTGCATCTTTTAGGTATATTCGATGCTTCATATAAGCAAACTTCCCTCCGTGCTTAAGCCACACTGACTTTGTCCCTTCAGCACATACAGGACAACCATACCTTCCGGCGGTCCTGCAACCTGATAGATGCCCATACGCTGGGAAATCATGTATAGCCCAAAGTAATATTGCTTTCATATTGAACCTACTCTTAGTATAAGAGTCATACGTTTCTTTCCCATCCGACCACAACTCTTTTAGTTCTTCAATCAATGGTTGCAAATACACGTCAATATCTTTTCCGGGACTCTCTTTCCCGGGGATTAACAGTGTCAACATTGTAAACTCTTTTCGCATGCACAAAGATGGGGGGAGATTATAAGGAACAACCATTACGGGCCAACAACTGTAAAAGATATTCATGTTACCAAACGGATTAAACCCATCAGTTGCAAGCCCTAAATGAACATTACGTTCCTCAGATCCAAACTCGGGAAATTTACGATGAACCTGCTTCCAACAAGAAGCATCTACGGGGTGCCTCATAGTATCTTCGTTTGCAGTTAAGTTTGCCTTTGTATGCCATGTCATTTCGTTCGCAATCTTGGTGTTAAAGGAAAGTATCTTAACTTTTTCCATGGTTTATTAAGTTTGGGCTTTAATGGGTTTGTCGATCTCCATCTGCTTATACCGCATGTTGGACAACTATCTTTGTCCGCATTCTCCCTCCAATACAATATGCAATCGTTACGACATGCATGTATTATCTGGTACTCCATACGCGATGACTTAACTAATTTCTTAGCAGTGTATGTTCTATTTGGTAAAGTATTGTCATCTGGTAGAATCTCTTTAACATACCCTAAAAGTTCTGTAAAGCATTTGTTTGAAATATTGTATCTGGACTTCATGCTCAAGAACTTAACAACAACTGCTAATCTGGTATGTTCCTCTCGACAAGAGGGATATAAAGGTAGTAATGCATCTTCCATTAACTCTTTGTACTTTACATTCTCTTCAAGATCAGTTTGTGCTTGATTAACACCTTCATTGTTGCATGTAAATGTAGTAGCCTCGACATGAGCTTCAACATTAACCTCATCTTCAACATTGACCTCATTAGGAAGATGTTCAAGTATATCATTAACCATGGAGACCAACAGTGGACAGGTTGGAAGCGCGCTACTTTGGGAGTTCACATAGGATCTGGAAAATTGTTCTCCATGGTGAATCCATATTGTGTATGTCGTATCAAAACCATTAATTATCAAATGCTCATGTATATGTTCCAAGTCATTCTTCCCTTTCCTATTACGGCATTTGACACACGGACAACTATACCAATCTGCACCCCCTAAATTTGGTCTATTCTTGATTAAAAAATAAATAAATAACTCAAGACCACTCATATATTCCCGTGACCCTCGCGGTGCTTTCATCCATTTCTTGTCTGGGATTGCTGGCATAGATGATGTCATTGTGTAGAGACGAATAAAAAAACCCAGTAAATCTAGTTGCTGCACAATAAAATTTTATTTCACTAAGAAGTTGTATAAGTTAATACTAGAAAGGATACAAATTTCAATATTTGCACAAGTTGAATCGTTAATTATCTATATCGACCAATTAGTTTAAAATTCAAAACAATAATCTAATTAGTACCAATCTGGTTTCAATAAAAAGTGTTGTTCTTCCAAACTTCACATTCTATAATTTTACAGTTAGTGCAGGTGTAACACGAAAGAGTTATCTTTTCAATATAGACCATCATCGTCCACGAATTATCCTAACCATATTTTTCCCCCTTTGTATGGTTGTTTGGATCCATGAATATGATGCAATGCAAATTCATCAATTACTTGAAACTAGCCAAATTATAGTTGTATGGTATTCTTTTTCTAGTTGCATTGTTTTATGTTAGTCCCCAGTTCTCTCTTATGGCTTCTCAGCACACTTGCATGAACTATAGCAATTAAGTTATCTTCTAGTATAAAATTGATATATTGCTTAGAAAAACTCACAAGGCCAGGTGATTGTAGTGATGCTTTCCACAGTACCCTGATATTGCCTAATCTATGTTCAGTATCATTGTGTAGAATGTTGAAAGACATGTTAGCCAGACCAAGTTTATTGATAGCTTCTAAGGAGGGTTTAACTTTAGGCTCTGAGATGCATATAACATTTGGACTCATACTGTCAGCAACCTTAATCAAATTCTTAAGGTTGTACTCCTGAACACTAACCAAAAAACAGCTAGCAATCCAGTCCCACCCATAGTTTCACACTGAACATGCATTTCTACATAACCTATTTGTTTGAGTAATGAGTGAATCAAAACACTCAGAAATCTGCTAATTATAAAGAAATATTCAATAAAATACACGCGACACTCATAAATTCGATCGAGAGGGCTTTTGGAGTTCTTAAGAAGTGGTGGAGAATACTATCAGGAAAATCATTTTAACTATACAAGGCTCAAGTGAAGATAGTGATGGCGTTCTTTGTGTTGCATAACCACGTTTTAGGGTTGATCCAAATGATCCATTCATTCAACAAGTTGATCGCGAACTTCAACGTTCAGAAAAAGATACTAAAAAAAATCAAGAAAATCCACCACGTTCCTCATAAAAAGTGAAGAAAATCCACCATACAACACCCAATTATCAGCCAGGCTGCTAGGACTACTCTTATAAAAAGTGTATCTTCTTCCATTCCTATCTATCAAATGTCCAATGCTTTATTGCCAAAAACAATGTTAGATGGGCTGGATAATCTGAATAGAAACTTTTGGTGGGGGTTCAATAGTGAAGGAAAGCCAAAGACTCACCTCACTAAATGGGAGGCTATCACTGCTCCTAGAAACCAGAATGGTCTAATATCAGACATGCTTATTTTCAGAATATTGCTATGCTGGGAAAATATACTTGGAAATTTTTGACTGAACCTAAAGCTTTTATAACCAAATTCTTTAAAGCTAAGTACTTTCCTAATATATCTATGACCCATTGTACCAAAAAATCATTAAACTCTAGATTTTGGAAGGATGTCCTCACTGCTAAAGATGCCGTTAACTCTTTCTTAGGGTGGGGTCATGTTTGAAGATAAGTATTTGGCTTGATAATTGGATTCCTACTCTTGATGATTTTAAATCTATCCCCAATCTTATTATACAACAACAATACCCCCACATACAAAAGGTGTCTGACCTCATCTTGCCTCACACTGGAACTTGGAACCAACCTTCACTCATTGCTCTTTTTCAACCTCATGATGTTTAACATATTCTTCAAATACCCTTGGATGGTATACACCAGGAAGATAGTATTAAGTGGATCCCTGAGCCAAAGGGCCAGTCACTGTTAAGTCTGCATATAGAGTGCTCAAACAACAAAATCTTCATGCTCACAATGCATCACAACAACACCATGCCTCTACTATCCCTAGGTGCACCGATATTATTGAAACTGTTTCCCATGCTCTTTTTCAATGCCCATGGGCAGCTCAGATTTGGTTTGCTTCACCCTTTACTTTGCATAGTTCTGCTCCTAATTTTAATTTCTACAGAGTTATTAGGGATTTATGGCAATAGACTAATATTGTTAGGGGTGCTATTACTTCATTGTCTTTATTCTTTACCATTAGTAATGGGATCTGGCAAGCAAGAAATGAAGCCTTGTTTAATAATCATGAACCTGTTAGTTGGAATATTAGTTCAACTGCTACTAATGTGGTTAATACTATTATGGCCAATGAACCCTAGTCTCATGATAGGTAACTACAACTCATCTCCACATTTCCAACACTATTATAAACAGGAAGGACTACTTGTTAATGACAGATGCATCCTGGTATCCTAATACTACAAAAGGAGGTAAATGATCAATTTATACTTGCAGGACATAAGACAATTATCTGCTCCAGTGTAGAAGAAGCTGAGGGACATTGCCTCTCATGGGCACTCAGCTTAGTGACTCATCTTGTACAACACAAAGATCTTTTAGTAGTTGCAAATTTTCAGCGGACGATTCACTACTTACAGAATCCAGATGTTGGGATTTCCTGGCCAGCAACTTTTACTAAAGGTTTGACTAACTGGAAACTATTTTTTTTGCTGGCAAAAGCCTGAAGTTAGAAAGATTCGTTCAGTCTCACACAAGCGGTTATGCTCTTGATGTGAATCGTGCGTTTACATTAGTTCTTCTTTCTACAGGCTCGGTGGTGCAAGTCAGACTTTACCATACCTGTTGTCCCTGTTGTTTTTCTTCAATTGCAACTGTAAAACTAATGATGTTTTTTGGATTATTGAATCTTTAATATCACAAGAAGAAGATAGAGGCTTCTGTGGCTTTGGTGGGTTATTTGTAACTAGTTCACTATACTTAGATCATATGAATAACCCAAACCATGAATCTTCGGTGTGGAGCATCACGAAGTGTTGATTTTGTCTCTGGTGCTTTACTTTAGTTGATTAGCTTACCTTAAGCATTGCACACCTTGTTTAAACTATATAACTAGGAAGTGTTGAATTTGTCTCTGGTGCTTTACTTCAGCTCATAAGCAGAACTTGTGTAATGTATGCCTAGTTTTATGGCATGTTATTCTGAATTATAATTCTGAATTAATATTGCTCATAAGCAGAACTGGTGTCATGTATGCCTAGTTTCTTAATTATAATTTTGAAATAATTCGGTTGCAGAGCGGTGCTGAACCAATCAATAGTGGTTTGCACCGGTTTGCGGTGGTGCCAACTAGTCGCCATTGCATTGGTGCATTGCAAGGAATGCGTTGCAACTCGATGCAATTGCACCCGCTTGCAAAATGCACTCCCATGCTGCAAACCAAGCACAGTTTATATGTACAGAAACTGTGAAGCAAAACAAAAACATATATAATGAAGCAAAATAAAAATTAAAAACTTACAGTAACTGTGAAGCAAAATTAAAATTAAAAACTTACAGTAATTGTGAAGCAAAATTAAAACAAAAAAAATATAATTAAGCAAAATTAAAACCAAAAACTTACCGAAACTGTGAGGCAAATAAAAAAATAATATAATGAAGCAAAATTAAAACCAAAAACTTACTTAGATCAACAAAAGAGAGAGAGAGGTCGTACCTTCAACTATTTGTGAAAGGGATTAAAATCCTCAGATTTACGAAGAAGTAATTAGAATCCCAATTTGAACCTAACTGAATTTGAAATCCTGAAATATTGGGTGAAAATATGGGGAGCGGGGAAGAGAATCGTGGGCAAGAGGGAATCTAATTTTACAATTGAAATTTTCGCTGGAGATCGCGAGGGAATCGTGGGAGGGGAGAGTCGTAGGAAAGAGGGAAAGGGAATTGCAAAGGAGGGAAAAAATTAGACTCAAATCAAAGTCTAAGAATGCCAAATAAAACAAATAAGACGTACACAGTAATTTAAGTCGTTTGTCAGTTATTTTTTCCTATTTTTGGTGTAGCGAAAAATCTCACTTTGTTCAGGAGCAGTTCCCAAACAAGGATAACAAGCTAATTATCACCTTTCTCAATAAGCACACCTGATCAAACACCTTTCTACCAAATTATGTTTGTGGCAAGAACAACATTTATAGTAGTTCTTATTACGTTGAAACCTGGTATATGAATTATGTCATATGGCTTACTACTTTCTTCAATTGACAAACAATCTATTTTACGAGTACCTCAAGAAGGAAGGAACAAACTATCACAAAATATAGGGAACATAATCTAGAAGAGTTAACTAAAAACATTCATCACTCGATATTCAAAAAAGTTTTTACCATTTGAAATATTCGGGTAAACCTAATCAGATCACAAGATCAAAGGCCAAAAGATTAATAAGCATCTCCTGCAGGCCAGTGTTTGATGTCAGTGTAATTGTATAGTTTTCGCGTGGTATCCCCTTCTACGAGACAACGTCCCTTAAGTGTTGTTTCCAAATAGCTCTTATATTTCATATGTTTCTTTGTTGCATTTCCATGTTCAATTAAGATGGATTGTTAGGGATGAGTTTGTTTCTCAGTAGTTACTTTAATGAAATCTTAGGAAAATACCCAATTCAGATTATGGCAGAACTGCTGGAGATTGATCGATTTGTACGGGGTTAGGGCTTTTTGGGTGTTTGATTTGAGAGGAAATTATAGAATTTCATGTGAGAGGTAAATTTGTAGAGAGATACATGGATTGAAAAGTTAGATTTTAACTTTACCTTAGAGATTTAAGGAATCCCAACTTGATTGGATCCTAATTTTGGATTTGCGAGGGTATATTGGTTCTCTATTCGTTTAATTTGAGCGGGGAATTAATAGAGTTTGTTTTTGGGGAGAATGATTAAAGTCGTATATTGCTGATCAAATAAAACGACTTGATCAAGTGTCTAAATTAGAATAGTTTTACAACTCCTTAAGCAGTCGTATATTTTAAGACATAAATAAGAATGAAAAAAATTAAAACGACGGGGGTTCTAAAATTGCGACTTCTAATGGAAGTTGTATTTTTCATTCAAAGTATGACACATGCGCCAAGTCGTAAATTACAATCCAAAAGTTTTGGCATTTACACATTTTTACGTAGTGTTATCACTCTGGTCCTCTTCCCCTTCCTCCCTCTCATCACCCAAAGGTTCGATATTACCTTCGTTCCCCTTTCCCTCCCCCTCCTTATTTTCCTCTTCGTCACTCTTTCCGACTATTCGAGCCCTACGACATCTCCTAGTCGAAGCTCCAACTTCTGGCACTACCATAGCCAATGGGGCATCCGTTATAATTTTTAACATTTTTACATCACTGCTATCACCCCCTCGACCTCGACTAGATATACTTGGTTCATTTACTTTGTCCTTCTCATCTTCCAGCCTCATCCTCGAAGCTCGACGGGTATGCATTATACCCTACAGAAGAAGAAGAAGAAGAGTGAAATTAGCTCGATATATTTGAATATCAAGTTTCGATATCATATTATTTTCTACCCTCCCCAAATCACCCAACCCATAGTTGAATGTTCGACTGCAACCCAAACCACCCCCTCACTCCTCCCAATTCACCACTTGGCCGGACCTCTAGCCACATGGATTACCCCCTTCCTCAATCACATAGTTATAGCCAAAAAGCATACCATACAGACAATGAACACATGAAGAAGCAGCAACAAAATTAAAAGGTCTATATTTACTAAGTTATCAGAAGTATACCTATTCGAGTAGATCCGATTTCTCAGCAACAACGAGGTGTTCTTCTCTCCTCTCCTGCAAGCTCAACCGCAACAATGGCGTATGTCTTTCCCCTCTTCCTCCTTTTTTCTCTTTTTGATTATTGTTTAGGAACAATGACTCTTTCTCTCCCTTCTTTAAATACCACCCAAGGACAACAAAATTGTCTCGATTTCCCCACTCACCATTATTGCCACTCTTCCACTCCCCCCTCATTTTTGGCCACGATGTGTTTTACCAATATTTCCCTCACCTGCTCCCACGTGCGTGCTACACACTTACGCTAGTAAAATATTCTTTTAGCCCTCTCAAAGCTTCTAACACACTGCCCGAAGCTGTCAACTTAAACTCACTTGTCACCTCCACCTCTTTCCCATAACCTGAGGAAATATCATGATGACCTGCAGCGGCACACTATCCTAGAAATAATATCACCTATGATATGAATACTATTTTGGTAGTCAGATTTTACAGCCGAAGCACCCATGCCCAGGCTCTGACATATTCGAGCTCTCTCATGCTTTCATTTTCAAACTATCGTCTGCATTCTACCCCATCCCATCATACATACACATTAGTACTCGAACCTTGGGTCAATATCTTTCTTTATATAAAAGAACCCCAGTGTCTTACCATTTTTAGACGTTTTCATTACCTAAGTTCGACGTTCGACAGTTAATACCGTGCCTTCTTTATCATCGTTTACAACACCTAACATGGTTCGACTATAAGACTTTGACAAACATGTTTTTTCATTCAGAAATAAAAAATCCTTTGGGCCTACAAAATAGGGAGAAAGAGAAAGAACAACACCAACAACTCCAGCAATAACAACAAAAACCCTCTACATTCCCACCACCACATCGAAAACCCCCTTATTTACATATGGGGAAGTTCTTACAGAGCCCTGCCTTATCCTCGACCATGTCATCAACATCCACTTGGTCTTCTACCAGGCTTTTCAGCAAGAAGTACCAGTTGCTAACGTTCGGACCCAACCACTGCATCATCCTCCACCAGTATTCGTACGGGTATCCGCAGATAGCCTCCCTCGGCTTCAGCTCTACCAAATCCTGTAATACCACATCTAGCCCTTGATCTCTAAAGAATTTCTTCTTCAGAACCCTCGTCTTCTCTTTAATGTGTCGCTCTCTCGCCTCTATCCTCTTCTGGTAACGTGTGTTTGGTGTAGTTTATATGGTTCATTTTACTCAGAGAAGAAGATGAATAATGCGGAAAAATTACCCCCTAATAACCCCTTTTATACCTTGATTAAAGGGCATTTATTACCCCCTTAATCACCACTTATATTAATTACTCTTTCTAATTACTTTCCTCAGAACTGCCCACAGTCAACCAGTCAACTCTTCAACTTCCCATGCCTAACTTATTTTCTCAGCATGCGCTATCTACATCGATTTTTGAGGCCCCTGCTGAGGGGGGGGGTGAATGTAGTAGCCTACTTGTAGCCTTTGAGCACTAGTCGAATACTTGAAGGTTGCATCAAAGTCTACCTAGAGACTCGAAGCCCAACTAGACAACAACTAATTCCAAGAAGTCTTCCGACATCAATCAAATGTTCGAAAACATTATAGTCGAAGCCGAAGACAGATGGCTAGCACCAGAATTCAGCATCAGTAACAGAGAGACTTTGACAATGGTAATACATGGTCGAAGGCAGATACGTCTAATAGCCAGCTTACCAGACAGAACAGTAAAATGAGCCACCTGACAGTTACAGTGTCAGAACCAACTCTGAGTATAAAATAGTTATCCCCAAAGGATATACATGTAATCTGACCTCCCATGGTGACTCAGCCCTTTCTATATCCTATAAATAGGATGGAGGAGGCACTGTGAGGGGGTTAGAAAATCTTTCCCAAAAAGCCCTACAAGATTACCTTCGAATATCCTGTAATTTACTTCTTCTTCGGCCTATCTTCTAACTCGATATATATAACATCAATCATTCAAAATCCTCGCTAGAGGTCGTGGAGTAACCCATTCTAGAACTCCACGCAAGTGTGTTATTTATGTAACATAGTTTATTATTATCTTATATACTTGTTTAAGCCCCAGGTCGAAGATAACCCCGTAGTATAAGAGTTAGTTTCCCCTCTTACGAAACTTGGCTTCTACAGATTCATCGTGAGTTTCTTTCAAATTGGGAAAACAAAATGGAGATTTAAAACTTTTAATATGATGAAAACATGACTTATGTTATATTTTTTTTTTTGAGAAAAGAAAAGTGGAAAAAGGAAAGAGAAAGAAAGATAAAATGGGAAAAGAAAAAAGGGTGTTATGGTTTGGTTTGTAGGTTTTCTCTCTCATCACACATGTCAAGTTGGTAAGGCCAAGAAATCAAAGTTTAATCTCTCTAGAGAGATCAACAAAATTTCCCATGTTTTGAGGATTAAAAATAAGCCTCGACTTGATTTTGCATCGGGCTTGACCAACCTCGACTAAAGCTTGAGTCTCTTAGCAACAAACTAAGATACTATTTTCTTAGATTGAAAAAACGGAAACAATAATGATGCCTCTTTCTCTGACATATTTGTTATAGAGTACAAGTTCCTAAATAAGCATTATGGACGAGTTGGGCGAGGCTTCCACAGGGGGCAAAGGAAAAAACTAAGACTAGTATGTTATCCTCGCAACAACACCCTTCAAGAAGTTAAACCAAGTCTTTATGTTTAAACAATCCACTATAGTAGTTAATTTGTTCTTGAAAGGGTCACTAAAGAGATCAATTGGATTGATTTTATTAAACCTTATGGTGACAACTTCTTTCCTAATTCCTAGATGCAAATAACCTCATCATCTTGACATATTTCTTACACTTCATCACTTAATGGAGAAACCCAAATGTCTTAAACTTCCATCTGTGATGTGGATTGTCGCAACCTTTCGAGACCGAGAAGCATACAGACATGAACTTCATGAATAACTCTAGGTTGTTATTTGTTGCGATAAGGACTCGTAAAACTCAGGAACAAGTAATTGCAGGTTACCAAAAACTAAAATATGGGGTAGTTTGCTCTTTAAAAAATATTAGGGTAGTGAATACAATGTAAGTTTAAAGAACAAGGTCTACACGTAGTTTTTTAAATTCCAAGGTACTATATATAATTTTTAGAGTACTTCTAGCCCTGTATAGAAATTTCTTCTTTTTTCATTATTTCGATTTCTCCTTATTTCACAAAAATGATAGATTGTGGCCCTCGTAAATTAGACTTTTTGCTGTAGTGATAGAAGTACATATTGAGAAATTATCCTCACTAATTCGTTTCTCTGTGTCAATTATTCTTCTAGGGTTAGTCTCTAATTTGATTGTGGATTAAGTGGTATCAAATTTTTGAGTTGCGATTCTTGGGGGGTTGATGGTTTATGGTCTCTACGTGTGACTGACTCAAGCAAACGAATGAGAGACTTGTGAGTCCGTTAAAGATTCATATAAAACCTAACTCGAAGAAGAACATGAATACCAAGATGGGTGATTCAGAAGATCGACTCATAAAACTTAAAAATTTAGTTTCTGACCTAACTACTACCCTGGGGGGCTTAGTAGAACAATTAACTCTCACGAACCTCTCTAAGGCATCCACTTCAATGAAGCAAAAAAAACGTAAGGGAAAAATGAATTGAGGGGGGGAAGAAGGATGAGCGAGGAGAAAAATGGAGATTCTAGTAATGGCGACTCAAAGGATGAAGAAGTGGTTATTGACAAGTCCATAAATCCTATGCGTAATCTTCGTATTGATTTAAAAATATAAATTCCAGTATTTAATGGGTCAATCGATGCTAAGAAATTGAATAACGGGATAGATAGGTTAGCAACCTATTATTCAGTGTATAAATACTAGAATGCTCAAAAAAATATGTTTTTTGACATTGAAATTTGTAAGTCATGCACTCACGTGGTTGAAATATTATAAGAAACATTACGTTGTAGAAGGTTTGAGTTGGAAATAATTTAAAGTGCTTGTAAGGAAACAATTTTATCCAATTGGGTATGAGCAAGAAAAATGGCTTAAGTGGCATCATTTATGACAAAAGCATAGGCAATCAGTCCAGGAGTACACTACGAAGTTTCATAAGCAAGCTTTGGTTTTAGACATTGATGTGAATGAGGAGGTGTTTATAAAGTACACGGATCAGTTATTGGAGGCCATTAGAAGGGAGTTAAAACTCTTTAATTTGGCGAATATCGAAGACTTTACCGTGAATGCGATCGCCATTTAGGGCAAGTACTTGAAGAGTGACAAGAAAGAGGACAAGAACAAGTCAAGATACAAGTCTAGTTGAAAGAATGAGAGCAAGGGAGAGTCCAAGGGATAGGGGTGTTCATCCAAGGGGAATTATTTCAGTCAGTGTAAGGCGAGTAAGCATATTCTAGATAAATGATAGAAACTTTACCCAGAGCTTAGGCCGAAGGAGGAGAAGAGCAAGATAGCAATATGTGTACTAGCCGCAATAGT
Organism: Kingdonia uniflora; assembly: GCA_014058105.1. Lineage (NCBI taxonomy): Eukaryota > Viridiplantae > Streptophyta > Magnoliopsida > Ranunculales > Circaeasteraceae > Kingdonia > Kingdonia uniflora. Next base: position 171,260 of record JACGCM010000989.1, read on the forward strand.
TATTGACCTCCTAAATTTAAATAAACTGAATCGTAAGTTTACTCTTATGTTTAAACAGACTATGGCTACCAAGGAGACGAGTCGTGAAGAATTTTTTTATGTCAGTATTCAGGTGAAGCAGAGCTTAGTAGAGGCTATCATTGATCCGGATAGTCAGAAGAACATGATTTATGAGGTATTGGTAAATAAGATGGGTTTGGGTACTACAGCTCATCCTAAGTAGTATGGATTGGGGTGGCATCAGAAAGAAGCAGAGTTGAAGATAACGAAGTAGTATACGTTCAAATTTGTAATTATTGAAATATTTATTGATAGGTAACATGTGAGGAGGTTTCTTTAGATGTGTGTCAGGTCATTTTTGGTAGCCCTTATCTCGGGACTAAGATGTGATTCATTACGGTAAAGATCGCAAGTATCATCTTGTGAATGAGGGAAAAGGCTTCATTGTCAATGCTTGCAATGAGCTTGTCACAACGGAGAATTTAGTAACGACAACTCAGGTAAAGAAATTAATTAATACGAACAACAAATTTGTGTTGTTGTTGGTGCGACCGGTTTAAGAGGGTACGTTGGCTAAAATGCTATCTACTATGACAATGTCTCCTAAGAAACAAATTGAAATGGGGAAGTTGCAAGAGGAGTATAAAGATTTGTTATTGGAGTAGAATGGATGCCCTTAAGAAGGACGTGGAGCATGATATCATAATTGTGAATAGTGAGTCCACTACCTAACATTGGGTTGTATCAGACTTCTATGACTAAGTCTGTAGAGATAAAGTAACAAGTACAAGAGCTCCTAGAGCAAGGATTTATCATCCGTGTTACCCATCTTGTGGTTCACCGATGTTATTGGTGTCGAAGAAGGATGGGACTTGGAGGATGTGTGTGGATTATCGGGCACTGAACAAGATTACTATGAATAATTGTTATCTGCTTCTACGGATTGATGATCTTTTGGATGAGTTACAGGGGGCTCAGTATTTTACCAAGCTAGATTTTAAGTTGGGTTACCATCAAGTTATAATTTGGGAAGAAGATAGATGGAAGATGGCTTTCAAGACCAAACAGGGACTCTTCGAGTGGTTGGTGATGCCTTTTGGGTTATGCAACGCTCTAGCAATATTTATGCGATTGATGAATGAGGTACTTTGTACTTTGATGGATAATTTCGTGATTGTCTATTTAGATGATATATTGATATATAGTCAGACATGGGTGGAACACCTTGTACATATACGTAAAGTGTGTGAAGTATTGAGATCACAATAACTTTTTCTCAATAGAAAAAGTGTGAGTTTGGGAAGAAGGACCTAGTGTACTTTGGGTTCATTGCTGGTGAAGGTGAACTTAAGGTAGATTCAATAAAGGTATTAGCTATTACTAATTGGCCTCGGTCCCGTTCAGTGATAAAAGTACGATATTTTATGGGTTCTTGTTAGTATTTACATATGTTTTTCAGCATTTTTCACAGATTTCAGCACCTTTGCATTCCTTAACAGAGGCAGGTGTGAAGTTTGTATGGGAAGATTAGCATGAGAAAACCTTTCAATTACTGAGAACCCATATTCGCTCGAATGACATGCCAAATTAAGCCTTGAAAATGAGATAGCTAGAATTTCTTCTTTTCATCTTTGACTCGTTTGAATGGCTCCAAAGCTCATTTGAACGACTTAGACAAATAAACCTAGAATTAGCAACAAAACCTTGGCTTCACTTTTCCTTTTATCTCGTTCGAATGGCTCTAAAGCTTGTTCGAATGATATAACGTCTTTTAAAAGGCTTAATGCTTAGATCCTCTTGGATCATGGCTCCCCCCTTTAGGAGCCTTAAAGCTCCTGCTATGGCTAAAACTGGATATGAGGGAAACTGGTCGTGCCTATTTCCCTATTGTACCACTTTGACTTGTGGGGTAGTTGACATTTCTTCCTAACTCTGGACGACTCGATACTTCCCCATCTTGTAGCGGTAACCTTCCTCTTTGGAATACTATCCTACTACAACGAATCTTTTCTTTTCATCCATAAGTAATCAACTGAGGGTAGGCGAGTGTCGATTGTAGAGTCATCATCTAGAAGAGACGACTCAAACAGTTTTAAATGCTCGGTATTAATCACCGAATACATCTTCATAAATGGTGGCAAATCTAATTGGAATGCGTTGTCTCCAATCTTCTTGAGTATAGTAAATAGACCATAATGGATAGGTTTGAGTTTCTTTCCTTCTCCCTTTAGTCGTTCCTTACCCAAATACATATAAACTAGGTCACCATCTTGAAAAGTACACTCAACCCGATGCTTATCGTGTCGAGCCTTATTCTTCGTTTGAGTCTTCTTCAATTGAATTACAACCACATCATGAACCTTGCTTATCTTCTCAATAAAATACTAAGTTTTAACTTGTTTATCTGCTTCTTTCCCAGACACCATCTTATCACCACGACTAAAGGTCATATCAAAGGGGCTTTGAGGCAAGTACTCAAGACAAACTTCAAATGGAGACTTCAAAGTGGAATTATTCAGTTAAGAACAAATTGAAGATATGGTAAACTCTTATGCCAAGTCTTAGGATGCTCATAATGGAATCCTCATAATAAATTATCCAAAGTACGATTTATGGCCTTTTTTTGCCCGTCAGTGTGGATGAAATATGATACTTCTCTTCAACCTAGTGTCCATCATCCCCTATAACGATCTCCACAAATACCCCAAAAAATAGCTATCCCTATTAGAAATAATAGAAGAAGGGAGCCCGAAATACCTCCAAACATTTCTAAAAAATAATAACGCTGCTCCTTCCCCTGTAATCATCTTCTGGCATAGAATACAAACTATCATATTGTGGAATCGATCTACCACTACAAACAGATAATCATTCTTCCACTTGGTCATGGGCAAACCGCCTATAAAATATAATCCATCGAAATGCTATCCCAGGGTCGGCAAGGTATTGGTAATGGTAAGTATAGTCCCAACTTATAATTGGAAGGCTTCGATGTGCTGCATAGAACACAACCATGAACCACACGCGTAACATCCACCTCTTTATTTGGCCAATAGAAATAATGCCACAAATTCAGCAGAGTCTTGTCAACCCCAAAATGACCTACCACCCAGGAACAATGGGCCTCTCTAATCTAATGTAAACGGTCTCCACCTTCAGGAATACATAGCAGACTTCTCCTATAAATCAAACCGTCTTTCAATTCCTACTCACATGTCTTACCTTTTTGTAAATTTTGGTAAATCACATTGAGCTCCTTGCATCGTATACCCTGTAACATACTCAGAAAAACAATAGGCTGTATCTGCATAGCTAACAATAAAGCATAAATAGTTGGTAATCAGGGTCAAGATAATATGTCAGGAAATTTATTATCCATTCCCTTCTTATACTTTATAATCAAGGTAAACTCTTATAGATATGACATCCACTTCATATGGTGAGCTTGATGTAGCTTGGATTGTGTAGATAAAAAATTGTAATGGTTTGTGATCGGAATGTACCACAACCTCATTTCCTAGTAAATAACTCTACCAATGCTTCATTGATCTATATAGTGCAAAGAACTCCTTATCATAGGTAAGATTATTGCGTACTGCTCCTGTAACATCTTAGAATGGTAGGAAACCAGCTTCCCAGCCTGTTATAAAACTGCCCCTAATGTATAGCCTGACACATCTATTTTTACCTCAAAAGGACATTGTAAATTTGGCAAAACTATTACTAGTGCATCTGTATCTTTTGCTTTAGTAACTGAAAGATCTTATCATGGTGATCTTCCCATATAAACTTTTCACCGGCCTTTGTCAAGGAATGCAAAGGTGCAGTAAAATGTGAAAAAGCTTAATAAACTTCCGTAAATACTGAACGGGATCTAAGACAATTAGTAATGATCGAGACCTTCGCTGGATCTACCTTAAGTTCACCTTCACCAACAATAAATCCCAAGTATACTAGGTCCTTCTTCCCATTGAGAAAATGTTACTGTGATCTTAATATTTATAATACTTTGTGTATATGTATGAGGTGTTCCTCCCATGTTTGCCTATATATCAAGATATCATCTAAATAAACAATCACAAAATCATTAATAAAAAAAATGAAGTACCTTATTTATAACCCGCATAAATGTCGTTGGAGCGTTGCATAACCCAAAAGGCATCATCAACCATTCAAAGAGTCCGTGCTTGGTCTTGAAAGTCATCTTCCATGTATCTTCTTCTCGGATTCTAAACTGATGGTAACCTGATAAAACCATATCAAATCGGGCTTTGTTAATAAAGGTTCTGGGTTTTATCGTGCACTAGGCTAAACAATCGTTAGATAATGTTTTCAAATTAAACTACTAAACTAATAAATAAAAGAACTAAAAAAAAATTCAAGAGATTTTTGGGTTACTAATAGATTAAAGACTGGAGGGAAATGAGGATTCACCGTAAATATATACTTAACGTAAATACAAGCATAAATTACTCTTGGAAGAAATAATGATTTTGACCAAATGTCTATTTATCATTAATCCACAATACAAAGAGAGAAACCCTAGTTAGTAGAAAAGTACGAAGAACACCAAAATTGGGTTGGGAAAAATCTCTTTAAGAACTTTAATTGCTCAAATTAATTGATTATAAATTGAATTACTCTAAACCCAAGCTTCTTCCTTAGAACTCTTATTAAACTAACATAGATCTAGAAAAATAACCTAAGTCCCCTTTATATACTAGGGAACTAAAAATACAAATAGAATGCATCTCGAGGCTAAAGCACGCCTCAGAAATGCAGCCAACGCCAATCTTGTTTGAACGAAATAGGGAGTCGTTCGAATGACTTTATGCCAATTGGTCTAAAACCCTAAAATCTTGACAACTCGTTCGAACGGCATCCAAGCTCGTTCGAATAAAATTTGTCTTTGGGCCAAAATTCCCGAGATGCGAACATTGGTCGTTTAAACGAAATAGAGAGTCATTTGAATGAGTCGTTCGAACGAATCCAAACCTCGTTCGAATAACTTTAGATAATTTTCCAATTTTCCTAGATCCTCCTGGATCATGGCTCCCCCCTTTAGGAGCCTTGAGCTTCTGCTCAAGCTGGAACTGAAGATGTGGAAATGCAGCGCTGCTCATTTCCCTGTTGTACCACTTCGACTTACTAGGTAGCTGACCCTTCTTTCCAACTCGGAACGAGTCAATACCACTTCATCTTGTAGTATGAAATTTCCTCTCTTGAATACCATCCTCCTATGACAAATCTTATTTTTCCTTCTATAAGTCATCAACTTACGGTAGGCGAGTGTCGATTGTAGAGTTTTCATCTAAAAGAAATGGCTCAAATAGCTTTAAATACTCGGCAGTAATCACTGAAAACATCTGCATAGAAGGCGGAAAATCTAATTCATACTCACATGTCTTGCCTTGTAGTAACTTTCGGCAAAACACACTACGCCCCTTAGGATCATCATATCATATAACATATCCTGACAAAACAAAAGGCTGTATCTGCATATAAACCAACATATCAGAAGTAGTTGGTAATGGGGGTCGAGATAACCTATCATCCATTTTGTTGTCTATTCCCTTCTTATACTATATAATCAAGGGAAATTGTTTGAGAGACGACATCCCCTTCATCTGGCCAGCTTGTTGTAGCTTAGACTGTGTAGCAAAAAACTGGAACAGTTTGTGATCAGAATGCACCATAACCTCCTTTTGCAACTTCTCCATGTCAGTTTGTTGCTTATAAGACGTTGTCATTGTAGATAATACTCTAGCCGACGTACCCTATTGAACTGGTCGAATCAATAATACAAACTTGTCGCTCGCATTAACCAACTGCTTCACCCGAGTCGCCGTTACTAAATTATTTATGGTACATGCTTCTTACAAGCATTGATATGGAACTCCTTTCCCTCCTTCACAAGACGATACTTGTGAGCTCTACAGTAATAAATCACATCTCGGTTTTAAAGATAAGGTATACCCAAAATGACCTGACACACATCCAATGGAACGACCTCACACGTCACCTCATCAATAAACCTTTCGGTGATCACAAACTTAAATGTACACTGCATCGTGATCATCAAATCTACATCTTTCTGAATCCACCCCAAACCATACGGCTGAGGATGAGTTGTAGTCGTCAAACCCATCTTCTTCACCAATGCCATAGAAATTAAATTTTTCTGACTACCCAGATCTATAATAGCCTCGACTAAACTCTGCTTCACCTGAATACTGATATGAAAACGTTATTCCCGACTCTCTTCCTCGGTAACCAAAGTCTGTTGAAACATAAGTATAACCTTAGGATTTAATTTATCTAAATTCGGGAGGTCAACAACCTCTATGGCTAGTACATATCTATCTTTCTTACTCTCCTCCTCCTTCTGCCTAAGCTCTGGGTGAAGTTTCCAACAATAATTAGAAATATGCCCACTCGCTTTACAATGATTGCAATGATACTCCTTGGACGAAGCCCCCTCTTCTTTAGCCTCTCTTTTATGCTCGTTTTTCCAACTAGAATTGTACCCCGACTTGTTCTTGTTGTCCTCTTTGTCACTCTTCAAGTACTTTCCTTCAATAGCAATTGCCTTCACGGTAGTGTCCTCGATATTGGCCACAGTAAAGAGCTTCAACTCTCTTCTAATAATCTCCGATAAACCCCTCGTGTACTTCATGAATGCCTCATACTCGTTCACATCAATGTCTGAAACCAAAGCTTGGTTATGAAACACCATAGTGTACTCCTATACAGATTGCTCAAACTTTTGGCACAAATTATGTCATTTATACCATCTTTCTTGCTCAAACCTAATCGGATAAAATTGTTTTCGCACCAATACCTTGAATTCTTTCCAACTCAAACTTTCTACATCGTGGCATTTTCGATAAAATTTCTACCACGTGAGTGCATAACTTGCGAATTTCAACGTAGCAAAGCGTATTTGTTGAGTATTAGATTATTGGTAAACGGAAAAATAAGTTTCTAACCTATCTAACCAATTATCCAACTTCTCAGCATCGATTGAACCGTCGAATACCAGAATTTCAATTTTAAAATAAATACGAAGATTACGCATAGGATTCGTAGACTTACCAATAACCGATCGCTCCTTGTCGGATTCGGCATTACTAGAATTACTATCGATCTCTGCAAAATTATCGTCTTCATCCACCTCTTAACCCATTTCTTCCTCAAGCAGCCTCACCGTGTCGCTGAAGAAGACACATTCGTGTGGTTCGTGTGACGCAATTGTTCTACTAAGTCCCCTACAGTAAAAATTAGGTCGGAACTGTCATAAATGCAATTGTTCCATCTCCAAATCGTCATTCTTTTTCGAATTAGGTTTGCGATGAATCTTCAACGGACTCATGAGCTTCTCCTTCATTTGCTTGAGACGGTCACGTATAGAAGCCATAAACCACAATTAACCATCAAAGTTCGTAACTGGAAAACTGATACCACTTAATCCACAATACGAAGAGATAAACCCTAGTTAGCAAAAAAGTACAAAGAACACCAAAATTGGGTTAGGAAAAGTCTATTTAAGAGCTTCAATTGCTCAAATCAATTGATTACAACTTGAATTACTCCAAACCCTAAGCTTCTTCCTCATAACTCTTATTGAACTAACATAGATCAAGAAAATGACCTAAGTCCCCCTTATATACTAGGGAACTAAAAATACAAATAAAACACATCTCGAGGCAAAAATATGCCTCAGAAATACAACCAACCTCAAGCTCGTTCGAACGAAATAAGGAGTCGTTCGAATGACTTTACGCCAATTGGTCTAAAACCCTAGAAACTTGACAACTTGTTCGAACGGCATCCAAGCTCGTTATAACAAAACTTCTTAAAAACCTTATATCTACTAATTTTCTCAAAAATTCCAAACTTCTTATTCACAATATCAAACATTTCTTAGTCTAGAAATAACTTGTAATAAGGTATCATCAGCCTCATGCAATAAAAATCATTATTATAAAACCCTCAATACGAGGTCGTGGTTTTTAACCTATTTAAAGGTTTTCTACGCTAAATACATGTGTCATTTCTTGTTTACTAGATTGTAGTCACAGGTATATTGGTATATGGACTAATTTTAGGCCACGTCGAGCTCATGGAATTTGGCCATTACAATACTGGTAGTAGTATTGAACTACTGTTTCAAAGCACGATTGATCAGATGGGACTAGCTGACAAGGTACAACCCAATGACATTGATATCTATGGATTTAACGGCTTTAGAGAAGAATGTGTAGGAAAAATTATACTTTTTATTATGGCAGGACCAGCAGCAGTTGACATTGTATTTTATGATATTAATGAAAAATCCTGTTATTTGGGGATAATGGGACGTTGCTGACTATATAATATGCGAGCCATTCCATCGAACTATCATTTGGCGTTGCGATTTGAATTGAATGACGGCATTTACGAAATCAAAGGAAGTCAGAAGTTAGCTCTAGCATGTGAAAATTATGTTGCCATCATACCAGAGCCGTCGAAGCCATAACTCACTTAGTAATTACAAAAAATAACAGGGAACATTACAGAAAACTTTACAGTGAACTCTACATAAAACCAACTATCAAGTGCATAAATTACAGAGTACGTTGAAATCAGTGGGGACAAGGGAGGAACATTTATTGGCACTCTTCTGCCCACTGCACAATGAGATGCTCTTATCTAGTTCTTTAAAGATAACAGTAATGTCTTTGGTTAGACGTTTCATAAAATGTCAGGCATTAATCCAAATCTGGCCTGCCATAAGCTTAATTTGAAAGATAAAGCTGAAACTGCCAAACAAAAACAGAGGACTTTAGCACCAAGACTCTAAGAAGAAGTTAACAAAGAGATCGATAAGCTCATTGAAGTTAGTTTTATGCAAAAAGCTAATTATCTAGAATGGATCTCGAACATTGTGGCAGTACCAAAAAAATGGAAAGATCAAGGTGTGCGTGGATTTTACGGACCTCAATAAACATACTCCAAATGATAGTTTTCCACTTCCTATCATAAACCATCTGCTCGATTCTACTGCGGGACACGAACTCTTATCCATGATGGATGCCGAATCAGGGTGCAATCAAATATCTCTGTTGCATGACGATCAAGAGAAAACAACTTTTATTACATAGCATGGCTTATATTACTATAAGGTTGTGCCTTTCGGTCTCAAGAATGCAGGAGCCACTTATCAAAGATTGATGGCACAGATGTTCAAAGATTACCTTGGAAAAATAATGGAAGTCTACATTGATGATATACTGTGTAAAAGTCTCAAAATGAAGAACCATATTATAAATTTACACACTACTTTCAAAATTCTCTGTTTCTTCAAGATGTGACTCAATCCTGACAAGTACCAGTTCGGGGCCCAGTCAGGCAAATTCTTAGGACATTTGATTAAAAAGTAAGGCATAGAAGCTGATCCAGATCGTATCTGTATACTGTTGTTTATGCCTTCTCCAAAAACAAAGAAGGACGTACAAAAATTATCAGGCAAGATTGCTGCAATAAATCATTGTCTCTAAGTCCTCTGACCGATGTCGATGATTATTCGACCTATTGCGTTAAGGAATAACAAAAAAGAAATCTAAGAAGGATCCTGAGATCGAGTGGACAACAGAGTGTGAAGCAATATTTTAGGAACTCAAACGTTATTTGGGTAAACCACCAGTGATGAGTACACCTAAAGAAGGGGAAGAACTCACCATATATCTTGCCATTACCGATGATCATTAACTTATGTTCTAATTTGACTTGATGAGAAGACGGAGAAACCTGTCTACTTCATCAGCAAAACTCTCACTCCAGCAGAATCCTGGTATGCCAAGATCAAAAAACTGCTCTTAGCTCTCGTGTACTTGTTACCAAAGTTGAAAAAATATTTTCAAGCCCACTCAGCTCAAGTAATGACAAATTATCTTTTGTGAAGATCTTATCCAAATGAAAAAAATCTAGATGAGTACAATAATGGTCGGTAACTCTTGGCGAACATGACATCCGTTTCGAACCACGACATTCTAATAAAGGTTAAGCAGTAGAAGATTTTCTCGCAGACTTCCCAGTAAAAGATCTTGACTGGGAAGAAGACAGTACATATATTAATGAAGAATAGTTCGAGGAAAAGTCAGACTGGATAACTCAAAAGGGATGATGTATTTTAACTGATGGTTCTGCCAGACCTGCGGGATCAGGCATCGGAATCATACTTATCACACCTTTCAATGACAGGATCGAAAAAGTAATTAGATTCAATTTTAAAGTTACCAACAATGAGATTGAATATGAGGCATTAATTCATGGCCTAGATATGGCTCTCGAGTTTGGAGTTTTTGAGTTATCTGTATATACAGACTTCTTACTCATTATAAACCATTATATAGAGAAGTTTTAGAAGAAGGGAAAAATGATTGATTATGCAATAGTAGTAGCCACAGAATACGCAGATTTAAGAAGGCTACCATTGAACATTTGTTGCGTAGAGAAAACAGACATTCTGATTCCCTTGACTACCTGGCAGGAGTCCTCGGCACAAAAGCTCAATATCTCAAGATCGAAATACTATCCACCCCCAACATTAACATCATAAGCTCAAATTCTATTAATACTGAGGGTATTGAAGAGGACGATGACGATTGGAGACGACCTTTCCTTACATATATTGAACCTCAAAACAAGTTTGAAGGCAAACTCCCTAAAGATCCTACTGAAAGAAGACACGTGCCTGATAATGCTAAGCGATACGTCATGGCCAATAGTCTTCTTTACAAAATTTTGGTCACAGGACCGTATCTCGAGTGTTTATCGAATAAAAAGGCTAAAAAATTCTTACATGAACTTCATGAAGGCACTTGCGGTTCCCATGCAGCAGGACGATCTCTAGTCAATCGAGCTCTTACTCAAGAAGTTTTTTAGCCTAAAATGAAAGCTCAAGCCATTGAACTTACAAGAAAGTGTGACGCCTGCCAATGACATGGCCCCCAAATTCGAGCTCCAGCCTTGGAACTCCATTCTAGCAATATTGTTTGGCCGTTCAGAAGATGGGCCCTTGACCTCGTAGGAGAATTCCCCATTGTACCAGGCAAAAGGAAGTACCTACTAGTAGTAATAGATTACTTTACTAAATGGGTGGAAGCGGCCCCTCTGTGTCGTACACGAGAAGATGAAGTCATCAAGTTTTTATGGGAAACCATCATTATTCGGTTTAGCTACCCCCATCACATCAGAATTGATAATTGACCTTAATTCGCTGGCTCTAGAGTCATTGAGTTCCTCAATAAGCACAATATCATTCACTCTCCTTCTAATCCATATTACCCATAAGGAAATGCTCAGGCTGAAATCACTAATCGTACTATCGTGGATAAAATAAAAAAGTGCTTGACAGAGAAGAAGGGTAATTGGATCCAAGAATTACCATATGTATTATGGGCATATCGTATAACACCTCGGGTATCGACTGGATGTACGCCGTTCCTATTAGCATATAGTACTGAGGCAATAATCCCCGCTCAACATTATCACCCATTGCGCGACCATACTGCGACAGATGAAGAAAATGAATTTCAGTTGTCATGTAACATGAATTGGATCGAGAAACTAGAGACAGAGCAATCATAAAATGGGGAAGATACCACCAGGCTTTACCCCGATCTTATAACAAACAAGTTCATCATAAAGAGTTTGAAATAAAAGATTTTGTCCTCCTAGAAATCCCCAAACACAGAAATGAAGTCAATGCAGGGAAACTGATTGATAATTGGGAAGGTTATTTTATTATTGTTGGCAAAAGTGGCCTTGGTTCTTATGATCTTGCTATTAAATGTGGGGAATGAGTGCCTAATCCTTGGAACAAGAAAAGATTAAAGCTATATCGACAATGATAATCTATCACAGTGTACTTTTCTAAATAAATCTATCATCTTGTATGTTGATCTTACATCAATGAAATACTTATGTTTGATAACCATACATCTGAGTACTTTCTACTATTTCATACAGTACTGCATCTAAACATTCTTTGTTCATCAATTTTATAACAATGAAATACTTATGCCTGATTGCCTTACATTACAGTACTTTTCCAATATATCAAATACGTACTTCTATATAGAGATTACATATCTAAACATTCAAATTACCATTGGGTTCACCCCATTCTAATATATTGCAGATCGTTTATTGCTTTAGCCAAACTGATCCTCTAATACATTACAAATCATTTGTTGCCTTAGCCAAACTGATCATTTATTACATTTATTGATCGTCTGTTGCATCAGCCAAACTGATCCTTTAATACATTACAAATCATTTATTGCCTTAGCCAAACTGATCATTTATTACATTATTGATCGTTTGTTGCTTCAGCCAAATTGATCCTCTAATACATTATAAATTGTTTATTGCCTTAGCCAAACTGATCATTTATTACATTATAGATCATTTGTTGCTTCAGCTAAATTGATCATCTATTACAGTACAGGTCATTTGTTGCTTTAACCAAATTGACCCTCTATTACATTATAGATCGTTTATTGCTTTCAGTCAAATTGATCCTCTATTACATTACAGATCGTTTGTCGCTTCAGCCAAACCGATCTTCTATTTTCTAAAACATTTGTAGCATTAGCCAAACCAACCCTCTACTGTACGATAGCATGTGGAATCATTCTATAAAATAGATACCCAACTCATACATCACAATTGGTTTATCACAAGGTAAATACAGATCATTCTTATTATCAACAGTCCTACCTTTTTATACTTTATTCATAATATTTTCATTCGTATTGTATAAGTAATCCCGTATAACAATCACTATGCCTCATTGCTCACTCGAGCTGTCACTTGAACTGTCACCAGAAGGACTCCCAGCATTACATGAACTATTCCCATATAGACGAACAAGCATAAACTCTTGCATTCCTCCAATAACAATTTATTTTCCTTCCCTAATCATACTCTCTTTCAGAACTCCAATTCTTGACACTATGGGATCTAGGCACTTCGATCGAACCAACCTCATTTCGTACTGCACACACCTTTGGCAACTAAGCTGTCATATACAGTTCTACTTTCTGCTTCCAATCTATTGAACTTTGATACAAAGAATGAAATAACTGTTGTTATATCTCTCTCGTATACACCACTTGCCTCACTTTCACCTTTTTAGAAAGAATAAGCTCACTAAGTTTACCTTGAGCTTCCTTTAGCATAGCTTCCAAATGTTGATAGCGTTCATCCACTGTTTATTTTTCATTTATCGTATTAGCATTCTGAGCTTCTAACACTGTCATGAATTCGTCTATATGATAAATCATAGACATTGGCCCCTCCACTTCAGCCTCACCATAATTTATATTTACTATACTTTCGTCAAGACTTATTTAAGCCTTACAGAGATTTGCATCCAACTTAGTATTCGTGTCACGCAGTTTCGTGCTTTCCACTTGATACTCTAAAATATTTAACTCCAGCGATTGAACGGTATGCTCTAGCATATATACCTTATCCTAAGTCTTATTTATGTTTTTGTTATGTTGACTACGGGTTTCTTCTACCTTTTTTATCATCATATTTGCAACCGACCACAATACTTCATATTTTCGAGCACGAGCTTTTGTCTCTATAACAGTTACTCGCATATCAGCTATCTCCGCCTTCAACATATTTACCTAAAATTGCAAGTCTTTCACATTACTTCCTTCCTCCTCTAACACTGCCAACAGTTTTGTAATTTAAGCTCGAACGGATATCAATTCCGCCCCTTGTTGGCTAGTTTGTCCCGTAGTACCTAAAAATTTAATATCCTTTTTCCGTTTAACTTCCTTTAATCCCTCAATCTTTTTCAGTTGAGTGGCTAGTTCAGCCTCTTTCTTTTGTAGTTTATCAGTCAAACAAATTACAGTATTTTTCTCTTTTGATATCTTCACCTTCATTTTATCTTCTAATTCAGTAGCACTCTTTAGTGCTCCCTGACACGAATTCAGTTTAGCCTTCAATTGTTCGTTTCGAACACGTAACGCGTCACATTGACTCTAAACAGCTACCAATTCCACCTGACATGACATTTCACATTTATAATAGTTTGCTTATACAAACAGATTGCATATCACAGTTAACAAGTTTAATCAGGAACATGATATCTGAGTAATATCGATACATTATTCTATTTATCATTACAGAAAACATATTTCATTTATCATCAAAAGGTAGTATACAAAGATCTAACATATATGCAGGGCCGATAAAAAACTAGAACACCATATTTTTGCTTCTTCGAGATATGAGAGGACTGCCCTTTATCTCTCGAACTCTTTCTATTCGTTACTTGAACATCTATAGGAGCTATAAAGGTCATCACCTCCTGCTGGCGTTGTTTGTGTTGCGATTGGGGTATCAGACTCTCGACCTCCTCCTTATCCTCTTCTGACGACAATTCCCCCGATCTAAGAATGGGGTTTTCACCAATAATTTCCTCTTCATCTTTGGTAAACCACATATTTCTGGCCTAGGCATTCTCAACATCAAAATCCATCCCACATTCCGTTACAAACTTCCTAAAATCGTTCTCTACCCTCGTCAGTTCTCCTTCATAAAAATCAATGACACTTTCTATATGACGCTCATGTTTTGTTCGAGCTGTAACTTTTGCTTGCGACGGATACAGATGCTTCTTCAACTGTATATTGTCCTTGTGCAGTCGCTTGCACATTTCATTTTACAATACATATATAGCCCTCACATCAACTTCTTCCTTCATTCGAACAATTACTTCTTTTGATAATCGCGTCGCTAAAGATATTTTTTGCTCAACATGTTGCGATAATACATCTTGTAACTCCTTTAACTCACCCTCAAATTGCTGTTGAGCCTCTATTTGCTCTTTTTTTATCCTGAAAAATACAATTCTCATGGCCTTCCAATCCTAAATAAAGCCAAACATATCAGATAAAGGCTCTACGTCATCCCATATAACAGACACACCAGCTCGAGCTAAAAAATTTCTTACCTTTAACTATGATGATTACGTGTTTCTTGAGCTAAAAATGTAACTCGAACTGGGTCCAGAACTACACCTTTTTCCTTCAAAAGCTCTATATAAGGTTCTTTTATATCTCGTTTACTATCTACTTTGACCACGAAATACAATATCAGAGCTATCAACATACTTTAACACCTAGCCTTCTCACTCGGGTCATTAAAATAGGTCAACTCTTTTGGTTTTCGAACTAATATCCCCATTTCCTCTTCCTTTCTTAACACCTCATCCCTTTTTCTTTTTATCTTAGCATATCTACACTGGAGGTCATATTACTCTTTAAATTTTTTCTCTTAATTGAATTTAAATTGCCTTATCTTATATTCAGTTTTATTAAGTACCTGTTGAATACCAGTCACAGAATCCCTCACTCTACTCAACGTTATCTCCAGTTCAGAATTAGTTTTTTTCAATCGCTCTATCTCCTACACAAATTACAAATATCTTGTTATTATACAGACATTAAAGAAGAGCATATTAAAATGTGCCTATCAAAATTAACAGTTTACGATCATACAGAGTACACTTCCATCAGTGTTAAGCGAGCTATATAGTTCAAAGACAAAGTATCATAGATTGGTTAGGGATTCTTGTTAATTTTTACCTCAGAAGGAGGATTCAATGTCCTCTCAGCCCCCACAGTTGGTTTAGTTGGTGTAACAACTGCATTGGTCAGGTCAGCAACATCAGCCTCAACTTTACCTTCTACCTCTGCAGGAAAGTTAATCTCCATAAATTTATCAGATCGACCCAGTTCTACATCAGCAAGAATCAATCCGAAAAAGTAATAAGATTGGACGAAGCAGTCTCTTTCCGCCTTCAATGCCTTACATGATCGCGACATAATGCCATCATGCTCAGACAACATTCTATACTTCTCAACATCTGTAGATCTCTTCTCTTTCCCTAGCTCGAGCTTAGCTTCGAGCTCCCTAATATAAGCCGATTGGGCATCAAATTTTAGAGTAAGATTTCCGAACTCCTAGCTCCTCTTATCAAGGCACTTCGTTGCCCCCTTCAGTAGCATCTAGAGCTGCCAGTACAAAAAATACACAAACACAAGTTCAGAATAACAACTCTTAGTCCAAATACAAGATAATTAAAGATTTCAAACACATACCATGAAAGTATGTTCATGATACTCTTCATCGAGCTGCTTCGAATCGGTCCCAGCCATCAGGCAGTATTTTCGCTCCAACTCTCACATCTTGGCCGCGGTATGAGGATTAGTATGAGAGCTACCCTCGTCCTCGTCCCTGTGCCTCTTTCTCTTCAACAAGTTCTTCTCAGCCTCTGCAGGAGTATCTGTACTCACTTCCTGTCTCTCCTCCACATCCTCAAAAATAGTTTTTGCGATATCTTATTCAGTGGTCACCACCCCAGTAGCAGGCGTACTCTGTAGAGATGACTTTCTCAACCTCCGAGTAATCTGTTTCATGTTTTTAGGTGTAAGAGGTGGAAGACTAAGGACATCATAAATAATCAAACGACCTTTTTCCTCAGCCATAGCTCATTTCTCATTTCTCGTGAGCTCGCTAAACTTTGGGTACTATGGAATCTACCCTCTTATCCCTATAGATACCTAGATCACCAAGTACCTGTTTTAACTCGACCTGATCATGAGCAACGCAGTTGAACAAACTATTATTATCATGCACCAATAAAGGATTGGGTTCTTGCAAAATAAGGAGCAAAACATTATTTAACAGATCAAAGACATGATAATGGTTAGTCGAACATTGATCAACGTTACTTACTCGGGTTATAATATTTATGGTTCAAAATGAGGGTTGATTAATCTGGAGCCTGCATACAGTTACCCCCTACCCATACAAGTGATCACTCTGTGGTATACCCGCAAATTCAAAGTCAATTTTTTTTTTGCCTAAATGAACCACTATACAGGTAACCACTACTTTGACCTTTGACATATTTCGATTTATAAAATTTTAACACATTATTGGCTTTGAACTGCTTGGTAGTCCCTTCCTTTCTCCATTTATCATTCAGTGCCTCACACACCCTCATCATCTTATATACATTCCCATTCAGCTGAGCAGGGCAACACTGCAATACATTCATAACCCATTTTTGAAAGAAGGTAAGAATAATTCTAAAGCCATACATGACCAATTCAAGTAACATAAAAACCCATCATTCGGCCCTACTAGCCCGAAGCCATTATAGTACGAGAGATTAACATCCTCACGAATTCCTCTCTCTCTTTTCCACTTCTCCAAACAAGGGACTTGGTAGTATACTGCCTCCTCCCCTTATCCAGGGACATAGTCTCTAAACCAGTGACCTTGGTCCACTAGATAACTTCCCCATTCTCCCTGTAATTTCTTGTTGTATTTCAAAAATTATTTTGCTACATCTACTCCCTCCGGGTATATGACAAATAATTTATCTTTCTCTCTTCTATCCTCAATCTCTATCACTTTCTTTATTTTACCGATTTCCCTAAATTCTATAGTCACCTTTATACTATTTACAGTCTCTTTCATGGCATTATGCTCGTCCTCCCTCCCCGATGATTATGTTTCCTCCAAACTTGAAGATACTACAAATTTACTCATGGGAATTCTAGGTTTGGAACGCATACTGGACCTACAGATGCACAAAATATTTTATCATTATCTCTACTTTACATATTACACCCTACACACATTAAAAATAGCCCCACCCATATTTCTACCCAATCAGCACGTCTACTTTACAATTTTCCAAAACAATAAGCAATCATTACAAGTTTCCCTCTTCTTCTCCAAACAAGCATTTTCTCTCTCTACAATCTATTTATATACCAAAGTTTATACACTACAGAACTCCCTCATCAATTACTCAAAGATCTTATAAACCCTATATTTACAAAACTTTTGTATCCCTCAATCTAAAAGGATAAACATACAATATCGCACAGATTACTAACAATAACAAATCAGACAAATAGAGACATATATCACCAACCTATACTTGAAGAACAACAATCTTCCACTTTGCCCGACCATCTTACTGAGAATGACCGCTCCCGTCACTTTTCCAACAGTTTTATATCACTCAATGAACCAATCCCTCTCAGATCATACTCAGAACTCAAACATTTCATCTTTTTGGAGATCAAATTTGTACAATTTTTCTCTCTCACTGCAACTATTGATAATTTATAAGGGAGAGAAATACGAGTTTTTATACTCTCCCTCAATTTACGAAATAACGGCTCCTTCAGACACGTGTCAGTCACCCCTACTATCTCTACAGGTACCTCTTTTCCGTTAATAGAATCATCACGACTTCAATGATAATGTCTATTGTCATCACGTCTGTCTCTATTGACTGCCATTATAAAAAATTTCCCCACTTCCTCAATACAGTACAAATGACCAATCACCTTACTTTTATACTATACCAAGATCGTACGACATTCCTAAAATAGTTCAATATTTAAAATTTGAAGATATCTATACAGTTGTTAAAATCATACAACTGTCATTCATAATATTTACACACAGAAAAACATAATACTTTATTCTTATTCATCTCATATCGATGCAACAACTATGCCTCATTCTACATATAATAGATAACATAAACATATTACCGCAAAATAGATTACTTATTTAATGCGAACTTCCACAGTTCGATCTTACATACTTCTGTAGTTACATTTAAAGCAGCCTGGATGGTTCACCTCCCCTCATGGAATTATCTCTCATCTTGCTGCATTTGCATCCTCATTAACAAGTTTGTCACATGCGAGTTGTCAAACAGTCATTTCTCGTACCGTGGCATCCAATAGAGACCTACGAAACACATCGTACCAGAAAATGCAATTATACTTTGCACGCCTGCCTTCATCATCTAGGCCGATCAAATTTAATGGCCATTTAGGTAGCACAACATCATAAGGCAGTCGACTAAAATATCGCCCACAAAATTCAACAACTTTGATATGGAACCTACCGTCTGTTGCATGACGAGCATGCTGAGAGTGCGTCCTCACCATGGTTACTCGCACTACCTCCACAGTAAATTATCCCTGTAGAAGATACAATACATCGCAGCCAAGAATCACTACTTTATATAGTCACCAGGAAGATATTTGAAAATCCATATGACCCCACATATTTTGCTGAAGGGTATATTTTTCAAGAAAAAATTTTGGGACAGCAAAATATCAACATAAAATCAAGAATATTGTGACAGGTCATTCTTTCTATATTATGAAATATCTCCTTGGAATTTATTTACACAGATATGAAGATGACAACATACAAAATCAAGCAAGTTTAGCAGTAGCACCTACATATCAATATCAATTCTTTTTACAGTTCGAGACATTTTTTAGCCAGTTTGAATACATAGATCGCAGAAAACCGTATACCTTTACATCCACCCAGTCATCTCACATAAATTATCTACTTCCTATCATCACATTTTTGAGCTCCTCTAATTTTTCAAGTCTCACCTATCACTGCAATTTACCGATATCCACACTAAAATCTTTGCAGTTCACTTTTCCCCATCATACCCCATGATAAACTAACACTTATTTACAAACTTCTATTTTCCAGTAGAAAACTATACAAATAAGTTTGAAGCACAGTATCAAGATAACATAACGATGACATTTTATTAGTTCAAAATTTTCTTACAGATAAACTATCATTCCAGACAATATAAATATTACTTTCCAAATTACATCAAACAGCAGTTCGAAGTGCCTCTCAGCAGTCAGCGAGGAAGAAGATGCAAAATTAAAGTAACTTCCAAACTCTGATCCCATGCCTGCAAGGACCAGGAAATAGTGGAACTGGAAATCACAGATGAAGGATCTTCTTCAGGGCCAATATCTATAGTCCATGGAAAAAAACCTCCACTATCACCACCTCTTCCACCATAACCCCCACCTCTCTGCATGCTAGAGACAGACGAAATGTCATATTTCTTAGCAAGGACCCACTCACTAGTAGGATACCGGCGAGACTCCCTCGGACGAACATTTGCCACTTCATCTTCAGTTGTAATAGCCTCCTCCGCCAACAACTGAATCCCATTTAAGCACTCTGCCTCAGATGTCAACAGATAATAGAAATGTACCATATGATAATAATCATCCCCCGCCTCTATCACCTCTTCATATGAGTTATAGTGATAGGTAGGCGACACAATAATTGGTATCGGTAGATGTAAAGGTTGGTATCCCAAATTCCTGATACACAGTTCTTCCATCTTTCTACGAATCCTAGACTCCAGAGATTGGTTCCTTGTAGTTACCATACTCTCAGCAGTTAGAAGATTTAAGTACAGAAACAAAAACAAAGGAAAAATAGTTCAAAGACGAAGACTTGGTTCATCACATACAACTCAGAGTGCTCTTTATACTATGATCAACATTTAAGCCAACTCTTCAAATTCCCAACATCAGAAGGATTTCCCATGCAACAACATTGACTAGAACCATTGGTTTTAGAAAACCCAAAAGTTATAAACATATATTCATAAATATGAGCTGTAAATGATTCCCAGATATTTACTGCAGCATTGTTGATACTTCTCAACTAACAGCACTCGCCCACAATGTTTCTCGTACTGTTGGCTGAGAGGGGGCGGTTGTAGTGGCTTATTCTGCATCTCGGACTCATGATCAATCTTCAACCAATATACAAACTTGCAACCTTATCAACAGTACACGTGGCACAACTATAGCACAATCAAAATCAAGACAGCAACATCAGAA
Source organism: Kingdonia uniflora (assembly GCA_014058105.1). Taxonomy (NCBI): domain Eukaryota; kingdom Viridiplantae; phylum Streptophyta; class Magnoliopsida; order Ranunculales; family Circaeasteraceae; genus Kingdonia; species Kingdonia uniflora. The sequence continues at coordinate 192,052 of JACGCM010000989.1, forward strand.
AACATTTATAACATAAATTTCTCAACCAACACCACTCGCCCACGATGTTTCTCGTGCTCTTGGTTGAGAGCCGTCTTGTAATAGCTTATTCTGCATCTCGGACTCATGCTTCATCCTCGACCTCATCAACATACATGAAGCACTACTAAAAATATATTCAGTATCCATAAGTTTTAGTCATCACTTTCGACCTCTACATCAACAGATCGAGTTAAGCAAATGTATAATCATCAATAAATCCGTAACGCAGCAACAGAGATAAGAACGTTACACAATCTGGTCAAAGAATATCAAACATATATTCTGTAACGTCCATCATCAAGAATCTTAATGGTCATCAAACAATCATATTATAAGACTTATAAATAGGACCAAAGAATTCCAGATGAGGGGCGGATGAACTCTCAATCTAACATTCCATATACTCAGAACACTCATTGTAATAAGCTAGCAATCTCAATAATATCACTCTCTCTCTCTTTCTTTCAAAATCCTCAAAAGAGGTCATGTTTTTTAACCTATTCAAAGGTTTTCTACGCTAAATTATCTTGTTAGCTATCACTTACTATTTTTGAGCATTCTAAACACATCTGGTGTAAAGGCTAAGTTTGAATCCTAAAATTAGGCTATTACAGGTTGTGCAATAGCAAGCCCAAGCTTATCCATCACAAGACCTAACTCGTGATCAAACGCTACCATACCTAGACCAAGCTCAAAGGGGTCTAATCCAGTTCCAAGAACCCATATCAGATCCACCAGATTCGAGTTTAAATTTGTATACCAAGTACTTGGGAAACTATCAAAAGGTCTGACCCACAACACATGGACCATACAACCCAGATTCAATTATGTTTGCCTTTCAACAACAAACTGCCTTAGATTTAATTGATACCGATCCAAGGCCACCAGAAGGATTCGAAACCCAAACCCAGAACCTTTGGGCTCGTTGGGTTGGGCTTCGCAAATTTCTTCATGGCCCAAATTTTGAGGATATTAACCCACTATGGTGGGCACCTCACGATGCCATTGCTGTCAGCAACATCCTCAACAGAGACCGGCCAGTAAAACCATTACCAAAAGGAACGGTTGATCATAAAGGAACTTCCCTTCTCGTGATTTTTGTATTGCCAGATATCGAGCTACACCAACATCACCGACCAGATACCTCGACATACCGACCATCTCTGAGATAAAGAGGCTTGCCAACGACAACAGTAGCTAATCGATAGGTACCACCACCGGAGACAACCCTGTTAGCCACCCGTGGTGTGTCTCTCCCACCGACAGACCCATACCATAGTTATCCCTATACCAACACTGGTAAACGAACTACACCAAAGACGAATCCTAGGTACAACTTTGAGTTTTGACCTCCCTATGGAGATGGATAGGAGCCGCATGATGATGATGTGTTTGGTGTTCAATCGAATGGGAGGTGTAGGACTACCGGTTCTCGTTATATGCAAGCTAGAGAGAGAGGGGCAATTCAATGGGCGAGAATGCTACTGACAATATCCAATTGGTTTACTTCCCCGCCCGCTAAGGCATAAGTATGCTATGACTTGGCTAGACGATGAGTACAGTTTAGACTATGAGGAAAAATAACGACGATAGCCGCGACGAAAGGGTAAAGACAATGACATTGAAGCCTTGACCAAAGCTATTTCAGAATAGACGCATGATGTTTACCTAAAAGTGTCAGAGTTCACTAGAAAATCTGACGCGAACGCCTTTATCGAGTGGTTGGATAAAGTTGAGCATATATTCAACTAAAAGAAATATGGGGATCTAAAATTGGTTATGATCATTGAGTCCAACCTTACAGGTTTTGTTCTCACTTCAACAAGCGAGGCGTACATCAGGTTACAGTCCTATTTTGGAATGGTGGAAAATGCAGGGAAAGATAAAGGAGAGGTTCATCCCTATAAACTACGGTGAGGTTTCATTTGAGAAACTTCAGTCCCTCAAAATGGATCTCTCTTCCCTTTATGATTGTACTGATCAGTATTATCTCCTTGAGGCACGTGCACGAGTCCATGAGACTGAGCAGCAGTGGGCTAGTAGGTTTAAATCTGGTCTGACGAAGAAACTTTAGGAGGCAACAACGCTTTAACCTATCTTTTGTCTTGCTGAGATTGTATAATTGGCCAAACAGGCAAGCGAGTTACATGCACAATATTGCTTTTTAGTTTTAGCAGTAACACCAGCAGCCATAGCTATTCCAGCAACCACTGTACCACGTACCTTTGTCTTAGGTAACTATTATGGATGTAGAAAATTGGGGTACGAAAAACGTGATTATCCTGCATTTGCTAAAAAGATCAGTCTAGTCATGGATGGTATGCGTGAGAGCAACAATTCAGTGTGTTCTACATGATAAAGATGAAGAAGAGATGGGGATTCACACTACATTCATGCGCAATTCCTCTGGAGTACCACCCATTTGATTTTGTAGGCAAAATCTTCTCAGCCACCTCCCTTATAGGGTCTTCCACCCCGTGTGAGACTTATGTTTAATTTCATGTTAGTTTATGCTCTGTTGGAGAGGTATAATATGGGTTATTAACAGTTTCTAATTTTTAGGTTAGTTTCTTAATTGGATAGGTTAGGAGAGTTATAGTATGAGTGAACTTAGGAAAACCTAGGCTATAAAGGAGATGGTGGTATAATTTTAATACTCAGTTGTTAATGAAAAGTTGATTTGTTTAGTAGAAACTAGTAGTTTTCTCTAACTCTCAAGCACAACGTGATCTTCTTATGAATCTTGCTTCCATATTCGTAGTAATCACGTCAGTCTTAATATAGAGTTAACAAATACTTTCTCTTCCCAATCAGCCTTTATGTGTCCATCTACATGTACCAAATAGTTATAGAATTTGAATGTCTTACTACTTGAATCTTGAGAAGGTCTAGTTCTAACCACTACAGCACTGTGGTCAGACACCCCTGCATTAAGAAACTCAGCTTAGGCATTAAGAAACATATCTATCCAGTCTTTATTAGTAAGGGCTTTATCAAGTTTAGCTAAGACTCTTTTACTGGGGAAAATATTCCTATTTGACCAGGTGTAGTTACAACCTTTGCATTTAAATAAAATATATTATTTTTGGTCAGCCATTCTTGTTGTCTATCAACACTAGTACTAGGACAATCTTTCCACCTGCTTTGTCAAGACTAGATATGACGTAAAATCAAGTCGCGGAAGTGGAAACTTGAAGATAACAAAAACCTAATTTTAATTCGGGTATTCTCTACTAAACTCAAAACTCAATAAAAACTAAATTATAGCTAAACCTGAAGCTTTATTCAATAACCACCGAGAAACAAATAACCTAGACCTCCCCCTTTTATAGAACATAAGAGGGGTTAGAATTAGGAACCTTAATTTTAATTGAAATAAAATTCTACTTAAATTGGGAAACTGCTAATAACTTTGGTTGGGCATCTCCAGCAGGCTTTAAGCTAAAAACTAAAATACAAAACATTAAAAACATTAAATAAACATAGGTCATACGATGGGTGGATGACCCTATAAGGGATGTGTCACATCAAACCCTTCGTCTGAGAAGATTTCGTCCACAAAATCAAGGAGGCGGTACTCCAGAAGACTCACGTACGTATGGAGTACGCATCCTAGTTTTTTTTTTATCTTCATCTTGCAGAACGCGCTAAACATTTTAAAGTCTTCCGTAAAAAATTTTGTACCCCGAGACTGTACCCGAGAGCGGGGATGCGATACTGCCACCGACATTTCTATGTCGATTACTGCCCAATATTGAAGAAGGCATTGAGATCCACTTCCCGAAATTTGCCAAAAACCCCTCCTAAAATAGATCAACGATCTCTTTCTCAATCGTCAAACCTACAAAATCGTAAATTAGGTTTTCAATTGCAACCGTAGCACCGGCTAGAGCTTTGTTGGGCATCACCCACTGGACCAGAGAGAGAGGCTCTTGTCCTACAATTGCCTCTCTCATCGTTCTAAAAATTACAACTGATTTTTGTAAAGTTTGCAAACCAGCGTTAATTTCGGTCGAATCATTTTTTGAATTTGTTGTTGTGACGACGACAGTCGTAATGACTATCGGAACCCTGGGATTGTTGGTTCTCATGTTAACCATAACCTTGCCTTCGTCGGTGCCACTCGTGGCTCCGATTGTGGGGATCTCCGTCACTTCTCCCAATTCGGCACGTGGGTTTTCCTTGTCCGTGTTTTCCGTCATGGTTTTGGTACTCCCAACTTGGGGGTTGCTCTCCAATACACCTAGAGGAAAGAGTTAAGGTAGAGGTAGTTGTAACATACCGTAACTCACGGCGACGTTGACGAACTCGCCAAGTTGATTCTTAAGTGTCGCGATTGCTTGCGCGGTTTTCTTGGCATCTTTTTCCACCGCAGCTCTTATACGAAACATCGTTGATATCGATAACTTGACTTTTCCCAAAACTCTAAACATCACTCAATTGCAACCATAGCAACGCAAAAACTACTGTAGTAGTTACCCGAAATAATTGTTGTAGTAATCGAAACACTGTAGCAGTCCTCAAAAATCACGGTAGCAGTTCCCAAAAACACTGTAGCAGTCGGTGTAAAAAAATCCGCAAAATCTTGCTAGTTCTGGTACCAATTTGACGTAAAATCAAGTCGCCGAAAGCGAAAATTTGAAGATTACGAAAACCTAATTGAAATTAGGGTTTTCTCTACTAAACTCAAAACTCAATAAAAACTAAATTATGGCTAAACTTGAAGCTTTATTCAATAACCACCGAGAAACAAATAACCTAGACCTACCCCTTTTATAGAACATAAAGGGGTTAGAATTAAGAACCTTAATTTTAATTGAAATAAAATTTTATTTAAATTGGGAAACTGCTAATAATAGGCTGGGCATCTCCAACATACTTTAAACTAAAGACTAAAATACAAAACATTAAATAAAAATAGGTCATAAGGTGGATGGCCCTATGAGGGATGTGTCACATCAAGATAAAGGAGTGTTAAAATTTTTAAACTTTTTGAGTTATTTTATGTATATTTAGTGTGGTTCTTCACACGTAAAATGACCCTTGCTATTGAAAAAATATATGAGCATCTGTTTTCTCTCCTCTTCCTCTTCTTATCTTCTTCTTTAATGGTTTTCTCTGGAAAACAAAAACTCATTTAGGTTCTGACGTAAAAAAACCGAATTCGCTTTTTTAAAATCCCTAGATGTGAATCTAGGATACATTAAAACTTATGAATAAGTGAAGGATCGGCGTTTACCTTATTGTTGCTGGATTATTCGGGCTCTTCTCTTCTACTTTTTTGGCTTTTAATTGGCAATTTGATTGTTTATTATCCTTTTTTAAGCCGACCTTCACGTCCATTATTCGTGATTTTCACCATGGTTGACTCAAGTAAAAACAAGGATAATGATTTGGGAAAACAAGTTACATATATGAAACTCAACCCGAAAAATTATCTAGTTGGTCTCATGCGTTTTAGCACTATCTTCGTGCTCGTAAGATGATGAAGTTATTGACTAGAGACCCTCCATCTTTGAAGGAGGCTAATTATGAAGGTTGAATGAGTGAAAATTATATGGTTTGCACTTGGTTATGGCATAGTATGGAGACCTCTGTTTCGGCGAGTGTGCAATTTCTTAAAACCGCAAAGAAAATATGGCTCTCTTTGAAGGAGAGTTATTCTTTGGAGAAGAATTTGTCTCGCATTTTTTAACTGTAATATCATCTATTGGCTAGCGATTTGAATGAACAAAAGAAACATCGTGAGGAGTTTCAGATCTCTTTGCTACTCAGCAGTTTGAATTCTGATTTCAGTTTCTATATGGAGCAAATTTTAGCGGGCAAGAATCTTCCAACTGCAACACAAGCTTATTCAAGACTTCAAAAGGAAGTCAGTTGATTCTACGGTAAGTTTGCCTGCTGCTAATACTGATTCGGCTAATAATTCTGGTGGTCACAGTAATGATGGTAACCACAAAGTTTGAAAATGTTCTTATTGTGGAAAGCTTGGACACGTGGAGAGTTATTGCTGAGAAAATATGGTAGACCTGCATACACATATTAGGTTTTTGATGGTTATTCTCCTTCTGTGCTTGATCTAGTTCCACCATTTTCTACAGGTTACACGACATCTACAAATTCTAAGTAAGATTTGATGTCCCAACTTAACTTACTCAGCTCCTTCAAAAGTTGAATTCCTAACAATCGGCTTTTAGCTCATCTACGACAACTATGGCACAATCAGGTAATCATACATATATAGTTGCCAACCCCCCTCCATTCTCTTAGGCCATTGACTCGGGAGAAAGTTTTCATATGTCTGGTAAACCCTCTCTCTTTTCTAAATTTTGCTACATTAACTCTAGTATTTCTCACGTTGATGGATCTTCCCGACCCGTTGTTAGGAAGGGTGATTCACATCCTACCAAAAATCTTTCTCTCTCATCTGGATTATATGTTCCCAATTTTCCTTTTAACCTTTTATCTGTAAATCAAATTACAAAATCTTTCCAATGTTCAGTAACCTTTAATCAAATTACAAAACTAGCTCCACGGTTGATTAAATATACTTTTCTCCGCTAGTCTCACACTCAAAAAGGATATCGTTTATATTCTCCGGTCTTTCATCGATATTATGTCAGTGCCAAGTAACCTTTTTTAGTCAACTGCTTTTTTCTCTTCCTCGTGCTGGTAATTTGATATTGATATTATTTCTTTTCAGGAGGAGTAAGCCTTGTTTTTCCTCTTCCAGTACCACAACTACCAGAACAACAATTGTGTTCTTCAACCTCCCTTTCTCGCCCATTGTAGGTTTATCAGAGATCCAAAGAATGCACTATCTTTCAAGAAACTTCTTCTCCACCTCAAGCCATGCAACCCTCTCCAGCTAAGGTCTCTCCAGCGTCTGATTCTTCAAGAGAGGTAATATCGCCTAATTCTAATTCTTTTAATCCTTCTGAATCTCATGTCTCTCTTGATTTACCTATTGCAAACCGTAAGGAAACTCGAACATGTCCTTTACTATATCGTGTTCCAACTACGTCTACAAAGCATCCTATAAGTAATTATGTCTCTCTTCATCGTACTTCACCTTCTTTTCGATGTTTCTCAGTTATTGTATCTGTTGTTTCAATTCCTTCATCTTATAAAGAAGCTCTAGAATCTCCTGGATGGAAGCTAGCTATGGATGAAGAGATGAATGCTCTTCATAAAAATCATACATAAGATATTGTGCCACTTCCTTCGGGGAAAAAACAGTTGGATGTCGTTGGGATTATACCATTAAATATCACCACGTTGGTTCTATTGAGCGCTTAAAGACTCAAGTAGTGGCTAAAGGTTATACCCAGACTTATGGTGTAGATTTTCATGAAATCTTCTCTCCAGTTGCTCATCTTAATTCTATACGCATTCTCTTATCTGTTATTGTTTGTTATAGTTGGTCTTTATACCAACTCGATGTGAAAAATGTGTTTCTACATGGGAACTACAAGAAGAAGTTTACATGGATTAACCACCGGGGTTTGAATTCAATGATTCTGATATTTTTCATATGAAAAAGACTATATATGCGTTAAAGCAATCCCCTAAGGCATTGTTTGATACACTTAGCGAGGTTTTGATTCGCCAAGGTTTTAGGCGATGTTATTCTGATCATTCTATTTTTGTTCATATCGATCTTCCAAGGGGCTTGTTATTTTGATTGTTTATATTGATGATATAATAATTATCGGCAGTGACATTTCAGGTATTGATAATGTTAACAAACATTTAAATCAAAGGTTTCATACCAAAGACCTGGGACTTTTTCGTTACTTTCTTGGCATTGAAGTTGCACGTTCAAAGTAAGATTTGAATTTGTTACAACATAAATATGTTTTGGATATCCTCTCTGAGATAGGTTTACTTGGTTCTCTTCCTGTCGATACTCCAATGGATCCAACGACTCCACTTGAAGCAAATCAGAGGGAATGTTTTTCCGATATCGGTCGTTATCGGAGATTGGTTGGGAACTTGATTTATCTTACTGTTACACGACCATATATTACTTACGCAGTTGGGGTTGTTAGTAGATTTATGCATGCTCCTGCGACGCTTCAGTGGGATGTCGTGATCTATATTCTTTGTTACAAAAAAGGATCTCCCGGAAAAGGTTTATTGTACAAACCTTCTACTACCATTGTTATATGTGGGTATTCTGATTCTGATTGGGCAGGTGATCACTCTTATCGTCGCTCAACTTTTGGTTAATGTACTATGGTAGGGGGTAATCTAGCTAGTACCATGAAGAAGTAAGAAGCAACATGTGGTTGCCCGATCTAGTGTTAAAGCTGAGTATTGTGCTATGGGACATTCAGCTTCTGAGATGCTTTGGGTCCGTTCTCTCTTACAAGAGATGGGAGTTATTGTATCTTCATCAATGGAGATATTCTGTGACAATAAAGCTGAAATTTATATTGCTAGCAATTTAGTATTTCACGAACGTATGAAACATATTGAGGTGGACTAACATTTTATTCGTGATTTGGTGATGAAGAAACACATATTAACTCATGTTTCTTCTTCCGATCAACTTGTAGATATTTTTACTAAGCCATTGGCTCGCCGATTATTTGGAATTATGTGTGTCAAGCTGGGCATGTTTGATCAGTATGCTCCAACTTGAGGGGGAGTCTTGGAGCTATTTTATGTATATTTAGTGTGACATTCTTCACACGTGTAATGACCATTGCAGCAGTAAGGTCGTTTGAAACCGACCAAAATGACTCAATAGTAACCAACATTGAATTTTACACACTAGTTGAGGTGGGTTGAATTTTTTAAGATAAACTAATCATAAAAAGCCATATGGCATAAGAGAGGAAAGAGAAAAAAAATTGCACGGACACTTTCAATTTAAAAAAAAAATCCATGCATTGCGAACCATTGAAACTACGACGTGGCTTAATCTAGAATGTCCATCTGAACTGCGCGCCATGACTTTTTAACGAACCCACCTTGCGGGTCTCTGAACCGACCCTCAAAGTGGGTTTATTTGAAGAAATGTGTGCCACCTAAGTGACCTCACTGATGGAGTTGGTTTTGGAAAAAAAGGGTGATTTGCCTCCTAAGCAAGTCGCCCTACTGCTGCTGCTCTAACCTAATTTTAATCTACACACTTCCACCTTTGCCTCTCTCTCTCCCCATCTTTGTTTTGATCTTAACTCGAACTTTGATCCAGGGTTCTTGCTGAATAGAGTTGATAGTATCAAGATCTTTCCACAATGTTTCCTTTAGCTGCATAGACAAAGAAGAGCATCAAGCTAGCTATAGCTCTTTTGTAGCAGTGAATGTACCTATAATGGTGAAAACTTGGGTGTTGGTGTCCAAACAAACCATCAGTCTCCCCTCATAGATACTATCACATCAAACAAAATCATAAGTAGGAAACATAGAGTTCTTAACAAACTCCTTTCTACTTTCTAGTCTTTCTAATCTTAGTTTCCACAAGCCGATTTATGGACAGTTTATTATCATCAATGAAGTTCCTAACCTCTTCTGCTTGCTTCATAGGGGTATTGAAACCTTGTGTGAGGGTTCCTTGTTCTCTGTTCGAACAGACTTTCGAACATTTTACTCATATGAGGGGTTTATTCGAATAAACTTTGGAGAATAGTTCGAATACATTTTGTCTGTTCGAACAAACTTCTGTAAAACCCATTTTTAAGATTTGTTTGAAGCTTCTAGTTTGCCTCGAGATCAAAGTGATTGTATTTGGCTATCCCAAGTATATAAGGGAGAGTTAGGTTTTTTAGAAGCCACATTTGGGGAGATCTTTTGTGGGAGGAATTCTTGAGAGAGGAACCTCATGTTAAGGTGTGAACTCGAAGCTATGTTTTGTCAAGACTGAAAACTGGTTAGATTCGTACGAACGATATTGTTGTCCGTTCGAACGAAGAGTCAAGCTTGGTGGAATTTGGCCCAGAAGGACAAATTCGTTTGAACGACTTTGTGACTCGTTCGAACGAGATTGGCGTTTAACGTTTTTAGAAGTTCCCTCCGGTTTAGAAGCTTGATTGTGAGACGTAGGAGTTTGCCTCGAGATCTGTACCCACGTAAATTAGAAGTTTCTAATCTTGGTGTGATCCCTCTATTATATAAAGGGGTACTAGGTTATTGTATTAATCATCTTGTGAGAGTTTAATCTTAGAGAAGCTTTAAGGTTTGAGAGACTCCATCATTAAGCTTTGAGAAAGCTTTGAGTGATCATTGTAACCTGTTTGATTTACATAGTGAATTGCTTGGGAGTGGTTTTTTATCTGAATAGATTTTCTACTTCCATCCTCTGGAACTTTTGTGTGTCTTATTGTTCTTGCTTGATTCTTGTTTATTCTCTTATATTGGTGTTTCTGCGTAATCGCTCTTGAGGAGAAGAAGTGAATAGTTAACTCGGATTCTCAACAATTGGTATCAAAGCGAGTGTTTAGGGATTGTTGTGGCGAAGAACGATGGCCGATCAGGAGAAGTTGAAGATCACGAAGTTCAATGGTTCTAATTTTGGAGTGTGGAAGATGCAGACAGAAAATTACCTTTATCAGAAGGATCTTGATCTACCGCTGGGTGGAGCTGAGATGAAGCCAGTAGATTTCGATGAAGCTAAGTGGACACGATTGGATCGCAAAGCGCTTGGAACCGTTAGGTTAGCGCTATCATCTCAAATTCTACACATGATCTCCAAAATTACGACGACGAAGGGATTGATGGAGACGTTGTCCTCTATGTACTCAGAATCGTCCAGGGCAAACAAGGTGCATCTTTTACGGCGCTTGTTTACTTTGAAGATAAAGGACAATGGTAGTGTGCAAGCTCATATCAGTGAGTTCAATACCATACATGCTCAACTAGAATCCGTGAAAATCACTTTTACTGAGGAGGTGAGAGCATGGGCTCTTCTAGGGCAGATGCCAAAAAACTGGGAAGGATTCATTACAGCAGTGAGTAACTCATCTGGGAAGGAAGACATCAAATTTGACACTATAGTCTCGTTGATTATGAGTGAAGAGAATAGGTGTGAAACATCTGAACCCTCTTCGAGTTCAAACGGCAGTATGTTGAACGTCGAGGAAAGATAGAGGTCTTACAAAAAGGGGCCAAAATTTGGAAGGGGTCGATCACAGTCAAGAAGGAAGTCTAAGCCACCCGGAGCGTGTTGGACTTGTGGAAAGAAGGGTTACTTCAGGCGAGATTGCAACTCTTCCTCTTCTAAGAAGATTGATGATGAAGAGAAATATACAATGAACCTTACTGAGGAGGTTAGTTATGACGAGGCTCTACTACTATCGTGTGACGATGTTAACGAATCTTGGATTGTTGATTCGGGCGCTTCCTTCCATGCTATTGCGAACGTAGGTTTTCTTACCAATATTGTTAAAGGCGACATCGGTACGGTCTTTCTTACAGATTAAAGTGCACGCAATATTACTGGAAAGTGAAACGCTAGGTTGTTGTTGCCTTCAGGGGGAACATTGGTTTTACAGAATGTGCGACTTGTACCTAAACTGGGGTGTAACCTAATATCGGTTAGCAAATTGGCGGATGATGCCGGATACGAGTGTACCTTTGGCCCAACCTTCTGGAAGGTTACAAAGGGAGCTATGTTGGTAGCTCGAGGCTTGCGACAAGGAACATTGTATATAACGCAAAACACAATTTCCACTATTTGTGTACCTACCCCGGGAATTGATACAAGTACGTGGCACAAACGGCTCGGTCATATGAGTGAGAAGGGGATGAAGATAATGGTAACAAAGGGAAAGCTAGAGGGTCTTGCTGAGATTGATCTCAAGTTTTGTGAAGAATGTGCTCTTACGAAGCAGAAGAAGGTTAGTTTCAAATTATCTCGAAGATCAAGGAAACCCGAAAAGCTGGATCTTGTACATACGGATGTTTGGGGGCCAACCAAGGTGTCTTCTCTTGGTGGTTCTCATTACTATGTTACTTTTATTGATGATGTTACTCGTAAACTGTGGGTCTACTTTGTGAGAAACAAGTCAGATGTGTTCGATAAATTCAAGAGGTGGAAGGCTCTAGTTGAAAATTAAACTGGGTTGAAACTGAAGTGTCTCAAATTGGATAACAGGGGCGAATACTGTAGTGACGAGTTTGAAGACTTTTGCACATCAAACGGGATTAGGAGGCAGAAAACTATTCCCGGAACACCGCAACAAAATGGTGTTACAGAACGCACGAACCGAACAATAAACGAAATAGCGAGGAGTATGAGACTCAACGCTGGATTGCCAAAGTGTTTTTGGACGGATGCGGTTAGTACGGCGACGTACTTGATTAATAGAGGGCCTTCGACGGCTTTGGACTTTGGAATTCCTGAAGGAGCATGAATCAGTAAAGAGGTAAACCTTAATCACTTGCGTATTTTCGATTGTATCTCATATGTGCTTGATAATTCAGATACAAGAACAAAGTTAGATGCAAAGTCGACGAAGTGCATTTTCATTGGATACGGTGGTGATGAGTTTGGGTACCGGTTTTGCGATGCGAAGAATCAGAAAGTTATCCGGAGCCGTAATGTTACATTCAATGAGGAAGTCTTATATAAATATTTCAAAGTACCTGTGAAAAGGATTCGAGGTGAAGAAGAGGAAAGTTTTGACATTGAAGATGATGAACCCTCTCGAGAGGATAATGAAGAAGTCGTTGTTGAGTCCGATGCACCGGATTAGAACGAGGAACCTAATGTTCTAGACATTCCAATAACACTTCGAAAGGAGCCGAGAGTTACGAGAATTCTGGCAAGGTACGTAAATTCTTTAAATCACTTGTTACTTACAGATGGTGGTGAACCTGAAAGTTACAAGGAGGCTTTAGATGTGGAAGCCAAGAGCAAGTGGGAGCTTGATATGGATGATGAGATGCAGTCATTGTCAGTTAATCGAACTTGGGATTTAGTTCGGTTACCAAAGGGGAAGAGAACATTACACAACAAGTGGGTATATAGACTAAAACAGGAATCTGATGGTTCAAGAAGATTCATGGCCAGACTTGTGGTGAAGGGCTTTCAACAGAAAGAGGGCATTGATTTCGGTGTGATTTTTGCTCCTGTGGTGAAGATGTCTACTATTCGGGTTGTGATGAATATAGTTATTGTTGAAGGCTTGCATCTTGAGCAATTAGATGTCAAGACAACTTTTCTTCACGACAATATTCATGAAGAAATATATATGAAGCAGCCAGAAGGATATTCAGTCAAGGGGAAGGAAGATCACGTGTGTAGGCTCACGAAGAACTTATATGGTTTGAAACAAGCGCCGAGACAGTGGTATTTGAAGTTCGAATAATTCATGTCCAGAAATGGTTATTCAAAGAGCAATGCAGATCACTGTTGTTTTATCAAGAAGACGGGGAACTTATATGTCATTCTACTTCTGTATGTAGATGATATGTTGGTAGCAAGTGCTGACATGGAAGAAATTGATAAGTTGAAAGAACAATTATTCCTGGAGTTTTCTATGAAGGACTTGAGTGTTGCAAAGCAAGTTCTTGGTATGCGTATTACAAGGGACAGAAAACGGCGAGAGCTGAAGCTATCTCAAACTCAGTACATCGGCAAGGTACTCAAGCGGTTTAACATGGATGGTGCTAAGGTCGTTAGTACACCATTGGGAGGCCACTTTAAGTTATCAAAAGATTGTTGTCCGAAGACGCAGAAGGATCGTGATGATATGAGGAAGGTTCTTTATCAGTCCGCGGTTGGTAGCCTAATGTACGCTATGATTTGTACGAGACCGGACATTACCTAAACAGTGGGAGTTGTGAGTAGGTATATGAGTAATCCAGGCCAAGAACATTAGAGAGCTGTGAAATGGATACTTAGGTATCTAAAGGGGACTCAAGACATGACATTGTGTTATGGGGGTTCTCATATATGCCTACAAGGTTTTGTTGATTCTGATATGGCGGGAGACATTGATAGGCGGAAGAGTACTAGTGGCTTCATTTTTACATTGGGAAGTGGTGCGGTTACATGGGTTTCTAGGCTACAGAAGATTGTAGCTTTGTCTACGACGGAGGCGGAATATGTTGCGGCTACAGAAGCGTGCAAGGATATGGTTTGGCTAAAAGGGTTGATGAAAGAGCTCGGTCAGGAACAACGTTCTCCTATGTTGTATAGTAATAGTTAAAGTGCTATACACTTAGCGAAGAACTCAGCTTTTCACTCTAGGACCAAGCATATTGATATTTGATATCACTATATTCGCTCGCTCCTCGAGGATAGTGTGCTGAAGCTCGTGAAGATTCATACTGATGTGAATCCGGCCGATATGTTTACGAAGGTGGTGACTTTTCAGAAGTTGACAACATGTACAACTTCTGTGGGTCTTCAAGGTTGAAGATCCGGGTACTGAGCAATTCATTTTTGGAGATCTAGAGATGGGCTACAATAGGTTCGATTTAAAGTGGGAAATTCTTAAGGTATGAACTCGAAGCTATGTTTTGTCAAGACTGGAAATTGGTTAGATTCGTTCGAACGATATTGTTGTCCGTTCGAACGAAGAGTCAAGCTTGATGGAATTTGGCCCAGAAGGACAAAGTCATTCGAACGATTTTGTGACTCGTTCGAACGAGATTGGCGGTTAACATTTTTAGAAGTTCCCTCCGGTTTAGAAGCTTGATTGTGAGACGTAGGAGTTTGCCTCGAGATCTGTACCCACGTAAATTAGAAGTTTCTAATCTTGGTGTGAGCCCTCTATTATATAAAGGGGTGCTAGGTTATTGTATTAATCATCTTGTGAGAGTTTAATCTTAGAGAAGCTTTAAGGTTTGAGAGACTCCATCATTAAGCTTTGAGAAAGCTTTGAGAGATCATTGTAACATGTTTGATTTATATAGTGAATTGCTTGGGAGTGGTTTTTTATCCGAAAGAATTTTCCACTTCCATCCTCTGGAACTTTTGTGTCTTATTGTTCTTGCTTGATTCTTGTTTATTCTCTTATATTGGTGTTTCCGCGTAATCGTTCTTGACGAGAAGAAGAGAGTAGCTAACTCGGATTCTCAACACCTCAATTGTTTGTAAAGATTATAACCTTGGTCTTGGAATAAACTCGCTGTAGGCAATTGCCAAACCACCTTAAATCTTTGTTATTGGTTTTGGTTGTGTATTCATTTAGCTTGTACGGTAACTAATCAGATCAATTGGAGTTCGGCTTCTGCGGCACGGCTCAACACCTTGTATTCCACATGATGAAACTTAACATTTAAAATGTTCGGTTTAAGAACATTACCAGCCCTGAAGTACTTGTTAGGGCAAGGGTTCACAGCTTCTCTAGCTTTCTTCATCTCTCTAATTTTCTGATCATGCCGGTTTTTTAAGAGCGTTCTCATATTCGCTTAGAATTATTCCAAACATCCAAAACCATGACTTCTGCACAAAATTATTTGGTTGGGCAACATTCGCATGTCCCCTTGAGTATTTCAGGGATGGACGTAACTCGTCCAAGTAGCAGCCTCACTTGTTCACGGCAGAAAATGACCTTAAAATAAAATCAACTATGGCCACTTCCTCGATCACTGAAAACTGTGTGTCTACCCATGGTTAACAGTTAGTTAATACTGTTACTAAAACCGTTTAATAACCCATGGTTAGCAGTTAAATGAATAATAACCCATGGTTGACAGTTAAATTTATAACTATGGTTAACAGTTTAGGAACAAAGAGTATAAAATGCAGAGAGAGTTTACTCTGTTTCATAATAATATCACAATTTGCTCTGTTTCATAATAATATCACAATATCACAATTTCCTCTGTTCCTTCTTCTTCTTGTTCTACAAGAAACCTTAGATTTCTCTCTTCTTAGCTAAATTCGAGTCTTCCAAATTCTGGGTTTTCAAGAAACATGTCTTCTGATCAGATTCTAGAAGTTGGTAGTTCTTCTAAGATTGTAGAGGTTGGTTGTTCTTCCGATATCGTTGCAAAGGCGACAAGTTTGGTCAATGAATTGGAAAGAGTGACGAGACTAGAGCTGGTAATACGTACACAAGACTTCGTCACATTAATGCTAAATACAATGTCGACAGTGTGGGAGGTGGAAAAACTGTCGACAAGTTTGAGCAATGAATTGCGGGCTTTAGTCGCAATAATCACACAGCAGGAACGGCAAAGCATCGGTAGAGATATATTCGTTAAGGCTCAAGATATCTTGGCTGCATTGAAAACTATGGAATTCAACGCTGGAAGCATCGATCCTCCGCTCTCGAAGCAACTGATGGTTGATCCTGCTATCTTGACTTCTGGGATGGTATGTGATTCTCTCGCATTTTAATTTTCTTTAGTGAATTCTTCGTTTTTACAACAATATTGCATGTTTTGAGATTCTTTATAATGAATGCTTATAAGTTTTTCGATTTTTAAGTTTTGTGGCAGTTTCATGTTAGTACTACAAGAATTTCCGTTATTTTATAAATGCATACAAATTCTTCGTTTTTTGATAATCTTTTTACGATTACAGACACGTAATGCCTGGGGTTCGGGAAATTTTAGAGTACGTATTATTGGTAGATTAATGCATGAACTTCTTCATTTTTCGCTCCAATTTCCATGTTTTTGAGGTATAATGCTTTAAACACAGGCTTTTGATTCAAGTGTGTGGGGTTATCCATTTTTGACATTAGATCTCATGGGGTTCAAAAAAACTGTAAAAATTTCAGTTTTTTGAGTAAATTTTTCGTTTTTCATACTATCTTGGTTCCTTGAGTAAGTTTTTTGTTTCCCATTTTTTTACAATCTTGTATGTGTGTAGGGTTATCCACTTTTGTCGTTTTTTGACGAATTGATGTTAGTATTGAAATAATATATGCTTTCCCCGTTAAGTCTTTCACTCGAATTTAATTTCAGTAGTTTTCATTTCTTTTTCTTATTTATGAATGCATCCAAGTTGTTTGTTTCATCCTTTGATCCAGTTGAAAAATTGCATTGTTCTGATGTTCACAACTTGATATGTTTTGTTGATACACAGACGTTCGAGCCGCAGAATATTCAAGCATGCTTAGACACAGGCTCTCAGATATGCCCTCTATCGAAAAATGAGAGGCAGCAATTTGATGACCTGATGCTCAGGCTCGAAAAATCTGGAATTTCTGAGCAAAAACAAGCAGCAAAAAAAATATACGAGTTGACCCTGGCCTTGCCTCAATTTCGTGCTCATTTTGCCAAGGAAGAACGTACCATTTTTGTCTTGCTAAGTCCACTCAAAGTGTTAGATGGGGATGTTGACGCGAAACTCCAAAATAATATTATTTCAACAGTCTTCCAAATCATAAATCACGTCGACGATAATATCAAAGTGTTTGCGAATAACCCAGATGCTATATCTTCTGTTATTAAGGCCTTGGGTACAGGATATGCAAATACAAGGGGTACTGCTGCATCCATCCTTTTTCTTTTGTCAATGTATAACGATAACAAGGTCGCTATTGGGGACTCTGGTGGTGTTACAGCCCTTCTAGATTTCATAGAAGGCGCGAAATATACAACCATGATGGATGCCATTAGAGCATTCTTTAACCTGTGTATTATCAGAAGGAACAGACTGAAGGCGATCGAACATGGGGCAGTAAGGGTGATTCTGAAGAAGGTGGTTTCGATCAGACTAAAGGTAAATGAATTGTGGGCTATCCTTCGTATGTTATCTATGCATGGGAATGCTATCAAGCAGATAATAGAACATGATGGAGTTCGCGTTTTGTTGCATGCAGTAGAAACGATGAGGCCATTGTTGAATGTTGTGTAACGATGCTTGATTGGATCTGCTCAAACGACTCTAGTAAGTTGACGGAAATCGATGAAGAGGATAAAAAATATGAGAAGATATCTCTGGCTGTTAACAGTGGGACTATGGTTGCTAGAAAGGCGGCTAAGAGCATCCTTACGCAGATTGACAAGGCTATATAAAGATTATGATCTTTTTCTTAAACCTCAGTCTACAACTATGATCTCTTCTAGCAAGTAATAATTTGGACAGTTTAATCCATCCCAATATTCAAACTTAGGACAGTTTGTGGGATTCTCTTTGTTGAGCAGACATCTTGAATGGTTTACTACTAGGCAAGTTTTACTGAAAAAGATTTTTGTTTCCCGCATTTTTTTTTTTTTTTAGCTTCGTGCTATATTTATGAGATCCCAATTGCTATTGAATGCAAGGCGGGTAGTGACTAAAAATGGGATCATTTCCCATTCAGTTTTCCTTGAGATTCAGTTACCACGAGTTCAGTCAAATAACTTTTCTGCCTCTTTTGGGAAAGTGATTCGCTATATCCCCAGGCAATAAAATAGCTTAAAGATCAATCACTGCAACAGAGTTCATATTTTTCTATAGTTAATGGGATCATACAATTAAGTAGCCTTTAACAAACTGCAGACTGGCTCCAAGATATCCAGTTGATAGGTAGAAGAGTTGGAACAACAAACTTAAGCCTAAGATCAAATGTCTTCGGAAATATTTTGCAGCAAACTTCAAGTAGCTTGTGTCATGAATACTGCGAACTACTAATGCATTTTATACAGGCCTGTTCAAGTATTAAATGACTTCAATCCAAGCATATAATTTGTCAGCGAAATTTTTATCATTGGCATGCAGTCACGTATTTTGTTCACTAAATTCACTGAGCCCTTACTTGTACTGGTTTTCTAAGGTAGATCCTTACTTGTGCGATTTGGAACAGGCCTAGCTGAATCTTCACCAAATCTGGTACTGCAGGTAGACTATGAATCACAATTTGTAAGGTCTGTAACCTTGTCAAACTCATAAAAACAGTCACAATTCATTCAATACACGATTTCAAATGTCCTTCATGTTACATGTATACGGTGGAACTAATAAATCTGACTGAAATGCAGAATAGTTAATCAGATTTATTCCTGCCTAATACCTCTCAGTCTTCAAATAAACTGAATAAGTCTATTTCACCTCATTCCAAACACATAACCTTTCAGCAATATTTTCAGCATTGACATGCAGACACGCATCTAGCATACTAAATTCACGGAGTTCGCACTGGCCTCAGACTCTCGTTGTACCTTATAGGCATATTCAAGTATCAAGTAAGTGAATATGAAGCCATATCCATACTGCTCTTTTTGGCCATTTGCCCTAAGCACTGTTTTTACTATTTTGCTTTCCGAATCACCAATCCTGTTAGTGAAATGCAACAATCTGAATCTTCAACTTTATTTGTAACTTACGGTGACTGGAAACGACACCTGCTTTGATACAGGTATTTTACTTTCTTCCCATTATTATCTCTTTCGGAAGTTACTACTATCATATAACTATGCATAAACTAGCTAGCCATGCAATTGCAAAATTACTCCAACATTCAAGTAAGTAATCTCCGCTTTCCGCTTTCCGCTTTCCGCTTGTCCATGTGCTGGAAGAGGTACATTTTTCATTCTACAACTTTTCGGCCTAGATAGTCTTTTCTTCATTTGTATTGTACAAGCTCGAAGATTTCTGACATACATAAACTGTTTTACGAGACGTCGAAACATTGTTCAGGGGGATGGCAGTTAGTTTTAACTTAACCCATGGTTAACAGTAGAAATCAAGACTGGTTAGCTTAGAAACACAAGTATAAAATGCAGGGAAAGTTTGCTTTGTTTCTCAAAATCACAATTTGCTCTGTTTTCACAAAAGATCACAATTTCCTCTGTTCCTTCTTCTTCTTATTCTACAAGAAACCTTAGATTTCTCTCTTCTTAGCTGAATTCAAAAAACATGTCTTCTGAGATTTTGGAGGTTTGTAGTTCTTATGAGATTGTAGCGGTTGGTAGTTCTTCCAATGTCATTGCAAAGGCGACAAGATTGGGCAATGAATTGGAAAGATTGATGAGAACCAACCCAGATACACAGCTCGTCGCCGTCACGTTCATGCAAAGTACATTGTCCGCAGTGTGGGAGGTGAAGCAACTGAAGGCAGACTTAGAGAAAGAGTTGCGGGAGTTAGTCGGAGAAATCACTCAAGACGTGTTGATTAAGGCTCACGATATCTATTTTGCATTGAAAGCTATGGAATTCAACGCTGGAAATGTCGATCCTTCGCCGGAAGCGTTTCTTTGTCCTGTTATCTTGACTTCAAGGGTAGTATGTGATTCTCTCCCGTTTTTATGTTTTCGCAACAATATTGCATGTTTTGAGATTCTTTATTATGAGTGTATATAACTAATTTGATTTGTGGGTGTGGGTGTTCTTCGATTTTTAAGTTTCAGTTTGATGTTCACTGTTCAGTTTTCTTGCTCACAAATTCTTCGGGATTTCCCAATAAAATTCTTCGCCCACCACCACGCACTTTACACCTAGTTCTGCTAGATTTCTGTTTTCTGCGAGCAAGTAAGAATTTCAGTTTTCATGCAAAATTTGAAGTATTTTACAAATAGATGTTAGTAGTACTGTACGAATTCTTGCTTTCTTGCCAGAGTGACATTCTTTTAAGTGTGTGGGGTTTTCGATTTTTGAAGTTTCTTACAATTTGATGTTAGTACTGCAAAAATTCCTGGGTGAACATTATTACAATGTTTCGTTATATACGTGCCAATGTGTATTACAACACTATTACTATGCATTTTAGTTTCATAATTTGATCACGGCGTCGGCATCTCAAATCTAAGTTCCCATTGTATAATTGCTTTTCTGTATTTGTTTGAAAGAACACAGTTTGATATGTTTTCTTAATGCACAGGCTCTTCAAGCATACCTAGACACAGGCTCTCAGATATGGCCTGAGACAATAAAACCTCTTGGCCATTATCTAGACCTCACCCCGAATAAATCTACCAAGAACATGATCTCACAATGGTGCAAGAAACATTGAAGTGTCCTACATGACCCTGCCTTCAATATCTCAGAAAACGAGAGGCTGAAATTTTTATGATCTGATGCTGAGGCTCATAAAATTTGGAAATTTTGGAATTTCTGAGCAAAAACAAGCTGCAAAGGAGATGCATAAATTGACCCTGGCCTTGCTAAGTCCACTCAAAGAAAAACTTGCTCATTTTGCGAAGGAAAAATTTCCCATCCCTGTCTTGCTAAGTACACTCAAAGTGTGGGATAAGGATGAGACCGACCCTCAACTCCAAGAATACATTATTCCAACAGTGTTCAACATCTCAAATCACGACGAGAATTTCAAAGCCTTTGTGAATAACCCAGATGCTATAACTTCTGTTATTAAGGCATTGGATACCGGAAATGCAAAGACAAAGGTTACTGCTGCAAGAATCCTTTTCAAGTTATCAACATATAACCTGAACAGGGTCATCATTGGGGACTCTGGCGGTGTCAAAGCCCTTCTAAATATCATAGAAGACGGGGGCGATCGTACAGCCATGATGTATGCCATTAAAGCAATCTTTAACATATGTATGATCAGAAATAACAGACTACAGGAGATCGAAGACGGGCAGTAAGCATGATTCTTAAGAAGGTTTCGGACGGAGATTATGTTTATGAATTGTGGGCTATCCTTCGAATGTTATCTATACATGAGAATGCCATACATAAGATAATAGAACTTAAAGGAGTTCACATTTTGTTGGATATCATTTATGAG
Source organism: Kingdonia uniflora (assembly GCA_014058105.1). NCBI lineage: Eukaryota > Viridiplantae > Streptophyta > Magnoliopsida > Ranunculales > Circaeasteraceae > Kingdonia > Kingdonia uniflora. The sequence goes on from JACGCM010000989.1 coordinate 213,654, forward strand.
GCCGATATCAAAGCTCGTACAACGACAATGTCATCTATGCATGGGAATGCCGTCCAGCAGATAATAGAACTTGATGGAATTTACATGTTCTTGAAGGATGACACTGATAAGGCCAGTATAGATAATTGTATAACGATCCTAACAACTTAGGAACGTTGAAGGAAGTCCAGGAAGAGGAGAAACTACACAAGACAATATCTCGGGTTGTTTACTATGGGACTGCGGTTGCTAGAAAGGGGGCTAATAGCATCCTTGTGCTCATTTACAAGGCTAACATTCTTCTAGCATGTGATAAGATGTACAGTTTAATCCATTCCAGCAATAAAAGCTAGGACAGTTTGCGGGATTCTCCTTTTTCAGTCATTATGAGAATAGTTTTCTTCTTCTGCATTTCATTATATAAAGATTCATGCTTGGTTGATATGAATCTTTTCCCCATAGCTGAAATTGATAAGAGCAACTCCAGCAAAAAGTTGGGGTTTTGGTGTGGGCTCTGATAAGAGCCCACAAAAAACCCAACCCACACTCACCCTCTCCCAGTAGCAAGTTTGGGTTTATGACGTGGTTTTTTTTAATTAAACTAAGAATAATTCTTTTTACCGCGCAGTGTTTCTTTTACCGCCGCTTCAACTGTTATGATTTTTTTATTCCAACTCGACTCATTCATCACATTTTACTTCCTCATCTCTATCAATTCGAAGGTAAAAAAAATTTAATTCCAACAAAATTAAAATGGAGATGCCAGAGGGAGACCTACACGCCAGTATATTACTTAGGTTTAGAGTGACAAGAGATCCAGAGCGAGCCGTAACTCGGTCAAGGTCCAGAAGGAAGAAAAAACGAGTAGAATTTGAAGATGTACAATAAACCCAACCTAAACCACACCCACCCCAAGAAAACTACCCAACCAAGTTTATTACCACTCTTCCAGATGGCGTTAGCCATATCTATTATACTAGCAAGGAACTCACGGTAAGTTTTTGTTTAATTGTGAATTTGTTATTTCCATAAATCAAGTCTTAGATAAAATGCTCCAATGAACAGAATCGGGATTCGATGCGTCCGCACGGCACATTCACTACGGTGATTAAAGTTTGGAAGGAGATTTCCACAATTCTGACAATTAGGGATACCGTGGTGAAGATATTCGGTAGCTTTATGGATATACACTTAGGTAATTCCGATAATCGAGTAATTCAGGCGTTAACAGAGCATTGGTGGCCGACAACGCACACTTTTTTGTTCCCATGTGTGGAGATAGGGGTCACTTCATTAGATTTCTATATGCTGACATCATTGTCAATCGGCCGATATCCGACACAAGTACCGTATGACGACGCATGGAGTATTTTATCCAATGCGAGGCAATTGCTCTCCTGTATTGAATCTAGCAATATAAAGAGTGGGAACGTCAACATTTCACATTTGAGGGCGTACTTGACCATCACAGATGATCGGGAGAAAAATATTACCATTATTCGTGTTTTTATCCTCATCATGATGGGACATTTGTGGTTCCAAATGGCCAATGATACCGTCCCGCTTGGATATCTCGCGGTCGTGCCCGATTTGGATGAAGCTACCGAATATGACTGGGGTTCTGCTATTCTTGCTTTCATGTACCATGGTTTGGATACCGCAATCACGACCGGGGGTGCCATCACTAGATTTTCTCAACTTCTTGAGGTACACTAACACTTTTTTCATACAAGCTACAAATCAAATATCTTCCAATAAACGTCTTAAATATAATCTATAATTATTTTTTATGTTGTTACGAAATGCAGTATTGGTTCTACGAGTATTGTTGGGTTTGCCACCCTATTGTAAAGGAAGAGGTTAAGTTCTCGCCCTATCCGTGCCTCAAAGCATAGGAGAGGGGGAACAAGAAGAAAACAAATAACTAGGTAACCAATTTATTTATTCTAGGCAGATACCACATTGACCACCTGACTATTAAGACGATCAAGTGGTAACCTTGGTTGAATTCTGCGGTGTCTGGTTTAGATGACATACGAACTGCGTCACTCCTGTCCTGTAAGAGGATACCACTTCAAGTCCCAAATAGAGACTGCGAGTATTACTTGAGAGATAGATGTTGGAGGCAGTTGACTGACACTGCGGGTATTCCTATGGATCCTCCGCTTAACATATCGCTACATCTTAGTCCAGCGAATTTATAGGCAATGAGACAGACCAGCTTTATTGACTGTGACCAGTTTGTGATAGAGGAGAAGCGAGAGACTTACGCCTCATTTTATGTTAACCAAATTTATGAGGTATGACACCTGTTGATAGATTCCTAGAGGATGGTATTAAACCCATGGTGGATACGTCATCAGATGTTCATAGCTTGTCCTAGGACTTCAGTTTGCCTGGTGAGGCGGAGGGGCCAGACCCGGGGTGGCACATGGAGTAGATAGGGAGGCGTGAGATGCTCTCCATTCATCGCTTGAGGGACTCGCCACCCATGTATGCCTCCTACGGCACAGGGGAGTTGTGGTACCTAACTCATGGTATGCGATGACTTTGCCTTGCAGAGTCTGTGCAGGACGCCCAAACGATCCAAGAGTTCACTGATGAGAACTCTACTGTGAGGAGGAACATAGACAGTGTAGAAGACCAGCTATATTCACATGTAAGTAATTTATTTATGTTTTTTTTTTTTGTAATGTAATATTTATTTTGTCAAAATCTAAATAAATTTTCTTTGTCCTATTCAGAACCTACATTTGAGGAGGGGGCGTGAGGTACGAGTGGTCCCCCTACCATCTGGAGGTGGCGCGAGGACGAGCCTAGGAACCTGTAGATCTGGTCCGCGAACTAGGGAAGCCGGTAGTAGCAGTAGGAGGCCGGGTACTGGAGATGATATTGGCCTGTCTCAGTAGATATAACTGTTTTTTATGTTTTTGTAGACATAATCTTTTATTGTAAACATCAGGGTTGAATAATTTCTATTATAGAATTGTGTTTCTCTATATAAGTATTTGTACGACCTGATGTCCTATTTCTTTATATAAATCAATATTAATCAATTTATTTTGAATCTTGAATTTAAGTAGAAATGCAATTACAATTCTTAAAATAGTAGTTCTACGCACAAAATGAAACTCAAAACATATACAATTACACTTAATTCATCGTTCACGACTGATGTAAGGATTAAACCAAGACCATTCAGTAAGGGAGAGCGGATCCCGTCTATAGTTGGAAAGTTTGCAATTTGTAGGAAACTCATCAGGCGGGACGTAGTTCCGGTAAAAAAATATCGTATAAAGTCTTGAGCATGAATGGCTGGTTGTATTTCTCATACCATTCATCTTTGGCTTCGCAAAGAATATATGCGAGTGGAATACCTCTGACCCGTCTATCAATACTCATCCGTATCCCATGAAACTCATCACATTTAGCCTTAAGAACATTCTACCGATTGTATAAATCTCCAGGAGGGTATTGAAGTTTCGTGTGCACCCTAAATTGGACATAAACTCTATTCTATAACTGATTGAAGTTGAGTTGTAGGAGAGGTGGATTATCAACAAAATATTACCAGGAGGTGGCCAGGGCAGTCTTCATTCCAGCCAAATTCCACCGAAGAATCCTATGTTAGAACTGAAAAACTTAGAATTATTGAGTTCAAGTAGAGGACCTGTTGTTAGAGCATCTCCAGCCAACATATATATAAAGCAAAAAGTAGTTGTTGTGATATAAAACTAGCTGTTGTGAAGGACTCACTAGAGGAAGTAGCCGTTGCTGGAAATAAGTGTAATTTGCGGTAAAAGAACACCGTGCAGTATTCTTTTTACTGCCAATTACACTGATTTCCAATACCCACTTCTTCTTCCCCCTTTTACACTTTTCTCTAATGTTGGAAACTTATTCCCCCTTCACCATCAACACCCTTCTCTCAACTCCACATTCTCAAATGTCTTCCTCATCATCCTATTCATCCATTAATAATCATCCACGTGTATCATCGTTCTCCTCTGACAATCTTATGCTTTATTGTGCAACGGTAATTTGCATTCTGTACCAAAATGTAACAAACCTAGTAGTACATGATGCAACTTCGAGTCACGGCGAGAGTGTCATGAGCCGTAAGGATAAGAGAAAGAAGCGAGATCACCCATTGGGGTATTACAGTATTATATGGGACTACTTCAAGCTGGGGTGCACATATGAGCAGGAATAATTTCAGTAACGTTTTCGTATGAGTAGACACATGTTTATGTGTATATTCCATGCAGTCGTTGCACATGATCATTACTTTGTCCAAAAACCCAATAACGCTGGTACTATGAGGTTATCACCATACCAAAAGGTATTCGCGACACTACGTTTCCTAAGCTACGGTGTTGTGACAGATCTTTTTGACGAGTATATCCAAATAAGAGAAAGCATAACCTTGTTAAGTATGGAAAGGTTTTGTGTTCCGGTTATACAAATTTTTGGCGAGGAATATCTTCGAGCACCAAACGCGGCCGACGTCGAAATGTTAAAAGTGATTGGAGAGTTACGGGGATTTCTCGGCATGTTAGGAAGCCTTGATTGCATGTATTGGATATGGAAAAAATTGTCTCATAGTTTGGCACGGTCAATTTACTGGTCTTTACCCCAAGGCGATACTTATTCTTGAAGCGGCAGCTTCATATGACCTTTGGATTTGGCATGTATTTTTTAGGTTACCAGGGTCTAACAATGATATCAATGTCCTGCAACAATCACATCTTTTTACCGACCTGGCCGATGGTATCGCCCCGCCTTGCAATTATACAATTACCAGAAAAAGTTATGATATGGGGTATTACCTAGTAAATGACATATACCCCAAATGGGGAACACTTGTCTAAACCATATCCAATCCGGTTATAGTGAAACAAAAATTATTTGCCCAACAACATGAAAGTTGTCGAAAAGACGTAGAACGGGCGTTTGAGATTTTACAATCACGGTTCAATATTGTAAAAAATCCGGTTAAATTGTGGAAACCCAAGGTTTTGAACAATGTCATGAAAGCGTGTGTGATAATGCACAATATGATCGTCGAAGAAGAACGAGGTTCATTCCTATCATACTTAGACTACAATCTAGCCGATCCCTCAATTATCGAAGGCAAACGGTTCAATATTGTACGCGAATGTAGAACAATAGAATCTTTTATATAAAAAATGAACCGTATTCGAAGTCGAGAATTACACTTTGATCTAAATGATGATCTAATCGAACATTTGTGGGTCGTGAAGGGAAATCATCAAACCTAGTACTCTATTTCTTGTATTATCTGAAGGTTTTTGATGTAATTTAATGCTTTTTGTCATACAAGTTTATTAAACAATAAACAAATATTGCATTAATCTTGTATTTGTTTCAACGCAATATTCTCGAAAATAAATATTTCAAAAACAATATTATATTCTTCAATAGCAAAGTACATTATTCAAACGATTACATTATTGGAAGGTAAACTACATTTTTGGAAAGAAAACATCTATATACAGCAAAGTTAAATTATATTTCATCACCATTTTATGTACCTGATCCGCCCCTCTTGGCCAGACGTTCCATGACCTCAGCTTGTATTTGCAGATAGTATTGCAATTAATGTTCATAAAGATTACTCAGGTCTTTCTCCATGATTTTGCGATCTTCCCTTGCTTGTTCGAAATCTATTTTGGTTTGCCATTGTTAATTAGTTTTTATTCTTCTTCTTTCTTTTTCTTATTTTGTTTGTCTCTTCTCCAACCGTAGTTTATCCAACATTGTTTGGATACTGCTACCAGATGCAATAACGTTTCCAAGGCCTTTTATGTTGCAAGGTTCTTTCTAAAGAGTTTTTGGCCGATGGGCCTGCTTTCACCCTCATATACGAACCATCATATTTCGAATTTTGGCCCGCTGATTGAGGTGTAGGTGGGCCATCGGGGTCCTCCGATAGATTATTTGATCCGACCAAGTTCCTGAAGAAGAATTGCCCGATGTTCTCCTGGTTACATTTCTTGGTACATTCCCCGCATGGTTCAACCCATCATCCCTTAAGTTGGCCTATTACTGTTCTCGTGCCAAAATCTTATACGCTTTACGATATTTGAAGTCATTGCCGCCATTCAAACCTTGATAAATCTTGTGTGCATCATTTTCCTACAATTCGCAAAATTATCAAATACAAATAAATAATGTGTATACAAGAGAAATAAATGAAATTGAGTTAAAGGAAATTAGAACGTACTCAATCTTCTTCGCCTAAATCGTTCTTGACCAATTATCCCCTTGTACGCCGTACATTATGCATTAAGGGGATACCATTGAGCTTTGGTCGGCCCACTTGATCGTCGTGTGGGGCACTCGAGGTCTCTGTTAAAGGCAATGCTGACATTTTGATAGAAAGTGAAACCCTTTGTGTGGCCCACTGTCTGGACAGAAGTTGTTACCTATGCCCTTGCGAGACACGTGAAGTCTGCATCCGTCCAATGCAGTTCAATATTATCTGTCTCGTCCAAAAACTCAGCATCTTCTGATACTGTACGCTTTGTCTTTATTTTGTGGATGCTCTTTTCTTTTTTCTTTTTCATTTTTCTTTCTCGGGCTCCGCCGCTTCAATAGGTATTGACGCATTTGCATCACTTTGACTGTGCTGAGTAGATTTACCATGGAATAGGTAGTTCTAAAAGTAATTTGGAGGTTGAAAACCTTGAGGTTGAGTGAGCGGATAGGGTTGATAGTACAGGCTAAACGCCTGAGGTTGCGGTTGAGAGAGTGTAAATTGATTTTGATATTGTCATCCGAATGTATCCCCTTGCGACATGGTAAACGGGGGTGGAGTCTGTGATTGAAATTGAGGTTGGAATTGAGATTGGTTGTGGTAGAGGTATGGAGTGAATTGTGATGATGGGTGTTGAGAGAATGGTGTTAAAGGGAGATTCTGGGAGGATGGGATCGACGGTGTGAAGTTATTACTGCTGGTGCCAGAGTTCGTCATTTGGAGAGAGCGTAGAGGTTCTTCTCTATGCTCTGCAATTAAGTTTGGGAGAGAAGAGGTAGTTAGGGAATGCTCAGGAAAAATAATTGAGTTTGGAGTTGTTCCTTTTACCGCGCAGTGTTCCTTTTACCGCCCAAACTCATATTTTTTGAGTTTAAGCTCCTCAAACTCGGTTGAGTTCTGACACGTCCAGTTGGCGAACACAAACCCAAAACAGAGCTGCTGGGAGGCTAAAAGTTTGGGTTTGGGTTTGAGTTGACCCAAACCTTGTTGGAGATGCTCTAAGGGCCCTTTGCAATTTGCAATGTATCTTTTCTGAAATGAAACTCAGGAAAAAAATTCACTGAAACCTCAATGTTTGTATATATAATTTTGGGATTGTGTGACTCTCTTTATTAAATTCCAGACCTAGTGGCGAGGAAAGCTTTAAACAGCAATGGTCTCGCTAGACAGGCAAGTGGCAACTTATAAGACAGGACTGCATCTGAAATCCCACCAAGCTTTCTTCCACTTTAGGAATTGAGTGGTTTTTGACTTCAATGGTTAAAGTTCACAGAAGGCCCCAATTAAAACCGATCCACTGCAATGTTTATGCCGACCACGGCCGGTCACGTAGCATTTGGTCATTCTCACCTGGTGTATGCCAATGACTAAAATGTATATACTGTTACTAAAACCGTTATGGCAGTTATTTTAACTTAACCCATGGTTAACAGTTAAATCAAGACTGGTTAACTTAGAAGCCCAAGAATAAAAAGCAGAGACAGTTTGCTCTGTTTTCGCAAAAACCTCAATTTGTTCTGTTTCTTCTTCTTGTTCTACAAGAAACCTTAGACTTCTCTCTTTTTAGCTAAATTCGAGTCTTCCCAATTCTGGGTTTTCAAGAAACATGTCTTCTAATCAGATTGTAGAAGGTGTTAGTTCATCTGAGATTGTAGAGGTTGGTAGTTCTTCCGATATCGTCACAAAGGCGATAAGTTTGAGCAATGAAGTGGAAAGACTGATGAGAGTCGACGTAGATACACAATACTTTCCAACATTCATGAAAGTTACAATGTTGACAGTGTCGGAGCTGACGAAACTCAAGGCAGACTTGAAGGATGAATTGCGGGTTTTAGTCGGAATGATCACGCAGCAGGAAGGTCAAAGCGTTGGTAGAGATGTGTTCGTTAAGGCACAAGATATCTTGGCTGCGTTGAAAGCTATGAAATTCGACGTTGAAAAAGTCGATCCTATGCCGGAACAGTTTAAATGTCCCATATCGAAGCAAATCATGGTTGATCCTGCTATCTTGGCTTCTGCGGTGGTATGTCATTCTCTCTCATTTATTTTTTCATGAATTCTTTGATTTCAAGTCAATACTGAATGTTTTGAGATTCTTTATAATGTATACGTTTAACTACGTTGATATATGCTTGTAGGGCTTTTCGATTGTTAGTTACTTACATTTGATGTTAGTACTAAAAGAATTTATGGTTTCTTGGGCGAATTCTTCGTTTTCTCAATCCACTTGAAGTTCATGTAAGAATGTAGATCAGTAAGTTGTGCACTACTGCATAAATTTCTGCTTTCTTGTGCGAATTCTTTATTTTTATAAACGCATGCAAGTAATTTGATTCTTACTGAAAGAATTTCTGTTCTCCTGCATGAAATCTTTGTTTTTCATTTCCATAGTTTCTTGGGGCTTATAAATTTTTAAAGTGTTTGACGATAATTTGTACGTTTCATTATGTTTTGGAAGAACCTAGGATGTTAGTTCCATTGCTGATCCCGTTGATAAAACATGCATTTTAGTTTCATTCTTTGATCTCGTTGATAAATTCCATTTTTCTTATGTATTTGTACGTTTTCTTGATGCACAGACATTTGAGCGGCAGAATATTCAAGCATGCCTAGACGCAGGCTCTGAGATATGTCCTAAAACTTAAAAACCTCTCAGCCATTTTAAAGACCTCACACCGAATAAATTTGCCAAAGAAAAAGTGCTCATGCCCCTACGTGCTCCTGCCCTCATTAGCGATGCAGAAAAAGTGCCCATCTACAAAAAAGAGAAGCAGCAATTTACTGATGTGATGCTCAGGCTCGTAGCACATACACTTCCTGCGCAAAAACAAGCCGTAAAAGATATGCACAAACTGACCCTGGCCTTCCCTCAATTTCGTGCTCATTTTGCCGAGGACAAACTGTTGAATCTAACAATACAATTAACTATGATCAATATTGGAACATGTAAAAGAGATTATACTAACATGTTTTCCTGCTCATTGTTTAATCACCTGTTCTTAAGTGGAGTCTTCCCTTAGATTGGTTGCAGACCTCAATGAGATGGTTTTCTGTGGTGCAGCCTCTAAGAGGGACTTCCTCTCTATTTAACCTGATAGGGTTTGAGTAGTCTTCCCATTATACCATCAAACCCTAATAAAGAGTAACATTAGGTCCCACCTACCTTAACTTGGTGTAACAATTGGGCACAACCAATAACACTTATACGACTTATTAATATGTGTGCTCGTGAACCAGAAGGCAAAGTACAGAGTAGTGCCGGTATAGATGGAAAATCCTGCAATTTCCCACCCGGCACTAACTCAATTTTAAGAAAAATAATTTTAGTCTGATTCACGGTTTTTTTATGAAAAGCGGATGGCCATCCTTTGTTTTTAAAACCACACATAATAATTTATCGAAGGCAATGTTACATCGAACTTGACTGTCACTCTACGACTACAAAGATGACTAACACGGTTCACAGACGAATTTTGGTCAGGCCTTTGGGCACATGCCTAATTCATATTATGGACATCAGGCTAGCAACCTCAATAGCTTTCAAGTATAATTTCTTTACTGGTGGAGTTTAGCGTATGAATGGCAAATGTGCACCATATTGATGTGCTGGTACATTTCCATTAATGTCTTGCAACATGTGTTTACCAGGCACATGTCATTTTAATATTTAGACAAACCGTCATGCGAAGACCATCGCTCATATTAAAATAAAGGCCAAAGGATGTGGAGCCTACCCATATCCAGCCCAAACAAACTTGAAAAACCTTTCAGTATTCTCTATAGGCACTTGATACTTAGGCAACCGTCATGTGATGAAATCACTCATATCTAAAACTTTATTGCAATTGCATACTTTAAACTGAATATGTGCACATATAATAACCGATCCAAATATAATAGCAGCTAAATAATCAAAATCAAATCTGAATGTCGACTAAAATGATAATCGGGAATAACTCCTACATGGATAAAGAATCCTAGTGCAGTAACAGTAAATAAATCAATAACTACTCCCACATAAAATGGTGATCCTCAAAGAGACTCCAGTAATCCCATACGCGTAACATGTCCCCTGAAGGCTAGTATCGGAAGTCCCTTAGATAGCGGATCAGCAATTATCTCCAATGTCAACAAATGAGGAATCTTGATAATCTGTTGTTATACTTTATCAATGACAATGTGATACTTAATGTCAATATATTTGTTATCCATAGTCACATTATCATTTTTAACATACTTGACGACTACCTCATTGTCGCAAAATACTCGCAATGGTCTAGAAATCGAATAAACAACCTTCAGTTCAGCAATAAATTGTTTGAGCCATCCAGCATGTCGAAAAACCTCATAACAAGCCACATACTCTGCTTCCATAGACGAGGAAGCTACAAGAGACTGTTTGACACTTCTCCTCGAGATAGTATCATGGGCAAGCATAAAAAACATAACCAGAAGTAGACTTCTTGTCATCTCTGTCCCCTACAAAATCTGAGTCAGAGTAGCCCAAAACCATGAGCTTATCTGATCTCCTATAAACCAATCTGTGATCTCTAGTCCTCTTCAAATAGTGAAGAACTTTCTTGACTGTCTGCCAGTGAATAACAAAAGGGTTTTGTTGGTACCTTCCTAATACCCTGACAATAAAATTGATGTCGGGTCTCATATATATTATGTCAAATATGAGGCTACCAGCTACTGAAACATATTCATTAACGATCTCTGAATAAATTGTCTCATTCAATCTTGATGCCAAAAACATAACTTGCATCTACTATATCCTTAATATCAAAATGCTGAGATAAGAAAACTTTCGTCTCCTGAATAAAACCGGACGTTACTACTAGCGAGTAAAATATCATCAACATACAAAACCATAAATATAGAACGTCTCCCACTTTGTTTGACGTATATACAACGATCCATTTTGTACTCGGCAAAACCATGATTCGAAACCACTTCATGAAACTGTAGGTACCACTGCTTAGATGCCTGGTTTGAGACCGTAGATAGAGCGATTAAGTTTACAAAATTGTCGAACCTTCCCTTTGGTCTCAAAATGTTTGGGTTGGTGCATATAAATATCCTCGTTGAGACATCCATTAAGAAAAGTTGTTTTGACGTCCATCTGATGAAACTCCAAGTCAAAATGTGTCGTAAGAGCCAAAATAATATGTAATAAATACTTTTTTGAAACTGATGAGAAAGTCTCATCAAAATCAATTCCTAGATGCTGCTAGAAACCCTTCGCAACATATCTCACTTTGAAACGCTCAACCTTCCTTTCAGAATCTTGGTTGGCCTTAAAAATCCATTTTGCATTCAACTACTTTAGATCCTTCTGGTAAAGGTTTCAACTCCCAAACAGAGTTGTGAGACATGGAATTCATCTCCTCTGCCATGGCATTACGCCACTGATCTGCAAAACTACTGGCCATAGCTGTACTGAAAGTTACTGGATCCTCAAAATCAAATAAATCCCCTTAAACTGTATAAAGATGATATCCTAAAGAAATGGCTAAAACGCCTCTCTATAGAGGATCTCCGAATAGGAGCATGAGGCTGAATTGGAGGTGGAATGACAGGGTCTAGAACAGGGTCTGAAATAATACTCGTCACAGTGTTAATATCAGATAAACGCGGAAGCAAAGCAACACTGGTCGAAATATTAGATAGACTCTGAGTTTCAGAACCTTCCTCAAAAACAATCTTTCTATGAATAGTACTGGTAAAATGATCTCCCTCCTCGATGAAATGAGCATGAGCACACTCAACAATTTTCATGGATCGAGAAGAACAATAAAACCTAAATCCTTTCGATCTCTATGGGAAACCAATGAAGAAACAGCTAACAGTCCTTAAATCTAACTTCCCGATATTTGGGTTAAACAGTTTTGCCTCTACATGATAACCCTAAAAACGTAAGTGATTAAGACTAGGATTTCTCTCAATCCAGAGATGATAAGGAATAACTGGAACAGAACGAGAATGAACTCGATTCTGAATATAAACTGAATAACGTAAGCATTCTCCCCACAAATTTACAGGTAAATCAATATGACATAACATGCTATGAACCATGTTCTGATAAGTTCGATTACGGCGTTTACAAACATTGTTCTGCTCTGGTGATCCAGGTGTAGTGTACTGGGCTACAATACCCTGATCCTTTAAATACTAATAGAATAGTCCCGAATGTTGACCGTCTAGATCAATCTTAATACTCGCCCCCTCGATCTGACCGGACAACCTTGATCTTTCGATTTAACTGTTTCTCAACCTCTAACTGGAAAGACTTGAATACATCAAGTGATTCAGACTTCTGGTGGGAATATCAACCAAATTGTATTTAAAACAAACATAAACGTGCCAGCGCACATTGCCACTGCTGTCATACTTCAGCGATAAAAACTGAGATAAGTTACTGTACTGCCTTTCCTTAACGAAACTCTTAAATTTTTTCTTAATGACATCTAACTTTTCTTTTTCGGTACCTTGCCGGTGAGAGTAGTTAGAGTATGTCAAGGTTTTAATATTAATCAATTGGTTCTGGATCATAGGGTCCATAGCTGCATGAACCAAAGACTTATTGTAATGACGTGCCAAAAATTAAATTTTATGCACGTTGAACTTGATCTGTAAAAGATCTATAACTTGATGTCTTTAATCTCGATCCTACCTGGGGTTAGGATGGTCGAGTCAGAGTGCATATATTATTTATGGTATGGATTATTCACTCTGCGGGTAAAGCTATATATCATCAAATTCCTCATTTAGGTGGTGATTTAACATACATTGCCCCCTAGTTGGTGATCACTCACGCTCATGACTAGACTGACCACTTACAGTTTGACTCGAGACACTTCCTCACCTTTGGGGCGAGGGTTATCCTCATCTCCCTGTACCGTGTAGCCTATCTTGACCCATTAATTATTAAAAATTGTTTAACCTCCTTTGGGTGGTCTAATATTTCAAATTTAATTAGTATCCTAGCGATGGATACCACTTGTTGAATCTAAGAATACAATTAACTATCATCAAAATTGGAACATGTAAAAGAGATTATACTAATATGTTTTTCTGCTTTTTGTTTAATCACTTGTTCTTAAATGGGGTCTTCTCTTAGATTGGCTGCAGACCTCAGTGGGATGGTTTTCTGTGGTGTAGCCTTTAAGATGGACTTCCTCTCTATTTAACCTGATAGGGTTTGAGTAGTCTTCCCATTATACTATCAAACCCTAATAAAAAGTAACACTAGGTCTCACCTACCTTAACTTGGTGGAACAATTGGGCACAACCAATAACACTTATACGACTTATTAACATGTGTGCTCGTGAACCAGAAGATAAAGTAAAGAGTAGTGTCGGTATAGATGGAAAATCCAACACAAACTTACCATCTGGAACTTGCTAAGCCCACTGGAACTGTCGGATGAGGATACTGACGAGGAATTCCAAGAATATATTATTGAAGCAGTCTTCAGCATCCTAACTCACTACGAGAATATCAAAGCGTTTGCGAATAATCCAGATGCTATATCTTGTGATATTAAATTAAGGCCTTGGATACGGGAAATGCAAAGACAAAGGTTACTGCTGCAAACATCCTTTTTACTTTATCACCTATAATGATAACAAGCTTGTTATTGGGGACGTGGCGGTCTCAAATCCCTTCTTCATATCATAGAAGGCGAAGAAGATTATTCAGCATGATGTATGCTCTTAAAGCATCCTAATATGTGTATGATCAACGAACAGACTAAAGGCAATTGATGACGGAGCAGTAAAAGTAATTATGAACAAGGTTTCTGATGGAGCATAATGTTTATGAATTATGGCAATCCTTGGTATGCTATCTACGCATGGAGAAACTCTACTGCAGATATAGAAATTTTGATGGAGGTCGTAGTTGTTGCAAAACACGGTCTAGCATGATAA